>UIDE01000014.1:0-37684 GCA_900497715.1 Magnusiomyces ingens NRRL Y-17630
TATAAAATATTATATAATAAAATATATTAATTTAATTTAATATATTAATTAATAATAATAATAATTATTATATAAAATATATAAGTAATAAGAAATGATATGAAATGAATCATTTAGTATGTAAGATATAATTGAGGAGAATAAAAGTTATATTATAAAAATATGGATAATAGAAAAAATAAAAGATTCCATAGGTGAAAACCAAAGAAAAAACTAAATGAACTGAAACATCTAAGTAATTTAAGGAAAAGAAATTAACAAAGATTTATAGAGTAGTGGTGAGCGAAATATAAAAAGTCTATAAAGTAATATGTAATAAAGATAATATGTATGAAAATGGTGAAACTATCACTAAGACTAAATATTATAATATAAACAAAAATAGTACCGTGAGGGAAAATTCGAAATCAGTGATATTATGAGCATAATAAAATATAAATAAAATATATAATTAGCACCTCTTGTATAATGGGTTAGCAAGTATATATTAATAGCAAGAAATAAAAATCTTAGTGAAATCAAAATATATAACAATAAAAAAAAGTTAAACTTTCACAGTTATTAGTATATGACCCGAAAGTCCATGATCTTATCATTATTAAGTGTAATAATAAACGACTGAACTGGTTAGTGTTGCAATACTATCAGATAAATGGTGATAAGTAGTGAAATATCAACCATATGGACAGTTAGCTGGTTTACCACGAAATATATGTAAGTATAGCCATATATAAATATAATTAAAAATAAATAAAAAGTATAGCACTTAACACTGTTTTATTATAATTAATTAATTAATTAATTAATTATAATGAATTATATGGGGGAATGTAAAATTTTTATCATCGGTGTTTAATCTCAGAAATAATAATATATAAATATATGAGTCAGACAATTTGTGATAAGATAAATAGTCAACAGGGAAACAGCCCAACACAAGTATTAAGGTCCCAAATAAAATAATAAGTGAATAAAAGATAAAAATAATATAATACAATTAGTTAGTTGGTTTGATAGTAACTATCTTTTAATAAAAGTGTAATAACTTACTAATATATATAAAATATTATTAATATCATAAATTTAACGGGTCTAAATTATTTAACCAATAACTTGTCATTAATATATATATATAATATATATATATTATATTAATGGATAGTGGTACATTTAATGAAATAATTAATAATATAAAATATAATTATAATTATAAATAATATAAAAATAATTAAATAGAGAATGCTAACATGAGTAACGAAAATAAGGTTAAATCCTTATCATCTAATACATAAGGTATTACTATTAAATCGGTCCTTAAGTTATATAAGAATATAAATATAATAATAATAGGTATATAAATTAAATTAAATGATTATATAAATTATGATAAAATCATAATATAATGTATATAATACAGGAAAATATATAAAACCGTAATGTAAACCGACACAGGTATGTATAGTAGAAAATATGAAGATGAATGAGAGAATTATGGTTAATGAACTAGGCAAAAATAATTCTAAATGTTAGTCAAAACGGAATATTATATATTAATAATATATAATCACAGAAATAAAATAGCACAACTGTTTACTAAAAACACAGCACTATGCAAAAATATTAATAATAGTATATAGTGTGAACTCTGCTCAATTGTAGTAAATAATATATAATATGATTAAGTATTATATTTAATAGCTATAAAATAGCGGTCTTAACGTGAGGATCATAATGTAGCGAAATTCCTTGTCCGCTAAATACGGTCCTGCATGAATGACGTAATGATGCTATAACTGTATCAACCATAAACTCAGTGAAATTGGAATTGCGGTGAAGATACCGTATACCTATAGAATGACAGAAAGACCCTATGCAACTTTACTATATATAGAAAGATTGATATATTAAATAAAAATTCAGGACTCCGAAAAATGAAAATTTTAATTTATAAAATTTTTTCTCAATTATATTAAATTGGGTAGGATTATTAGGTATTATATTAATAAAATGATGAGAAACCTAAAATTTATATTTATATATCTAAACATTAATAATATTAATTGATAAAATCTTAATATATAAAATGTGACAATCTCTATATGATAGTTTGTGTGGGGCGCACATTTCAGCAAAAGTATCTGAATATGTCCAGATTATATAAAATTTAATAATATTAATTAAATTAATAATAATATAGTTTAATACTATATAAATAATATAATAGATCCAATATTAATAAATATTGGATTAAATAATAGAATAAAAGATATGTGATATAATTGATCTAGAAATCAATTAATATAAAAATATTAATTAAGTGTAATAGCATAATCACATAATAATTGTAACATTTACAAATGAAACAAGTACTTAAGTATGGTATAGTGAACAATTGATACTAATTAGAATAGTACAATGATAACGGATAAAAGTTACGCTAGGGATAACAGGCTAATATGGTGAAAGAGTACAAATTGTAAACCATGTTTGGCACCTCGATGTCGACTCAACCCATCCTACTGGTGCAGTAGCTAGTAAGGGTTAGACTGTTCGTCTATTAAAGGGTTACGTGAGTTGGGTTAAATACGTTGTAAAACAGTATGGTTCTTATCATCTATAGGTGTATATCAAATTAAAACTTATATTTAGTACGAAAGGATTAATATAAATCAATCAATGGTAAATTTATTGATTATAATAATTATAAAAATTCATTATATTTATAATCACAGTAAAGTAGCTAAATTGATAAAAGATAAAAACTGATAGCATATCAAGTTTGAATCGGTTTTAAAAAAAGATATAAATAATAAGTTATAGATAATAACTGAATATCAATATTTATTGATATAATTAGATATAAATTGTATATTAAATTATATATATCTAATATTAATAAAACTAAATGATTTCTTATCATAATATATTATTTGCTAAGTTAGCTTAATTGGTAAAGCGGTCGTTTTGTAATCGACATATTGGGGTTCAATTCCCTAACTTGGTAAATTTTTATTTTAATATTATTAATTTTAATATTATTTTTATTAATTAATTAATTTAATTTAATTAATTTATTTTATGAATGGGTTTTCATTGTTGGTAAATGGAGCTGAGCTGTAAACTCAGTGATTTATATCTTCATGGGTTCGATTCCCTTCTCATTCATTATTTATTATTATAATTATTATTTTATTTATTTATTATAAATTATATATATATATATATTTATATTATTAATAAGAGATATAGGATTTGAACCTATAATTTTCCACGTGTAAGATGGACGTTATACCAATTAAACTAATCTCTTTATTTTATTTATTACTTATAATTCAGATGAAAGCCAACCGGTTAGGCGTCTTCTTTGGGTGAAGAACTTAGTTAGTTCGATTCTAGCTCATCTGATTTTTAATAATTAATTTTAATTATAAATTAAATTAAATCGTTATTAATTTTCGATTTATTTCTTTTTTTAAGATATTATATTATAATATATTTTAATATTATATATATTAATATATTAATATATATAATTATATATTTATATAATTATATATATATAATAATTATTGATAATAAATAATAATAAATTTAAAATAATTTAATGAATAATAATAAAAATGTAACAATGTTAAATATACATAGACAACAATATCAATTACATCCTTTTCATTTAGTTGAAAATTCACCATGACCAATTTTAACTTCATTTAGTATATTTGGTTTAGCAATGAATACAGCTTTAACATCACATGGTTATATTGGTAATAGCTGATGAGTTATATTAAGTATAATTAATGTAACTTATATATTATTTTTATGATTTAGAGATATTATTAGTGAAGGAACTTATTTAGGTAATCATACTTTAGCTGTTAGAAACGGTATAAATTTAGGATTTATATTATTTATAGTTTCAGAATGTATGTTCTTTTTAGGTATATTCTGAGCTTTTGGACATTCTGCTTTAAATCCAACTGTTGAATTAGGTGGTGTTTGACCTCCTTTAGGTATAGAAGCTATTGGTCCTACAGAATTACCTTTATTAAATACAATATTATTATTAAGTAGTGGTGCAACTTTAACTTATAGTCATCATTATTTAATTAATGGTAATAGATGACATGCTTTATTTGGTTTATTTATTACAGTATTATTAGCTGTAATATTTATGATATGTCAATATATTGAATATACAACAGCTTCATTTACAATATCTGATGGTGTATTTGGTTCTGTATTCTATTTAGGTACTGGATTCCATGGATTTCATGTTTTAATGGGTATAATTATGTTATCTATTTCATATTGAAGAATATGAAATTATCATTCAACAAATAATCATCATTTAGGATTTCATACATCAGTTTTATATTATCATTTTGTGGATGTTGTATGATTAATCTTATTTATATTAGTTTATTGATGAGGATCATAATTAAATTATTAATTAATAATTTAATTATTTTTTAATAATTTATATTTATTAATTAATATATATATATATTATAATAATTAGAATTATAATAATAATAATATATAATATATAATATATAATAATATAATTATATATAATATAATAATAATATATAATATAATATAATGATAAAAATAAATTAGTATTAAAAAGAAAAATGAGTATTGGATTATATATTATAATCTTAGGATTTATATCAATAATAGGTATAAATAATAAAGATATTATAACAAGTATATGACCTAAATTAGTTAAACAAACTAGTTTAATATTATCAATAATAAGTTTATATATAATATTATATTGATGATATATATATGAAACAAATATAAACGGATATCAATTAATAACAAATATATATAATATATCATTAGGATTAGATAGTATATCATTATATTTAATAATATTAACAGGAATAATAATACCAATAAGTTTATTATCAAATTGAAATAATATAAAAAATAATAATATATCAAGACAAAGTCATGAAGGAAAATTTAATATATTAATATTATTATTAGGAATAATATTATTAATTAATTATTTAGCTATAGATTTATTATCATTTTATATATTTTTTGAAGCATCATTAATTCCATTATTTATATTAATTGGAATATATGGAGCAAATAATAAAGAAAAAGCAGCATATTATGTATTAATATTTACATTTACTAGTTCATTATTTATGTTATTATCAATAGTTGTTACAACATATATGATTAATACAACATCATGTTTAATATATTCTCAATTTATATTATCTATTGATTTACAAATATTATTATGAATTGGTATTATGTTAGGTATTTTAGTTAAAACACCATTATTTCCATTTCATGTATGATTACCTGTTGTTCATTCTGAATCTCCTTTAGGTGGTTCTATTATATTAGCTGGTTTAATATTAAAATTAACTGTTTATTTAATTATTCGTTGATTATTACCATTTTTAGCTGAAGCTTCTATAATATTTTATCCTACTGTTTATATTATTTGTATATTAACTATTATTTATACAAGTTTAACAACTTTAGCACAAATTGATTTAAAAGTTATTATTGCTTATAGTTCTATTAGCCACATGGGAGTTTGTATAATTGGTGTTTTTGCTAATAATATTATTGGAATTGAAGGTAGTTATTTATTATCATTATCTCATGGATTTATATCACCTGGTTTATTTATTGCTGTTGGTGGTATTTTATATGATAGATATCATACTCGTATTTTAATGTATTATCAAGGATTATTATCATTTATGCCTGTTTTTGCTTTATATTTATTAATATTATCTTTTGCTAATATTGGTACTCCATTAAGTGGTAATTTTATTGGTGAATTCTTAAGTTTAACTGGAGCTTTCCAACGTTCACCTATTTTTACTACTATTGCTTCATTTAGTATATTATTATCTGCTACATATCAAATGAAATTAACTAGTAGATTAACTGGTGGTATTAAATCTCCTTATATTAAATTAACTAATGATTTAACTAATAGAGAATCTATTTTAATGTTATCTACTATTTTACCTTGTTTATTATTAGGTATTTATCCTATATTTATTTTTAAAGGTTTATATGCTAATTTATCTAATGTTATTTATTTATTTTAATATTTAATTTTTTTTTATTTTATTAACTATTCTTTATTTTTATTTCCCTCTCATTTTTTTTTTGCACGATACGCGGAAACAGCCTTTTTATTATTATTAATAATATTACTGCGGCGCCCGTGCCGCGGGGGACTATTATTATTTTTATAATGACTTATATTATATTATATTATTATTATATTATATTATATTATATTAAGATAATAAACATTGATTAGAATAGTTATAATAAATTAATCATAAATATGATTATTAATAAACGGATATGGTAAGATTCGAACTTACGGTATTTATAAAAATACATAACGACTCAAAGGTTACACTTTAAACCACTCAGACACATATCCTTATGTCATAATTTATTATTATTAATTATAATATATAATATAATATTATATTTATAATTACTTATAAGTAATATTATATTAATAATTATTTATTTTATTATTTTATTATTTATTATATTTCCCTTTATTAATAAAAAATACGCGCTCTGCTCATATTTATTATAAGGATCTGTAGCTTAAAGTAAAGTGTTCGCTTGTCACGCGAAAGGATGCCTGTTCGATTCAGGTCAGATTCGTTATTTAATTAAATTAATTAATTATTTATTTTAATATTATATATGGATAAGTCGCCATAGGTAAAGCAGACTATTTGCTAAATAGTTGAATTAATATTCTTATGGGTTCGAACCCCATCTTATCCGAATTATATTATATTATTTTATTTATTATAATATTAATATTTATTAATATTATATTTATTATGATCTTATAGTCAAATGGTTAAGACATTAGAGCTTCATTCTAATAGTACTGGTTCGATTCCAGTTAAGATTAAAAATATAAGTAAATAATAATTATTATTTAATTATTTATTTATTTATTTATTATTATGCAATATAGTGTAATGTTGGTAACACATAAGACTCATGATCTTATACTATACGTTCAAATCGTATTATTGCTAATATATTTTTATATATTTAATATAATTTAAAGTTATAGCTTAATGGTTAAAGCAGATCACTCATAATGATCCTATCGGAGTTCAATTCTCTGTAACTTTATAGCCAATCTGGTGGAAATGGTAGACACGACTCACTTAAAATGAGTTACTTAAAGTTTAGAGGTTCAAGTCCTTTGATTGGTATTATTTATTTTTATGAATTGTTGACTAATAGGTAAGTCACCTAGATTTGAGTTAGGTTTATGAAAGTTCGAATCTTTCCAATTCAATATTTTATTATTATATTTTAATTATTTATTTATATTCATTGATTTTATTTAATTAATTAAATTATTATATTTATTTATTAATTTATTTATTTTTATAATATAATTGAGTATATAGTTTAATGGTAAAACATTTGTCTTTTAAGCAATTTAATGTTGGTTCGAATCCAACTATACTCAAATTATATATATATATATATATATAATTATTATAATAATATTATAAATAATATATATTTATATGAGCGGAGCGCATAAATAAGTAGATTGGGTATAATAAATTATTAATTAATATTATAATTAATATAATATATTAATAATTATAATAATACTTTTATAAGGAATCGAACCTTAATATAAGACTTAGAAGGTCTTTGTTCTACCAATTGAACTATAAAAGCATAAATAATAAAAATAAATAAATTAATAAGTCTTTAACTCAAGGGTTAGAGTGTTGACTTGATAAGTCAAAAGTTATTGGTTCGAATCCATTAAGACTTAATAAATATTTTATATATTTAATAATTAAATATTATTAACATTCTATAGGAATTGAACCTATATATATAATTCCGTAAATTATTATTTTAACCAATTAAATTAAGAATGCAATTAATATATTAATATTAATTATTATATTAATAATATTTATTAATATTATATTTATAAATAATATAAATATATATAATATTAATATAATATATAAAATTAATATTTTGATTGATAGGATTTGAACCTATATATAATAAAATCTAAATTTATTGCGTTTACCAATTTCGCTACAATCAATATATTAATATTATAAGCTAATTTTTGTATTATATTAATATAATTTCACTATATAATTATAAATATAATTATAATTCATAATATAATATTGGATTTAATTTACAATAAATAATAATAAATTATTATATATAAAAATATATTTCTATAAAGTTCCAATATATTAAATATAATTAGACTTTTCATAATATTAATCAAGAATGAAAGGACTTGAACCCTTAAATTTAGGATTGAAGCCTAAAGTTTTACCAATTAAACTACACTCTTTTATATTATATAACTATTATTATAATTATATATAACATATATATATTATATAATATATATTACTTATATTAATAAGTATTAAAAAATAATAATATAAGTAATAAAATAAAAAAAAGATATCAGAATAATAAAATTGATATAAAAAAAGAAATAAACCCAATATATAATGAAAAAAAAAAATATATATAATTATAATAAAAAAAAGAAATTAAAATTATTATAAAAAGGAAAATATAATAATTAAAAAAAAAAAAAGAAAATGTCATTACGTAAAAAAAATCCATTTTTAGCTTTAGCTAATAGTTATTTTATAGATTCACCACAACCAAGTACAATATCTTACTGATGAAACATTGGATCATTATTAGGATTATGTTTAGTAATACAATTAGCAACAGGAATATTTTTAGCAATGCACTATTCATCAAATTTAGAATTAGCATTTATTTCAGTAGAACATATAATGAGAGATGTATCAAGTGGATGAGCAATAAGATATGCTCATGCAAACGGTGCATCATTTTTCTTTATATTAATATATGCTCATATGGCTCGTGGAATTTATTATGGATCATATAAATCACCAAGAGTAGCAGTATGAATAATAGGAGTAATAATATTTTTAGTATTAATTATTACAGGATTCATGGGTTATGTATTACCAATGGGTCAAATGTCATTATGAGGAGCAACAGTAATAACAAATTTAATGAGTGCTATACCATATATAGGACAAGATATAGTAGAGTCAAAAGAAAATATCAATATTGAATTATTATTACCAACTTTTGGTATAATTACTGATTATGTAATAAAATTAAAAAAAATAAAAGAAGAAATAAAAAAAGAATCAATTAATATACCTAAAGGTTTTTTAGAAATGTTTGTAGGTTTTATTGATGGAGATGGTTATATACATGTAGGTAGAACTACAAAAGGATATATTAGAATAAAAATAGTAATTAATTTACATATGAAAGATTATTCTACTTTAGAATATTTTAAAGAAATATTAAAAATAGGTCATTTAACAATATATAAAAGTAGAGGTGAAACATATGCAAGATATATAATATCTAAAACAGATATACAATATATATTAATACCTTTATTAGAGCATCATGGTTTATATTTTTTAACTAAAAATAGATCTATACAATATAATAAAATATTATATATATTAAAAAATAATATTAAAATTTATAGTAATATACCTACAGAAATACCAATAATAAAATCATTACCTATTACAAAAGAAGATTATTTAAATATACCATTTTTAAAAAATTGATTAGTAGGTTTTACTATGGCAGATGGTACATTTATAATTAAAAATAATAAAGATGCATGTTATCAAATAACTCAAAAGGTAGATATTCCATTATTTGAAGCTTTATATTTATTATTAAATAATAATACTAAAAAAATATATTTACATACTGGTAATAAATATGGTATATTAAATTTAAGTTCTATAAAAGATATACAAGAAGTAATCAATTTTTTTTCTTTTAATGGTAATTATCCTTTAATTGGTTCTAAATTAATTCAATATGAAAAATGAATTAAATATTTAAAAGAAAGTTATAGATATAAAGATTTAAATTTTCCTAATATTTAATTTTATACGGCTCCTTAAAATAGTCCCCTCATCTTATTTTATTATATAATAATAAGATGAAGTAATATTTTAGAGGTAAATCGGGAGAATTGCAAGGAAATCTCATTATCTGATATATATAATAAGACAATTTGCAGTGGAGTTTTACTACCCTTGAGGTGGGAAAACCAGGACCTAAGGTCCTAGTTTTACTTGATATATAAAATAAGTAAAAAACATTCAACGACTAATGAGTGAGTAATATCAACAATAATCTCGACACGAGAACCCGAAAATCAATATTAATTGGTTTAAGACATAGTCTAATCACTTTTGTGAAAAAGTGTACAATAAAATTTAAATATTTTATTTATTATATTATAAATTGTAATATATAATATAATTAAATCGTCATTTGAGGAGGTCCTAGTGTAGGAAATCCAACATTACAACGTTTCTTTGCATTACATTATTTATTACCTTTTGTATTAGCTGCTTTAACTTTAATGCATTTAATAGCATTACATGAACATGGATCATCAAATCCTTTAGGAATAACAGGTAATATAGATCGTTTACCATTTAGTCCATATTTTGTATTTAAAGATTTAATAACAGTATTTGTATTTTTATTAGTTTATAGTTCATTCGTATTCTTTAATCCAAATACATTAGGTCACCCTGACAATTATATACCAGCTAATCCAATGGTAACACCAGCTTCCATAGTTCCTGAATTCTATTTATTACCATTTTATGCTATATTAAGAGCTATACCATCTAAATTAGGTGGAGTTATAGCTATGGTTGCAGCTATATTAATATTAATGATATTACCTATAGCTGATCGTAGTATTGTAAGAGGTAATGCATTTAAAATATTATCAAAAATATTATATGGATTATTTATATGTAATTTCTTATTATTAGGTGCATTAGGATCACAACATATTGAAGTTCCATTTATAGCTTTAGGACAATTTGCTACATTATTCTATTTCTCATACTTTATAATATTATTACCTGTTGTAACAATGTTAGAAAATATATTATTTTATATTGGACAACAAACGGAACGGAACGGGCGTAAATAATATTAATTAATATATAATTAATATATATATATTATATTATATAATATATATAAAAATAAAAATAAAAATAAAAATAAAAATCAATGTTAATATTAGGAACATTAATTATAATAATAAGTACATTTAATTTAAAAACAATAAAAGAAATAAAAGAAATATATCGTATAGGTATAATATTATTATTACAAATTATAATAATATTATATGATAGTATACAATTAGATGTAATAAGAACAGGAATATCATTATATAATAATATGATAGTAATAACATCTTATACAAAATTAATAGAATTATTAATATTTATTATGACAATAATATATATATATATAATAAAAGAATATATATATAATATTAAAATAATAAATAATAATGAAATATCATCTCAAACTGGGGAAGGAATAATATTACAAGGAAGTATATTAAAAAAAAATATCTCAAATATTGAAGGATTACGTGGTCCTATTGAATTAATAATATTAATATTATTAAATATATTAGGAATAATATTATTTATGCAATGAAATAATATAATAGTTATATTTATAACATTAGAATTACAAAGTTATACATTATATTTAATAACAACAATATATAATAAATCTTATAATAGTACAAAATCAGGATTATTATATTTTTTATTAGGAAGTGTTGGATCAATATTAATATTATTAGGATTAGTTATAATATATTATGAAACTGGTTTAATAAATTTAAATGATATATATTTAATGTATAATAATAATAATAATATTATATTAAATAATAATAATATTTTATTATCATATATATTTATATTATTAGGATTATTTTTTAAAATTGGAACAGCTCCATTTCATAATTGATTAATTAATATATATGCTAATACACCAACAATAATAACATTATGAATAAGTATAATTGGTAAAATAAGTATATTAACAGTAATTTATACATTAATATCAAATTCATCATTTATATATAATAATATATATAATAATATATTAATTAATAATAATATTATATATAATATACCATTATTATTATCAATAATATCAATATTATCAATAATATTTGGTGCTATTGGTGGATTAGGACAATTTACAATTAAACGTATAATTGGTTATAGTGGATTAGTTAATACTGGTTATTTTATATATATTATATTAAGTAATAATAATTCAACATTATCAACATATTTATTTAATATATATCAATATAGTATAACACATATAACATGATTTATATTAATATTAATTAATGGATTATATTATAATAATTATAAAACATTAAATAAATTATATAATAATTTACGTCCTAAAAGTAGTATAAATGTTCCTATTGAATTTGTTAAAGATTTATATGGTTATATATTTATTAATCCTTATTTAGGATTTAGTTATATTGTTGTATTATCATCATTAATTGGTATACCACCATTAACTGGATTTTATGCTAAATATTATATATTATTAACTGGTATTAATAGTTCATATTTATTTATTGCATTATTATTATTATTAAGTAGTGCATTAACTGCATATTATTATATATTTATTATTAAAAATATTATTGTTACAAATAATAATAATATTGAATGAAAAAATTTTAATAAAGTTAATAAATTACAAGGTTCAAATATTAATATAACTCCTTTATTATCAATTATAATTAGTATATTAATTATGTTTATTTTATCAATAACTATTGGATTAGATATAGCTAATAATGGTACACATATTGTTGAATCATATTATATTAATAATTATGTTTAATAATTTAACTTTATATATATTTATAATATTAATACCTATTGTTGGTTTAGCTTTATTAGTTGTTAATATTTTATTTTCTGAAACTAATACTTATTCTGATAAAACTGGTCCATTTGAATGTGGTTTATCTAGTTTTACTCAAACTAGAATTGCTTTTACTGTTTCATTTATTTTAATTGCTATTTTATTTTTACCTTTTGATTTAGAAGTTACTAGTATTTTACCTTATAGTTTAGCTTTATATCATACTAATTCTTATGGTTTATCTATTATTATTTTATTTATTTTATTATTAACTATTGGTTTTATTTATGAAATTAATAATAAAGCTTTATATATTATTAAAAATAATATTAAATATAAATCTGATCATATTTTAACTTTATATTTATAATTTTTTATTTATTTTTATTTATTTATTAACTATTCCATTTTAACTAAACGCGCTCCGTTCGATTATTTTTTTATTATTAATTTTTAATAATATCTTTCAACAGATTTTTCATTATGATTTCTTTTTATTTAATACTGCGGCGCCCCGCGCCGCGGGGGCTTTATTTAATATTATATGATGCACGGGGCTATTATATATTTTATTATATATAATTATTTATATTATATTATATATCATTTTTTATAAGTAATATATATATTATATATATTATTATATATATTATATATTAATTATTTATTATAATAATATATTATTATTATATAATAATTATTATTAATATTATATGGGATTATAGTTTAATTGGTAAAACATAAATTTTGCATATTTATAAAATGGGTTCAATTCCCATTAATTCCAATTATTTATAAATATATATATATATATTATATATATTATATTAAATAATATAAGGTAAATATAGTTTAAAGGTAAAACATATGTTTGTGGTACATATTATCAGAGTTCAATTCTCTGTATTTACCCATTATTAATTTATTATATTAATATTATAATAAATTATATATAATTTAATTATCAATTAAATTTAATAAAAATATATTATAATGATAACTTAGATAGTTTAATTGGTTAAAACTTATGTCTCATATACATATAATGTAGGTTCAATACCTTCTCTAAGTAAATATATTCAATAAAATAAATTTTAAGTAATAATAATATTAATTATTTAATATTATGAAAATAAATAAATAATAATATGAAAAAAAATATATTAAAATCAATAATATATAAATTATTAATTAATAAAATTAATAATATAATATTATTAAAAAATAATAATATAATTATTAATAAATTAAATAATAATACAAATAATTTACAAAAATATAATAATAGTAATGATAATTTATATAATATTTATAAATTTAATAATAATAATTTATTAAATATATTATTAAAAAATAATATAATTAGTAATATATTAATTACATATTTTAATAGTTTATTACGTGGTAATAGTTTAAAATTTATTAATAATTTTAAAAATATTAAATATATTATTAGTAAACCAATTTTTAAAGATACTAATAATAAATTAAATATTATTTTATTTATTTATAATAAATATTATAATAATAATAATAATAATAATATTAATAATAATATATTATTAATACGTATGATTGATAATATTTATAATAATAATAATAATAATAATAATAATATTAATAAAATATTAACTAAATTATATAATAAAAATGTAACAATTGAACCAATTATATTAAAATATGATTATTTTAATAATAATATTTTTAGTAATAATATTAGTTATAATATAACAACATTTAATACTTATAAAAATGAATATACAACAATATTAAATAATAATATAACATTATTAGATCGTATTAGTATTATTTTAAATAATAATAAATATAAAAATTTAATAATTAATATATTAAATAATAATTTAATATATAATATATCTAATAATAATAATAATAATATTATTAATAATAATATTAATATTAAAGAATATTTAAATTTAAATAATACAATATATAATTTATTAAATAATAAATATATTATTGGATATAGTTTTAAATTTACTGGTAAATTAGCTAAATCATTAAGTACTGCTCGTAAATTAAAATATATTAAATATAAAGGTTCATTAAAACATAATACTTTAGATAATAAATCAGCAACACGTATATTATTTAATTTAAATAATTATAAATCTAATATTTCTATTTCTAATACTAATAATATTAATAAAAATGGTAAATATAATGTTAATATTAAATTAGGACATATATAATATATTATATTATATTATATTATATATTAATATAAGTAATATTGAATAAAGAAATGAAAATTATAATTCAAAAGAAAAGAAATAAAAATAAATATGCCACAATTAGTACCATTTTATTTTGTAAATCAATTAGTATATGGTTTATCATTTATATTAATATTATTATATATATTTTCACAATATATATTACCAAGAATATTATTTATATTCTTATCACGTATATTTATAACAAAATTATAAATATAATAATAATTATTATTTAATAATATAAAATGTTTGATACCGCGCGAAGCGCTGTAAGAATTATTATAATTAATTAAATAATATTTAATTTATAATATATTATAATATATTATAATAAATTAATAATAAAAAAGAAATAAAAATGAGAAATATAATAATAAATTCACCATTAGAACAATTTGAAATAAATACATATATATCATTAAATTCATCATTAATTGATTTATCATGATTAAGTATAACTAATTTTAGTATATATTCATTAATTGTATTTAGTTTAATAATAGGATTACATACATTAAGTATAAATAATAATGGAATTATTCCATCAAAATGATCAATAGGTATAGAATCATTATATAGTACAATACAAAATATGGTATATAGTCAAATTGGTATATCAGGACAATATTATTTTCCATTAATATATGTATTATTTATATTTATATTAGTAAGTAATTTATTTAGTATGATACCTTATAATTTTGCAATTATGTCACATTTAGTATTTACAGTTTCATTAAGTGCAATAATATGATTAGGAGTTACAATATTAGGATTCTCAAATTTTAAATTAGAATATTTTGGATTATTTGTTCCTGCTGGTACTTCATTACCATTAGTTCCAATTTTAGTTATTATTGAATTATTATCTAATACAGCTCGTAGTATTAGTTTAGGATTAAGATTAGGATCAAACATCTTGGCTGGGCATTTATTATTAGTTATATTAGGTGGTTTAATATTTGATTTTATGTCTTCAGGTGTTATATTCTTTATTGTTGGATTTATTCCATTAGCTTTAGTTTTAGGTATTATGTGTTTAGAATGTGCTATAGCTTTAATTCAAGCTTATGTATTTAGTATTTTAGCTTGTTCATATATTAAAGAAGCAATTTACTTACATTAATTTTATTTATTTATTTAACTATTCTTATATTTCATTTATTATTATTATATTTTATATATATATTATAAAAAATAATATATATATTTTATATTATATTAATCCCCTAATATTGGAAGTATTAGTTTATTATATTATTAATTATATAACTATAATTAATATATAAATATATTAATTATATTTACTTATTATAAGTAAATATTATAATTATTATATGTTCTTATAGTTTAGAGGTAAAACATGGCACTGTTAATGCTTGGTCATTGGTTCGATTCCAATTAAGAACGAAAACATTATATATATAATTATATTAATAATATATATATTATATATAATATAATTATAATAATATATAATGAAATAAATTGCGTTTAGCTTGTAATTAAACATAGTAAAAAAAAATATTAAATATATAAACCAACATAATAATATAATGATGGAAATAAAAATTAAAAATGTTTATAATTGAATTAATTAATACACATTTACAAATAAATAATAGTTTAATAATATTATTTGAATATATAAGTATTATATCAGCATTATGTGTGATATTTAGTAGAAATGCAATAGTATCAATAATATATTTAATATTATTATATGTTAATATAAGTATATATTTATTTTATACTGGATTAGGTGTTATGGGATTATTATATATATTAGTTTATGTTGGAGCTATAGCTATATTATTCTTATTTATATTATCATTAATAAATATTAAAATATCAGAATTATCTAGTAAAAGTAATAATTCTGATATATTATTAATAATTATTACATTAATAACTTTATCTTATGTATTAATAAATATTAATATTGATAATATTAATATTATTAATAATGTATTATCATATATTAATAATATATTACAAAATGATTATTCAATTGATTCATCTAATATTAATAATATTGAAATATTTAATATATTAAATATTAATTATGATGATTTAACATCTTATTCAGAATTAAAAATTATTGGTGAATTATTATATACTGAATATTCTATTGTTATGTTAATAATTGGTTTAATTTTATTATTAACTATTATTGGTGTTATTATTATAACTAAATAATATAATATATATAATATATTAATTAATTATATTAATATAATATAAAATTATTAAATAATTAAAATATAATAAAATATTATAAATTATATATTTATTAAATATAAATATATATATATATATATAAATATATTTAAATATATAATTAATTATAAATATATATTATAAATAATATAATAATATATAAATATAAATAATAATATAAAATAATATATTATTAATAATAATATAAAAATTATAAAATCCAAAAGATTATTATAATATAATATATAATAATATAATATAATAATAATTATAATAATAATAATTATAATATAATAATTATATAATATAATATAAAAAAATTAAGGAAATAAATTTAATAATAATCTCAAAGAAAGAGAAAATAAGAGCGGAGCGTGTATTATTAAATATAATAATAAAAAAAACAATGATATTAGATATAATTGAAATATTAATATTTTTAGTTTGTGTATTATTTAGTGTAGCCTATTTAACAGTAGCCGAACGTAAAACATTAGGGTATTTACAAAGAAGATTAGGTCCAAATGCTATTGGATGATACGGATTATTACAGGCATTTGCAGATGCTGTTAAATTATTAATAAAAGAAATAATATTACCTAAAGAATCAAATAAATATATATTAATAATAAGTCCATTAATAACATTAATAACAGCTTTAATTGGATGAGTTGTTATACCATTAGGACCAGCAATAACATTAGGAGATTTAGAAAATGGTATATTATTTTCATTAGCTATAGGAAGTTTAGGTGTATTTGGAGTATTATTATCAGGATGAAGTTCAAATAGTAAATATTCATTTATGGGATCAATTAGATCAACAGCTCAATTAATTAGTTATGAATTAGTTTTAACAACAATATATATTATATGTATAATGTTTGTAAGTACTTTAAATATAACAACATATATTGAAACACAACGTATAATATGATTATTTATACCATTATTTCCATTATTTATTATATTTTATATAAGTACAATAGCTGAAACAAATAGACCACCTTTTGATTTAGTTGAAGCTGAAAGTGAATTAGTTGCTGGATTCTTTACTGAATATTCTGGTAGTCCTTTTGTTTTCTTTTTTTTAGCTGAATATAGTAATTTAATTTTAATGTGTGCTAGTACAACTATTTTATTTTTAGGTGGTTATTTAAGTTTTGATTTTATTAATTCAATTATTTTATTTCCATTTAATAATATTCAATATTCATTTATTTATAATTTTATTGAAGGTTCATTATATGGTATTGCTTTAGCTATTAAATTAATTATTTTAATGTTTACATTTATTTGAGTTAGAGCTTCATTCCCTAGATTTACTTATGATAATTTAATTAATTTATGTTGATTAATTTTCTTACCTTTATTATTCGCTTTTACATTATTTATTCCTTGTATTTTATATATTTTTAATGGTTTCTCTTATATTTAATTTTTTTTAGCCGAGTCAGTTTTTTAACTATTCTTATTATAATATTTTTATTAATATTATTTTTATTAAAACCCCCGCGGCGCGACGCGCAGCAGTATTATTATTCTGTGTCAAACACGAAGGTTTGGGGTTTTATGACTACGCTATATGCGGGTTTATTATATTAATATTATTAATCAATATAATAATATTGAGCGAAGCGCGTTTTATATTATAATATAATATTATTATTATTAATAATAATATATTATTATGATGATTATATATATATTAATATATATTTATTATTAATTTTATATTATTATATATATTATATTAGTATAATACTATTAAGATTGTGTAGGGACTATATCTTATTAATAATTATATATATAATAATTATTAATTATTATAAGTAATAGTTAATAATAAATTATTATTTAATTTATTAATTATTATTATAATTATTATTATAATTAATTGCGGATATAAGTTAATGGTAGACTCAATGATTTCCAATCATAAAGTATCTGTTCGAGTCAGATTATCCGTATTAAATAATAAATAATAGTGTTAAGACATTATTTAAATATCTTTTTATGTTTAATTTATATTTTAATATAATATTTAATGACGTACCTAAAGCTTGAGGTATGTATTTTCAAGATTCAGCTACAGCTATAGCTGAAGGTATAATAGAATTACATGATATTATTATGTTTTATATGGTTATTGTATTAACATTAGTTACATATATATTATATAGTATAATAACATCATTTAATAATAATAAAAATCCAATATCTTATAAATATATGATTCATGGTACAACATTAGAAGTTATTTGAACAATATTTCCAGCTGTTATATTAATATTTATTGCTTTACCATCATTTGTATTATTATATTTAAGTGATGAAGTTATTGATCCTGCTATGACTGTTAAAGCTATTGGATATCAATGATATTGAGTTTATGAATATTCTGATTTTATTAATGATAGTGGTGAAACTATTCAATTAGAATCTTATATTATTCCTGATGATTTATTAGAAGAAGGACAATTACATTCTTTAGATGTTGATAATAGATTAGTTGCTCCTATTGATACTCATATTCGTATTGTTGTTACTGCTAATGATGTTATTCATGATTTTACTGTTCCTTCTTTAGGTATTAAAATTGATGCTTGTCCTGGTAGATTAAATCAATTAAGTGCTATTATTCAAAGAGAAGGTGTATTTTACGGTCCTATAATGTGGCCCTGATTGTAGTGAACCTACGATTATAAACCATCAAATTGCGGGAACACCTTAAAGAAATCTTAACCAAGTAAGTGTGGTAACATAACTTATGGCACAGGTAATGACTAGTGGTATGGTAAAATCAAGATTTATTATACAATAGGTTATCCGCAGCCAAGCATCAACTACTTAAAAATAAGTAAGGATGTGCAGTTCATCGACTAAATGGTGGTTAGTATTATATATAAATAAATTTATAATGCTTAAGATATAGTCAGACCCTACCTGAAAAGGTACAGGAATATTGATTAATATATTCTGTTTATTAGATGTATATTTTAATATATATGTTTAGGGGGAAAATCTTTATAATAGTTTGCTAAACTTATTATTTTAATATAAAATTTAACATTATAATTTATAAGATTAATAATTTATATAAATTTAGTATGATTATAGTAATATTTTTATTGCATAATATAACTAATATGAATATTTTTAATAATCACCTTTTACTAAATAAGTGAACTGGTTTAGGATTAGTTGCTTCTACTACTAGATATTTTTCTACAAGTATTACAAAACCAATTAAATATAAACCAGAAGCTTTAGCCTTAGATCATATTAATAGTGGTTCACCAACAACTTCTTCAGTAATTAATAAAATATTATTAAATCAAAATATATCTGTAACTGATTCTAAATTAGAAGAATTATTAAAAGTTAAGGGTGTAGAATTCGATTTACCTATCATTACACCTGAAGCTAATACTTTATTCTCTGAATTAACTGGAAAATCTATATATAAAGGATTTTTTGGTGTATATATGTTTATACATATAAACACAGGTAATAAATATGTAGGTTCTTCTAATTTATTAAGACGTAGAATGGATTATTATTTTAAATATGATGAATTACCAATAGGAGGTAAATTATTACCACTTTTAAAAAAAGAAGGATTAAGCGCATTTAAATTAATAATATTTAAATTAGATAGTAATAAATTTAGTGTTAGAGATGCATTAATTTTAGAGCAATATTATTTATTAAATAAAGAGTTTAATCTTAATACATTAAGAGTAGTTAATGCCGGATCTTCTAAAGGTACAAATATATTTATTTATGATTTAACATGTAAAATTCTTTATTATAAAGCAAATTCAAAAATTGAATTAAAAAGAATATTAAAAATACATCCTGAAACAGTTAAAAAATATTTAGATTCTAAAATTCCGTATCTTAATAAATTTTTATTATTAAGTTTTCCAGTGACGTCTTCTAGTATAGATTTAAATAAGATATCTACAAAAAAGTTATTAGAAATAATGCAAGAAGAAAGGAAAAAATTATATACATTAGGTACACGTAGAAGTATTTCTGTATTATTGAAAATTAAAGAAGGAAATATATGAGTTACTGAAAATTATTGAGGTCAAAATTTAAATTTTGATTCATTAACTTCTTGTATTAAATATTTAAGAAGTATAGGATTAAAAATAAAAAGAGATACATTATCTAAATATATAAAAACTGAAAAAGAATTTCATAATTTTATATGTAAATATTCAGATAATATTTTACCTAATGATTTTAAAGAAATTGGACATATTATTGATGAATATAAACAATCTAAAGATAAAGATTTGGTTATAAAAAATAAAAAAAAACCAATATTAGTAAAAGGTGATAATTTTAATATTGTTTTTAATAGTATAACAGACACTATTAAATATTTTGACTCTATAAATATTAAATTAGATAGAAAGTCTTTATATTTACATTTAAAAGATGGTAAGCCTTATAAGGGATATTACTTTAATTATAAATAGATATTTAGATTATATATTCTAAACTTAAATTATATTAATTATATTAAAATTTATAAAGAGAATTTGCAATGTAGTGAATTGTGTGGTGCTGCTCATGCTTATATGCCTATTGTTATTGAAGCTGTTACTTTACCTAAATTCTTAGAATGATTAAATGAACAATAATTTTATTATATTATATTACATAACTATTCTTTTTATCTTTATTTTACGCGATATACAGAGCTATTATTAACTTATTTTTATTACTGCACAGTACGCAATGGATATTATTTATATTATATTATTATTAATTTATATAATTTATATTATTATATTATTATATAATATATATATATATAATCATCATAATATTATGATAATAATGACAAACAATTATATTATGATTAATATTATAATAATATTATTACAATTATGATAATAATATGATAATAATAACAATTATATTATGATAATAATTATTATTATATTATAATAATATTATATTTATTATTATTATTATGACTGCGGCGCCCGCGCCGCGGGTACTATAATTATATTAAATAATTATATATATGACTATTATTATATTAAATTATTATATATAATTTATAATATAAATAAAATAATGAAGGGAGATGAAATAATGTGAAAATAAGGTTAATAATAGGAGCGGCCAAATAAATTAATAAAATAATATAAGTAATATAGTAAAAATAAAAGAAAATAAAAAGAGTTTGATGTTGGCTCAGTGCGATTGCTATTCAGATGCATAATACATGCGAATTAAACGATAAATTATATAATAAAATATATAAAATATTAATGTAGTGAACTCGTGAGTAAATAATGGTAATATGAACTATAATAAAGGTTAAATACCAAATAAATAAGATGAAAATCGATTATAGTCAAGCTATTAAAAATATTAGGTAGTAGGTATATTAATAGATAAACCTAGCCAAAGATATTAAATTGGTTATTAGTGTAAGCCCAATCACGTTGACAATGAAAGAGCAGTCAATATCTTAATTAAGATACAGCAGTAAGGAATATTCGTCAATGAGCGAAAGCTTGAACGAGCAATCTGAAAAAGTGAAAATATATAATAACATTATTAATAAATAATGTAATAAAAATGAATTTTTATAATTAATAAATTATATTAAATGATTTAATATAAAACTTTAACATAATATAAAATAATGATATAATATTATGAAATAGTTCTTACTAAATGATGTGCCAGCAGTAGCGGTTATACATCGAGAACAAGTAATGCACATCATAGGCTTAAAGGGTTTGTAGAATGGCAATAATATATAATATTATTATATAATAATATTAAGCTAGAGTAATATAAAGTGATATATGAATTATAAGAGTAATGGTTAAATATATTAATACTTATAAGACAACTAATAAATGAAAATATATATCATAATATTACTGACATTGAGGAACGAAAACTAAAGTAGCGAAACGGATTAGTTACCCGTATAGTTTTAGTTGTAAACGATGAATGTTAAAAATATATAAAATATTTTAAGTGAAAACGTAAACATTCCGCCTGGGGAGTATAAACTAGAAACTCAAAACAATAGACGGTATAAGTTATACACAGTGGATCATGTAGTTTAATTCGATAATCCGCGAAAACCTTACCATTTTTTGTATTTAATTATTATATAATTATAACAAGTGTTACATAGCTGTCTTTAGTTCATGCCGTAAGGTATTAGGTTAAGTCCATTAATGAACAAAATCCTTATTAATTAATTTAAATAATTAATATATAATATAGATATTATATTATTAATAGGTTTAAGACAAGTCATCATGACCTTAATAAAATGGGCTATATACGTGATACAAATATACATACAAAATCAAGTAATATAGTAATATATAACAATTGATATAAAATGTATAATATATTTATATATTTTTATATAATATATTTATATGAATCATATACTGTAATTCGTATATGTGAAAAAGGAATTGTGAGTAATACGTAATAAAGTACATTACGGTGAAATATTCTCTTATGCGTACTAATCACTCATCATTCGCTTGAATAATTTACATATTAAAGTTTATAATTTAATATAATTATTTTTATATTTACTTTTTAGTAATGGTTTATATATATTTATTTATTATATTAATAATTTATTTATTATATACTAAATTTGACAAGTGAGAAGTTGAAATATAGTTGTGGTAGAGGAATCTGCTGCGGGCTTTTAATTTATCTTGACTATCCCCCCCCTTTTTTTTTTATTTATTTTTTTTTATTATATTATATTAATATAATATAATATAATTAATTAGTTCTTATAGCTTAGTGGTAAAGCGTTAAATTGAAGCTTTAATTACATTGGTTCGATTCCTTTTAAGAACATAAAAGTATTATTAAAAATAATAGAACTATTTAATATAGTTAAACCGTATAACGGATTATAATTTAATTATGAATAATTTAGTATTAGCTGGAAAATATATAGGTAGTGGTATAGCTACAATAGGATTAGCAGGAGCAGGAGTAGGAATAGCAATAGTTTTTGCTGCTTTAATTAATGGTACAAGCCGTAATCCACAATTAAGATCACAATTATTTCAATATGCAATATTAGGATTTGCCTTAAGTGAAGCAACAGGATTATTCTGTTTAATGATATCATTCTTATTATTATATGCTGTTTAATATTTTATTTATTAAATATATATAATTAATAACAATAATAAATTAATTTTATAATTATATTTAATTATAAAGGCTTTAATCTATTGATAAAAAATTACTATAACTATTCTCAAAATATTAATCAAATAAATCCAATTTATTATAAAGGTTGGGAATAATGATTAGTAGGTTTTACAAAAAATAATTTAAGAGCCCCCGCGGCGCGGGCGCCGCAGTTATAAATAATAAGGCTGAATTTAATTATAGATTAAATCTATATAATGATGATAAAAATGTGTTATTAGATATATATTTATAATTAAATAAAACTTATTTATATGTAAGATAACCTAAAAATATCTTACTATTACTTTAGTTGATATTAATTATTTAATTGATAATTAAATATTTATATTTTATTGGTATCCCTTTTAAAAATGGTTTCATTATGATTTATGGATTTTATCACTGCGCGATATGCATGGATTAATATTATTAATATTATTAGTACTATAATAATATTATGGAAATATTATTAGTATAGTATATTGATGAATTAATATAGTATAATATAATATAGTATTTAGCATGGTATGATTATTAAATTAAATAATATAATATATAATAATATTTAATATAATTAATAATAGTTATATATATATAATATATATATATATATATCGAATAGAATGTATAGAATAAATAATAATAATATTAAAATAAAAAAGCTCCGGGAGCAGTGATAATATAAAGGAAAGAAGTAAATAGAAAGTAAAGAGAAAGAAATATAATCAATATATAGATAAAAAAAAATAAAAAGAAAAAAAAATGTTTTTAAGTTTAATATTATTTGTAATAGGATTAATAGGATTTATATTTAATAGAAAAAATATAATATTATTATTTATATCAATAGAAATAATGTTATTAGGATTAACATTAAATATATTAAATACAGCATTTAATTTAGAAGATATAAATGGATTAATATTTAGTGTAATGATAATAATAATAGCAGGAGCAGAAAGTGCAATAGGATTAAGTATATTAGTAAGTTATTATAGATTAAGAGGAAATATAAATATAGAAAATACTTATAATTAATAAAAAGAAATAAATGATATTTATAACAATATTTATACCAATATTAGGTTCAATATTAGCAGGATTATTAGGTCGTTGATTAGGTTATAAATTAAGTGGTTATGTAGCAACATTATCAATAATAATAGCATGTATATTTTCATATATATTATATTATAATGTAATAATAAATAATGAAATATATACATTAAATATAGGAAAATGAATATATGTAGAATATTTAGAAATAGATTGATCATTTATAATAGATGAATTAACAGTAACAATGTTAATACCAATATTAACAGTATCATCATTAGTACATATGTATGCATTAGGATATATGAGTCATGATCCACATCAATCACGTTTCTTTTCAATATTAGCAATGTTTACAGGTTTTATGGTTATATTAGTAACTGGTGATAATTATTTAGTAATGTTCTTAGGTTGAGAATTTATTGGTTTAGCTTCTTATTTATTAATTTCTTTTTGATTTACTAGATTAGCAGCTATGAAATCAGCATTATCAGCATTATTAATGAATAAATTTGGTGATACATTTTTAAGTATAGGTTTAATGATAATAATTTGAACTTTTGGTTCATTAAATTATAATAGTATATTTGCTTTAAGTCAATTTATTAATACTGATATATTAAATCTTATTATGATTTGTTTTTTAATTGGTGCTACTTCTAAATCAGCTCAATTAGGATTACATAATTGATTATTATCATCAATGGAAGGACCAACTCCAGTTTCAGCATTATTACATGCAGCTTGTTTAGTTTGTGCTGGAATATATTTATTAATTAGATCATCATATATATTAGAATATAGTCCAACAGTATTATTAATATGTTTATGATTAGGAGGATTAACAACAATAATAGCTGGAATAATAGCTATAACATCAAATGATATAAAAAAAATTATAGCTTTATCAACAATGTCACAATTAGGATTAATGGTTGTTGCTATTGGATTATCAGCTTATAATATAAGTTTATTCCATTTATTTTGTCATGCTATGTTTAAAGCATTATTATTTATGAGTGCTGGTAGTATTATACATAGTATAATTTCTGAATCTCAAGATATTAGAACTTATGGTGGTTTATTAAATTATTTACCTGTTACATATGTTTGTATTTTAATAGCTTCATTATCTTTAATGGCTTTCCCTGGTTTAACTGGATTCTATTCTAAAGATATTATTATTGAATCTACTTTAGGTGTTTATACTATTTCTGGTTATATTATTTATTGATTATCTTTAAGTTCTGCTACTTTAACTACTTTATATAGTATTAGATTATTATATTTAGTTTTCTATAATATTCCTAATAATAATAGATATACTTATTTTAATTTACATGAATCTACTTGATTTATGTTAATTCCTATGATTATCTTAAGTTTTGCTTCTATTTTTATTGGTTATATTACTCGTGATATTTATTTAGGTTTTGGATCTAAATTTAATAGTATATTTATACATCCTAATAATTTATCTATTATTGATACTGAATTAGCTTTACCATCTAGTAATTTATTATTAAAATTATTACCATTAATATTTACTATATTAGGAACAATAATTGTTATTGTATTATATGAATTTAAATATTCTTTAATTTATGTTTATAATAATAAATTATTATTAAATTTATATATATTTTTTAATAATAAATTAATGTTAGATCAAATATTAAATAATATTATTTTAAGATCTAATTTATCTTTAGGATTTAAATTAAATAAATTTGTTGATAAAGGTGCATTACAAATTTTAGGTCCTCGTGGTATTTATGATACTTTAAATATTATTGTTTATAATTTAATTAAATTATCTACTGGTTCATTATTACATTTCTCTATTTATTTATTATCTGGTATTATTATATTATTATTAATATTAACTAATTTATTTAATATTTCATTACCATCACATGGTGAAGGTGCTATCTTATTTATTTTCTTAATTATTAGTTTTATTACTCCTTCAAAAAATGTTAAAGTTTAAAATATTATAATAATATATTTATTTATTAACTATTCTATTTATTTTTAAATATTTTTTTTTTTACTTATATATGTTATATAAGTAAATATAATATAATTATATTTAATATATATATATATTTATATGGAGGTGTGTTAGATGGTTTAACAATTGGATTGCAAATCTAATTTCTATAGGTTCAAATCCTATCTCCTCTTAAATTAAAAAATTTAATTGTTTGTGGAAAAAATAAAAATAAACTATAGAAAATAAATTATTAAATAAAATAATAATATAAATATTCTATATATATTAATATATATAAATATATAAATATTATAATATATAATAATATAATATTATAGTATAAAATTAGAATTAATGACAAATTCTAATTTTAAACAATTTGTAACAAGATGATTATTTAGTACTAATTGTAAGGACATCGCAATGTGCGGGGAGTGAGCCGTGATTTGGAAGAAGATTTGGTCTAATCTTTGTGGTATATCGGATAAGTTTAAAATCTTATACCAACCTTGGGGTATCGGAGTTGAATCATTTAATAAATACTCAGCTTTGGAAGCAGATACCAAATGTCATACTTGTCCTTGCCTTTCCAAGGATGAAAGTATGATAAAAGGAGTAGTTTGATATGGTTACGTTAAGAAACTTGATACAATTGTACACCTATGAGTCGAGGTATGTATCTTAAGAAGGATATCACGGTACATAGAATTTATTGTTAGATGACAGTATCGCGGGTCATCTAATTATCTGAAAGAATTCTGTAGTTTCAGTGAGAAATTAATATTATCTATCAATAATATTATTGATATGTTATTATTACAATTGCAAGGACCTAAGTCATTAATGACCGTTGGATTTTCTAAGGAAGATTCAATTTTAAAAACGGAAGAATCATCGGAACCTCTCGATGTAACCGCTGAATTACCAAAAGTAATGCGGACACGGAGTTCTCATAGTAGGATTATTAAAGAAATTAATCAAGATAATCCGAAGGGGAATAGCAAGGACACTGATCGTAAACTAATGAAGGTCTCTGCACATACTGTGCGTACGTTCATAAATAGTAGATTGGTTAAATACACTGACGATTCAAATCGTTTTAATGGTATAATTAGAATATTAGCGGATCCCATATTCTTGGAATATTGTTACATTCTTATCAAAAGTAAACCTGGAAACTCTACCAAAGGAGTCACCTCCGAAACATTAGACGGAGTATCACAAGAGTGGTTCAAATCAGTCTGTAAAGACTTGATGACAGGTAAATATAATTTTACCCCAGCTAGAAGAGTTAATATCCCTAAAGCGAACGGTAAAATGAGACCATTAGGGATAGGATCTCCTAGGGAAAAGATAATTCAAAAAGGATTAGCTATGATTCTTGAGACAATTTGAGAACCAAAATTCTTAAATTGTTCTTTTGGTTTTAGACCGAAGAGATCTACACATTCAGCTCTTAAAGTTCTATATATGAAAGGTCATCATCATTCTTGAGTCATTCAAGGTGATATTACTAAGTGTTTTGATTCGATTCCACATGAAGTAATTATGAATATATTGAATAAATATATAAGTGATGAAAGATTTTTGACGATTATTCGTAAGTCGCTTAAAGTAGGTTATATTGACTCAATTACTAAGAAATTAGTGAATGGGAAGATTGGTACACCGCAAGGTAGTATTATTAGCCCTATTTTATGTAATATTGTATTACATGAATTAGATACATATATGATGGATGTGATAGTACCTGAATTCACTAAGGGTAGAATTAGGGCAACTAACCCAGTCTATAATAAATTAATTGCCTTAAGATCGAATAGATTAGGGGTAATTGATTCTCCTGAAAGTAAGAAAGCATTAGATCTAATGAGATTAACTCCACGTTATGATCATTATGATCCTAATTGACGTAGAACTATGTTTGTTAGGTATGCGGACGACTTTGTTATTCTATTTGAAGGTCCTAAGTCAGAAGCATTATTAATTAGGGATAAGGTGGAAGCCTTCCTTAAAGAATCATGTGGACTTGAACTGAATATGACGAAAACACATGTGACTAACTTATTGGATGGCTTTAAATTTCTTGGTGCTGACATCATGAAAACGAAGTCGAGTGAATTTAGAGTGCCTTACAGATGGAAAGGTAAAATTATTACGAAGCGTATTAACGCGAGATTAAGGGTATTAGTTCCAATTAAGGATATTTTAAAGAAATTATTAGAAAATAAATTCGTTAAAAGAAATCTTAAGGGTGAATGATTAGCAAGACCTTTATTAAGAGTTTTAAATAAAGATCATGCAACAATTATACAGTTCTTTAATTCTAAAATATTAGGATTAATAACATATTATAGTTTTGCAGCTAATAGAGTTAAATTACTTAATATCCTATGACTTTTGAAATACTCTTTGGCCAAAACATTAGCTCTTAAATTCAAACTTAGTTCTGCTAGGCAAGCGTTTAAGAAATTTGGACCTAATTTGAAAGACCCTGAGACAGGATTGGAATTTAAAACAATACATAGTCTTCCAACGATCCATCATTATAATAATAATATAAAGTTTGCTAAGTTGAAGAATCTATTAGATGTTTCTTGGTCTGGCAATTTAACTAAGACTAATCTTTTTAAAAGTTGTGTTATATGTGGTTCTACTAAGGACATTGAAATGCATCATTTAAGAAGTGTTAAGAAAGTAAGGAGTTTGATGAAGTCAAATAAAGCAACTTTTGCAATGTGAATGGGTGGTTCATTAAGGAAACAAATTCCTTTATGTAATTATCATCATAAATTATACCATAAAGGACAATTATTGAATTACGAGTTAAATCGTATTGCTTTATACAATGAAAATGTTAAAGTAAATGACAGAAATATTGATGAATCAGATAAAAAGGATAAATAATGTTTAATTAGTGATTCTTCTGATCTATTCTTGGTGCGAGCCGTATGAGCTGGAAACTTTCATGTACGGTTCTGAGGGCAGGTTATTAACATAATTCTGACCCCTACATTATATTTAATATTAGCTGTATTTTCAGGATTAGTTGGAACAGGATTAAGTTTAATCATTAGATTAGAATTAGCTGGACCAACTCCACAAATATTACAAAATAATGGTCAAGTATTTAATGTTGTTATTTCAGCACATGCAATCTTTATGATTTTCTTTTTAGTTATGCCAATGGCTGTTGGGTTCTTTGGTAACTATTTAGTACCTTTAATGTTAGGTTGTGCTGATATGAGTTTAGCAAGATTAAATAATATTAGTTTTTGATTATTAGTTCCATCAGTATTATTAGCTTTAGCTTCTACATTAGTAGAATCAGGAGCTGGAACAGGTTGAACTGTATATCCACCATTAAGTAGTGTACAATCTCATTCAGGTCCTTCAGTTGACTTAGTGATATTCTCATTACATATTTCTGGTATATCATCATTATTAGGATCTATAAATTTTATAGTTACAGTAATGAATATGAGAACTAATGGAATTACATATTCAAAATTAACATTATTTAGTTGAGCTATAGTAATAACATCAGTATTATTATTATTATCATTACCAGTATTAGCTTCAGGTTTAACAATGTTATTAACTGATAGAAACTTTAATACAAGTTTCTTTGAAGTAGCATCTGGAGGTGATCCTGTATTATATCAACATTTATTCTATAAAATAATATTATTTAGTATATTAATCATATTAATAATAAAATATGAAATAATTAATAAAAATCCAATCAATAGATTGGTCGTTTATATATTGGAAAATCATAATTTATTAAATCAATTATCTAAATTATATAATAATCCATCTAAAATATTAAATATAAATAATATAATCCCCGCAGAGGGTGAAGAATCAAATAATATATCAAATATCAAACAAGAATCAAATTTTAATTTTTATTTATATTATAATGAATTTAAGAAAAGATTTCCAAATAAAAAAGTACCTAATAAAGAATTTTTAGAATGATTTATAGGATTTTTTGAAGGAGATGGATCATTTAATATGCCAAAAAGAGGAGATTTAAATATATTAATAACTCAATCAAATGAGGATTTAAAGATATTAAATATAATAAAAAATACTTTAAATATAGGAAATATAATTATACAATCTAAAAAAGATAATACAAGTAGATGAATAGTAGGTAATAGAAAAGATATTTATATGTTAACTTTATTATTAAATGGTAATTTAGTATTACCTACTAAATTATTTAAATTTAATATATTTTTATCTAAATTAAATTATAAATTAATAATAAATAATGAATCAATTATTGATTATAAAAATAATTTAATATTACCTTCTTTAGAAGATGCTTGAATATCTGGTTTTACAGATGCAGAAGGTTCATTTTCATGTAGTATATTAAGTAATAATACTAGTTCATATAGAATACGTTATATATTAACTCAAAAATATATTATAAATAAATCTATATTAGATTATATATTAAATTTATGATGTATAAAATATGATAATAAAATTGGAAGTGTAACACCTCATAGTATAAAAGATGTATGAGAAATAAGAATTAATGGTTTAAAAAATTGTATATTAATATTACCTTATTTTGATAGATATAAATTAAAAACTAAAAAAGAAATAAGTTATAATAAATTTAAAAATCGCTGCCGGCGTGAGGGAGGTCTCCCTCCCGCGATTAAATATGATTAAAAATGGTGATCATTTAGATCCAAATAAACGTATATTAATTAAACAATATGCTAAAGAAATAAATGGAAAAAAGGATATGGTTTAGTTCAAACTATGAAATATTATTAAGTAAATGCCATTATGAAGATATGGAATATGATTTAAAACTTAATAATATAAATATTTATTAATATACCATAATTCTAGTCTTTATATAAATATTAATATATAACTGCGGCGCCCGCGCCGCGGGGACTCTTAATAGGATATTAATTACAATATTTATATTGATATATAAAGGCAACATTAGTGGTTCGGTTAAAATTTTAATTCCTAAAAATTAGACCGTCAATTAATTAAGTAATTGCTACAGACTGCTTCACTAATGGGTTTCTAATTAACAATATAATCTCATAGGGGGGGGTACTATTCTACTTTAGATCTACCTATTCAAAAAAGGTATAATTATCTTAATTTGGATATATTATCTTTTAATAAGATAAAAATGTTAATTATAGAAGCTTAATGTACAGTCGGTTCCTCAAATATTAGCCCAATATTTGGTTACATGAATATGTAAGATAATATATATTAAGGAATATATATATATATTATTAAGGAATGGATTCTTTGGTCAAATATGGCCTATTTGATATGTAAATATCAATTTATATTTCGCTATATGCGAGAAAATTTCAATATGAATATTAACTACTATAATTATAAGTCAATTTATATTATATATATATATTATATATTCACAATTATTAATATTTGCCAATATAGTAAAAAAGTTAATAATCACTATATTTATAATTATAAAATTTAAGATTTTATATATTAATTTATATAATATATATAAATATATAAGAAATAATTTGCAGATAACCAACAGTATAATTAATTATATATTAATATTAAAAAAATTTATATATAATATAAAAATATTAATATTAAAAAGAAATAATTCATACTTAGTAGGAATTTCAGAGACTACACGCGAAACATCTAATAATAAATTTAATGAATGATTAGCTGGATTAATAGACGGTGATGGTTATTTAGGTGTATCTAAACAAGGTTATACATCATGTGAAATAACTGTAGCTTTAAAAGATGAAAAAGCTTTACAACAAATAAAACAAAAATTTGGAGGATCAGTTAAATTACGTTCTGGTGTAAAAGCTGTTAGATATAGATTACATAATAAAGAAGGTATGATTAAATTAATTAATGCTATAAATGGTAATATACGTAATACTAAAAGATTACCACAATTACATAATGTTTGTAGTATTTTAAATTTAGATATTATTAATCCTATTCCATTAGAAAAAGATAATAATTGATTTATTGGTTTTTTTGATGCGGATGGAACTATTAATTATTCATTAAAAAATAATTATCCTCAATTAACAATTAGTGTTACTAATAAATTAATAGTTGATGTAGAATATTATAAACAATTCTTTAATGGTAATATATATTATGATAAAGCACAAAATGGTTATTATAAATGAACTATTCAAGGTAAAGAAGATGTATTAAATTTTATTAATCATATTAAATCTAATCCTTCTAGAACTACTAAATTTAATAAATTAATGTTAACTCCTACATTTTATGAATTAAAAGAGTTAAAAGCCTATAAAGCCCCTATTAATTCAATTTTACATAAAGCTTGATTAAATTTTGAAGATAAATGAAAAAATTAATTTTATATTATAATATTATTATATATATTAGATGAAGACATAGTCCTTTTTTTTAATAAAGAAAGCACCCAGAAGTTGAATTAGGCTTCTTCACAATATTGATTGTGGGTTTCAAATATTTGAAATCAATGTTACTATATGCGGGGACGATCTCAAAATTATATATATACTCCATTCAAATTAAATATAAGAACATAGTAACAAAGATATATAGTGTATTATTAATTATTAATATTTTAAGAGACAATCCGCAGATAATCATATTAAATTGATTAAAAATAATAGTTAATACAATTTTTATAAAATATTCGCCAAGCGGCTGCGCCGCGGCTATTTTAAATATGAGAATCTCAGAGACTTTATGTAACAGTGTTAATATAAATTATAATAAAACTATTTCTAATAATCCCTCAAATGCACATAAACCACTTAATGATGCAGAATTAGGTCATTATTTAGCAGGTTTAATAGATGGAGATGGTCATTTATCAAAAATAGGTCAATTAGTAATAGCTTATGATGAAAAAGATAAATCAGCAGCTTATTGATTAAAAAAAATAATAGGATATGGTAGTGTATCTAAAATTAAAGATAAAAAAGGATATAAATATGTTTTAGCAAAATCAGATGGAATTATAAGAGTAATTGATTTAGTTAATGGAAAATTAAGAACTGAAATTAAATATAATCAAGTATTATATTTATTAAATAATAATAATTTAATTAGTCAATATTCTAAACCTTTTACTATGAATACTTCTACTGATTTTAATAATTTTTGATTGACTGGTTTTATTGATTCTGATGGATCTTTCCAAATAAAAACAGTTAAACATATAAAAAATGGTAAAGAACATACAGAAATAAGATTAAAATTACAAATATCACAAAAATATAAAAATATATTAGAAGATATAAAAAAATTTTTAATTATAGCTAGTAATAGTGATAATAATTCTAGTGGAGGAATTTATATTGGAACTCGTAAACATATAAATAAAGAAACAAAAGAGATAAAAATTACATATTATTTTGAAACTACTTCATTTAGTATATTTAAAAAAGTAATTAATTATATAGATAATTATCCATTAATTTCATATAAAAGATTAAATTATATGTGAATTAGAAAAGCTTATTTATTAATACAATCAAAAGAACATATAACACCTGAGGGATTACAAAAAATAATAGATTATAAAAATAAAATGAAATATTAACATAAGAGAAAGTCCTATCAATACTATAATCAAAGTATTGTAGAAATTTAAATTAGTTATAGCTGAAGCTATGCAGATAGCTAATACTTTTCTAAATTAACATTAATTCTATTATATATATTAGTGTTAATTAAAAATATTGTTATATATTAATAATACCAGGATTTGGAATAGTATCACATATTGTTAGTGCATATGCAAAAAAACCAGTATTCGGACAATTAGGTATGATATATGCTATGGCAAGTATTGGATTTTTAGGATTCTGTGTATGAAGTCATCATATGTATGTAGTAGGATTAGATACAGATACTAGAGCTTATTTTACTAGTGCTACAATGATAATTGCAATACCAACAGGAGTTAAAATATTCTCATGATTGGCTACTTTATATGGAGGATCATTAAGATTTACAACACCATTCTTATATGCTATAGGATTTATATTCTTATTTACTATAGGTGGAGTTACAGGAGTTTGTTTAGCTAATGCTAGTTTAGATATTGCATTCCATGATACTTACTATGTTGTTGCTCAACGGGAAGAGGGCCTAAATTTAATTTTATTTATTATAATATTAAATTTTGAAATTGACTATATGCTGGAAACTATATTTTATATGAATTATTTACAATTTAAGTCAGTCTATCTAAGAAAATGTCTAGATGTAAATGGATATATGAATAATATATTATTAAATTGTCAAAATAATAATTACATAATTTTTATAATAAAAATGGGTATACAATCAGCAGAAAACTGTAAAATAATAATTAATATTATATTAAATATTATATTAAATATAATAACTAATTTTATAAAATTAATATATATATATAATAATAGATTATTAAAAATTAATAAATATCATATTAAAGCCCCCGCGGCGCGGGGCGCCGCAGATATTAAATTAATAAAAGGATTCTCAGAGACTATACGTCAATTATCTAATAATAATAAAAATAATAAGGAATTAGTGGATCAAAATTTTTATAATTGATTCGCCGGAGTCATGGATGGAGATGGTAATTTTGATATTAGAAATTTAAATGGAAAATTAACTTTAAAAGCAATTAGAATAAAATTACATGTTAGAGATATTAGATTATTAAATTATATTTTAAATAAATTACATGTAGGTAAAATAAAAATAGATAAAAATAAACCTTATGCATTATATATAGTATCTACTAAAGCAGATATGGAAGTTATAGTTAGAAATTTAAATGGTTTAATAAGATTAAAAATAGATAATTTTAAAAAAGCATGTAATTATTATAATATTGATTTTATTGAACCTAATTATAATATAGAAGAAAATGATCCTTATTTTGCAGGATTAGTAGATACAGATGGTTCAATAGTATTTAATTGAACCTCTAATAGAATAGAATGTAATTTAGAATTTAAAGATTCTTATGCAACTAAATTTAATTTAGATAATGTAATACCTTATTGTAAACCTTATATTATAAGACGGGTTCATAATAAAAATGGTTTAAAAATTTATACATCTATTGCTTTTAAATTTCAAAATGTAGGACATATGGTTCCAATATATGATTATTTTATGAAAAATAGATTATATTCAGATTTTAAATTTTATAGAGTATCAAAAATTAAAAAATTTATAGAAATTAGACATTATAGATATAAAGATTGAAATAGTTTAGAATATAAAATATATTCAAATTTTGTATTAGATTTAATAAAACATTTAAATCCTAAATGAACTAAATTAACCTATTTAGATAAATTAAATCCATCTTAAATGATAATATTATTTTTAGATAAAGATATAGTCCAATTAAAAGCACTTCCATTATGTATTAAGTTTAGGAGCCGTATTCTCATTATTTGCTGGATATTATTTCTGAAGTCCTAAAATATTAGGATTATATTATAATGAAAGATTAGGACAAATCCAATTTACAACATTCTTTATTGGTGCTAATTTAACATTTATGCCATTACATTTTTTAGGTATACAAGGTATGCCACGTAGAATACCTAATTATCCTGATGCTTATTTAGGATGAAATTATATAGCTAGTTTTGGATCAATAGTTTCATTAGTTTCATTAATATTATTCTTTTATATTGTTTATAATCAATTAGTTTATGGATTAGAAAATAAAAATACAGTTGCTGTAGCAAATTTATATGAGCCAGATTTTATAGAATCTAATTTAATATTTACTAATGAAAATCATAGTATGAAAGCATCATCAATTGAATGAATTACATCAACACCACCAGCATTACATACATTCAGTAGTCCTGCTTTACAATCTTAATTAAATTATAATATTATTATAATATAATTTAATATAATATAATTAACTATTCTACAATATTATTTTATTATTCATATTTATTTTTATATATTATATTATAATTTATATAATAATAATAAATATTTATATTAAATATAAATATATTTATTTATATTAAATAAATATAATAAACTTAATTTA
>UIDE01000013.1:0-20030 GCA_900497715.1 Magnusiomyces ingens NRRL Y-17630
GGCGTTACATGGAAAACAAATTTTTTGACGTGGTAATTTGAATATTTTTTTTTTCTAGTGGCAATACAAGCTTAGCAATATGTTGAACTGTGACACGGTAGTCATGATAAATGTTTAACTATTATGAAGAAGAAAATATATGTGATAAAATATATTGAATAAAACAGTTGTATAAGAAAGAAGAAAAAGAAAAATAAAAATAATAAACGGGGGAAAACTTATTGTTTTTATAGCTCGAGAAATTGAGGGAATTTAAAGTGGCAAATATTAAGGCTTTGGTTTTCTGATATGACTCATCGGACAGGAACTTTGTGGATGACAAAATATTACTAATTTAGTCAGGCCATTTATTATTAGTAATGCGGGCCAGAACATTTCCGGATGACAAATATTACTAAGGTCTGGACATCCGGACATTTATCCTTTCCGAAGTGTCACCTCGGTAACAACCCAAAGTCCTAAAACAGGCAGAGCCCGTCCACCATTATTTCCCAACAATTTTCACATGCTGAAGTCTGCGACAACATTGCATGCTCAACACCTTCCCCTTGTCGCAGAATCACCTACGGCCTTCATTCCAAGAGGAGACCCCTCAGTGTTTCAAACTTCACACGACCAAGGTTTTTGGTGAACATGTCGGCCAACATCACTTGAGTATCAAGATACCCAAATGGATCACTCCACTGCGAATATAGTGACGCACAACATGATAACGAACATCAATGTGTTTGGTGCGGCGATGAAACACTGGGTTCGAGCCAAGGCAATGCAGCCCTGATTGTCCTCAAACATCGTCACAGGAAGCGGAACTGGAATCTGACAAAGTGACAACAACTGGTTGATCCAGAAACACTCCTTAGACGCATCGACAATGACATGTATTCGGACTCGACGCTGGAAGACGCAGGACAACTTGCTTTTCGACACGCCCAAGTGATGGGACCACCAGAAAGAATAAAAACATACCAGTAAAACGACTTGCGGTCCTGCTTGTCCTGTGCATAGTCGGCATCACTTAACCAACAAGCTTGTAAACTTTCTGAGCTCGATACTCAAGACCAAGTTGCGCACTACCCTTGAGATAACGGAGAGTATGCTTGGCAGCTTCCATATGCATTGGACTTGGGATTCTGCATGTAGCGACAAAGAAAGCTAACAGCCACAGCAAGGATCAGGACGAGCACAGTTAGCAGCGTAAATCAACTTACCAATAATACTGCGGTATAATGAAGGATCGGCAGCAGCGTCAGACTCAGAGAAATCCGAAAGGTCACGAGTGGGTAAAGGAGTCTTGACACTGGAACAGTTCTGCATACCAAACTCCTCCAACATATCAACAATATAACGACACACATCCACAGTAATAGGTAAGGCGACTGCTTAACTCGCATGCCTAGGAATTGCTCGACTAGGCCAAGGTCTTTTCATCTTGAACATCGACGACAGCGACGACTGGTATTTGGCAATGGCTTGAGTGGAGTTGCAGCAATAAGTTAATCATCAACGTACAATGCAATAATGACCATGGCTGATCCACGGCCCTTAGGTATGTTGAGCATGCAATTGTTGTCGCAGACTTCAGCATGTGAAAATTGTTGGGAAATAATGGTGGACGGGCTCTGCCTGTTTTAGGACTTTGGGTTGTTACCGAGGTGACTACTTCGGAAAGATAAATGTCCGGATGTTCCAGACCTTAGTAATATTTGTCATCCACAAATGTTCCTGTCCGAATGAGTCATATCAGAAAACCAAAGACTTAATATTTGCCACTTTAAATTCCTCAATTTCTCAACTATAAAAACATAAGTTTTCCCCCGTTTATATTATTTTTATTTTTCTTTTTCTTCTTTCTTATATAACTGTTTTATTCAATATATTTTATCACATATATTTCTTCTTCGATAATAGTTAAATATTTATCATGACTACCCGTGTCACAGTTCAACAGGTTATGGGCCGCACTTCGGCTTATATCAACCTCACTTCCTCTGAAAAACTCAACCCTCTCAACTATCATGCTTGGGCAACCAAGATCCTCCTTGGTCTTCGTGCCATGAACAATGGCGTTCACCTTTATGTCGAAGCTGGTACTGTGTCCCCTGGTCCCAAATGAATCACTCGATGATCTCACTGCCTCTCTTGACACCGTCGTCCACGATGTCATCCTCAACAACATTTCGCCTGAGTTGATTGAACAAGTCAATGATGTGGCAATTAGAGGCCGTGACCTTTGGCTTTACCTTCACCAGGAGTACAGTCAGCTTCAACCTGCCGATGTTATTTCCCTTATGAAATCACTTTATGCTGTCAATATTGAGTCTGGTCCCAAGTTGGTTTCGTCTATTCGCACTCATGTTGCCACCTGGCGTTCCATCTATCAGTCATTGTCTCCAGACTCTGTGGTGGCCTTCAACATCTTGGCCTCCATGAGTCCCAACTGTGAGCGCCTCATCCAGTACGCTTTGGAGCACCGTTTCGATGGCAACAACGCTGACAACCTTGATATCAATAACTTTGTGCGCAACGCCGATAAGTGGGCCAAGTTGTTGAAACTTACGGGATCGCCCGCGACTCTTTCGACCGAAGCCTTCTCTGCCTCATCGAAGAGACACGGTAATCGATCTAGAAACAATGTTCTCACTTGTTTTCGCTGCAAGAAGCGGGCCACACGTCCAATCGTTGTCCAGCCAGCTGGGATGAAGCACAAGCCGCTCAACAAGATAAGACAAGATGACAAGGAGTCCAAGGATGGTAAGTCGTCTCGAGCTTGGTTGCTGAAGCCGTTGATGGATTTACCCAGATAGTTGATGATGATTCGTTTGTGAGTTACGCATTTGAGTCCAAGACATCTGATGTTTGTGAGAAGTTTGGTATCGATTGTTCCGAGTCGGATGATGATTCGGAGTCCGAACTTTTTGATTCTTCTGAGCCGTATAATGGTGATGAAGATTATTTTGATTACCAAGTTTCTGAGAGTTGTTCTAACTCAGAACTTGACGTTGTTCCAGCTGCAGACCCATTTTTAGGGTGCACTGAAGACCCTTGTTTTGTTTCCGAACCATGCGTTGGTTCGGGTGATGATCCTTGTGATCCTGAATCATTTATTGGTTCCCTATTATTTCATTTGTGCTGAACCGTTGGTCGGTTCGGATGATGGCGTTTGTTTGCCTTGTTTTGATTTTTTGGTCGACCCAGTTGTTGACCCTTCACCTTGTGATATTATTTGTTTGGCCGACCCGCTGTCGACCCTTGCTCCTCTGTCGTCGATTCCTTGGTCGACTCAGTTGTTGAGCCTTTTCCATCTGACGTTACGTCTTTGGCCGATCCCGTTGTCGACTCTTGTTCTTTTGATATTGATTCCATGGCCGACCCCATTGTCGACCCTTCTTCTTCAGTTACCCATCCAACTGATACCAAGAAGTCCGCTCTCACCTTTACTTACTTATTCGTGTTTGCCTTTTTGCTTCTGTCCTTGATTCTACTTGTCTTGTTGCATCTGTTCCCTTTCCTGGATTCACGTCAGTCCGTCCATCAGGCTTTTGTTGCCGAGTCGGCCGCTTCCGCCGAAGCCCACTTGGTAGTGGGCCTGATACTTTTGACTTTATCCATGATACCGGAGCCACCAGCCACATCTGCAACAACATCTCCTACTTCACTAATCTTCGTCCTACTTCTACTACCATCCGAGGTCTTGGATCTAGTAGTGCAAGGCCGTTGGCGACATTGTCGTTGATGTTCTTGGCCAGGATGGCAACCTTTTGATCGTGTTGTACTTCGAGATGTTCTGTATGTGCCTAACATTCCGCGCAATCTATTTGCCGCTCGTCGAGCTATTGCTGGTGGTTGTCAGTTCATTGAAAACCTTGACCACATTTCCGCCGTTGAAAACGGTACCACTCGGGTCCACGCCATTGCCATGGGCGACCTGTACTTCTGCCGGTTCCGAGTTGTTTTGCCTTCCAAACCCGTCCATGAGGTGTTTGCGATTGAGCCTTCTGCCAATCTTTGGCATCAGCGACTTGGCCATGCCAGTGTGGAAGTTCTCAAGAAGTTGTCTAAGTCGTTGTCTGTCAAGCCCACTCACTTTGAGGTGGTCGATAGTCATAAATGCGACGCTTGCTTGGGCGGCAAAGCAACATCATTGCCGTTCACTGGTACCACGGAAAAAGCCACTCGACCGTTGGAATTACTTGTGTCGGACTTGAGCGGACCTCATGTTGCTACCCCGGTTGGCCATCGCTACGTCTTGACCATTATGGATTTCTACTCGCGGTATTCGTACGTGGAGTTGTTGGTTAAGAAAAGTGATGCAAGTCTTGCGATTCGCAACTATATTGCGCGATGCGAGTCTTATTTTTCCGGTGACTCTCGTGGTAATCGTGTGTCATACTTTCACTCTGATAATGGCGGTGAGTACATCTCCAAAGATCTTGAGCAGTTTTTTGTGTCTAAGGGCATCAAGCATACTTTCACAGTTCCTCATACTCCTCAACAAAATGGGGTTGCGGAACGTTTGAATCGCACGTTGTTTGAAAAAGCCAAGTCTATGCTTTTATATTCCCATGCTCCCGACTATTTGTGGGGTGAAGCTGTCAAGTGTGCCAACTATCTTAGGAACCGTCTTCCGAGTCGCACGACTGGTGGAGTTTGTCCACTTCAACTCTGGACCGGTAAGCCACCTAGTTACCAACATATGCGAGTATTTGGGTGTCGAGCTAATGTTGTTATTGCTGATGCCAAACGAGAGTCTAAGCTAAGCTCAAACATTGACCCCGGCGTCTTTGTCGGGTACTCGTTGGATCGCACCGCTTACCGGGTTCTTGTGGATTCAAGCATTGTTGAGGCTCGTGATGTTTACTTTGATGAATCGCAGTTTCCTTTTATGAAGAGTGATAAGGAATTGTCTAGTAATGCTTCAGGCATTGCATTTGGTATTGGTTGTGGATCGGGGTCCATGTCAGGGCCTCGAGCTGATTGTAATGACTCTGGTACGGGATCTAGTGTTGGGCTTAATTCGATTGCCGGTTCTAATTCTAGTTCGGGTTCTAGTTTTGGGTCTCGTAGGTCTTTACCGGACGTCACTTCTGTTTCTGGTTCTGGTTCTAGTGCGTCTAGCACATCTGGTTCTACTGGTTCCTCGCCGTCTCCGTCGCTGTCTTCGTCTCCTCGTTCTTCGTCTTCTTTGGTTGTTCATAAGCCTCGTTCTGTTCGTCGCATCTTGCCGTCGTCTTCTGCTCCTCTTGAGTCTCCTACTCTTCCTTCGCTTCCTAGTTCTCCTATTCTTCCGACCTCTGATCAAGATCCTTCAGTTTCTAGTCCCATTGGTCCTTCTCGATCTGATTTATTGCAAGTTGGTTCCCCGCTGGTGAATCTGATAACTCGGGTGATTCTGGGATTTCGCAACGAGGGGGTGATATCGGGTTTCACCCGGATGTCATTGCTTCGTCTCCCAGTCCACCATCAGTTGAGTTGGAAATCGTTCCGCTTGATCAAGAGCCACCTTCGTCTGATCTTGTCAAGTCTTTGGACCAAGCTGGAGTTAGTGTTGATACCAAGGATGATACTCAAGCCATTTTGCCGAAATCTCGATCCCGCGTTATTGCAGTTCGCTTGCCTTCTGTTACTCCAGCCAAGCGCCCGAGTTCCCATGACTTTGTTGCCCCTCCGTCTAAACATCGTTGTGACGACTCGGCCAAACTAGCTGCATCGTCGGTGGTTCCTGCAAAACGACGCGCTGAACAAGAGTCCATTTCTTATCGACGTCTTAAATCTCTTCGTTTTGAGTACGATGACGTGGCTTTACTTGTTTTTACCGATCCTACTACTTTTGAACAAGCCATGTCCAGCGAAGACGCCGAATTCTGGCTTGAAGCTTGCGTTCTTGAAATGTCGTCTCTCAATCGCAATCGCACTTGGGATTTGGTCGACCTTCCTCCTGGCCGCAAGGCCATCAATAGCAAATGGGTTTTCAAGATTAAGCGCAAAGCTGACGGCTCCATTGAGCGATACAAGGCTCGCCTTGTTTGTATTGGATTTTCTCAAGTTGAAGGCATTGATTACACTGAAACCTTTGCTCCTGTTGTTCGGTACGAGACTGTTCGGATTGTTCTTGCAATTGCCGCTCAGTTTGGGTTCCAGGTTCATCACATGGATGTCGAGACTGCATTTCTTAATGGCGATCTCAAAGAAGACATTTACATGCGACAACCTAAAGGCTTTATTGTCAAAGGCCAGGAATCCAAAGTGTGCCACTTGAACAAGTCTTTGTACGGACTGAAGCAGGCTCCACTTTGTTGGAATGAGAAAATTCATGGAGCTCTTGTCAAACTGGGATTTGTTCGAAATGAAAGCGACTACGGGGTATACACTAAGGGCCGTGGATCAGCCATGGTCATTATTGCATTGTACGTTGATGATTTACTTATTGCTGGCACTCCACTCACGCCATTGCCAATACCAAGTCGTCGCTGTCGTCGATGTTCAAGATGAAAGACCTTGGCCTAGTCGAGCAATTCCTAGGCATGCGAGTTAAGCAGTCGCCTTACCATATTACTGTGGATGTGTGTCGTTATATTGTTGATATGTTGGAGGAGTTTGGTATGCAGAACTGTTCCAGTGTCAAGACTCCTTTACCCACTCGTGACCTTTCGGATTTCTCTGAGTCTGACGCTGCTGCCGATCCTTCATTATACCGCAGTATTATTGGTAAGTTGATTTACGCTGCTAACTGTGCTCGTCCTGATCTTGCTGTAGCGGTTAGCTTTCTTTGTCGCTACATGCAGAATCCCAAGTCCATGCATATGGAAGCTGCCAAGCATACTCTCCGTTATCTCAAGGGTAGTGCGCAACTTGGTCTTGAGTATCGAGCTCAGAAAGTTTACAAGCTTGTTGGTTACAGCGATGCCGACTATGCTCAGGACAAGCAGGACCGCAAGTCGTTTACTGGGTATGTTTTTATTCTTTCTGGTGGTCCCATCACTTGGCTTGTCGAAAGCAAGTTAGTCCTGCGTCTTCTAGCGTCGAGTCCGAATACATGTCATTGTCGGATGCGTCTAAGGAGTGTTTCTGGATCAACCAGTTGTTGTCACTTTGCCAGATTCCAGTTCCGCTTCCTGTGACGATGTTTGAGGACAATCAGGGCTGCATTGCCTTGGCTCAGAACCCAGTGTTTCATCGCCGCACCAAACACATTGATGTTCGTTATCATGTTGTGCGTCACTATATTCGCAGTGGAGTGATCCATTTGGAGTATCTTGATACTCAAGTGATGTTGGCCGACATGTTCACGAAAAACCTTGGTCGTGTGAAGTTTGAAACACTAAGGGGTCTCCTTGGAATGAAGGCCGTAGGTGATTCTGCGACAAGGGGAGGTGTTGAGCATGCAATGTTGTCGCAGACTTCAGCATGTGAAAATTGTTGGGAAATAATGGTGGACGGGCTCTGCCTGTTTTAGGACTTTGGGTTGTTACCGAGGTTGTTGAGCATGCAATGTTGTCGCAGACTTCAGCATGTGAAAATTGTTGGGAAATAATGGTGGACGGGCTCTGCCTGTTTTAGGACTTTGGTTGTTACCGAGGTGACTACTTCGGAAAGATAAATGTCCGGATGTTCCAGACCTTAGTAATATTTGTCATCCACAAATGTTCCTGTCCGAATGAGTCATATCAGAAAACCAAAGACTTAATATTTGCCACTTTAAATTCCCTCAATTTCTCAACTATAAAAACAATAAGTTTTCCCCCGTTTATATTATTTTTATTTTTCTTTTTCTTCTTTCTTATATAACTGTTTTATTCAATATATTTTATCACATATATTTCTTCTTCGATAATAGTTAAATATTTATCATGACTACCCGTGTCACAGTTCAACAGGCCATGCCAGTGTGGAAGTTCTCAAGAAGTTGTCTAAATCGTTGTCTGTCAAGCCCACTCACTTTGAGGTGGTCGATAGTCATAAATGCGACGCTTGCTTGGGCGGCAAAGCAACATCATTGCCGTTCACTGGTACCACGGAAAAAGCCACTCGACCGTTGGAATTACTTGTGTCGGACTTGAGCGGACCTCATGTTGCTACCCCGGTTGGCCATCGCTACGTCTTGACCATTATGGATTTCTACTCGCGGTATTCGTACGTGGAGTTGTTGGTTAAGAAAAGTGATGCAAGTCTTGCCATTCGCAACTATATTGCGCGATGCGAGTCTTATTTTTCCGGTGACTCTCGTGGTAATCGTGTGTCATACTTTCACTCTGATAATGGCGGTGAGTACATCTCCAAAGATCTTGAGCAGTTTTTTGTGTCTAAGGGCATCAAGCATACTTTCACAGTTCCTCATACTCCTCAACAAAATGGGGTTGCGGAACGTTTGAATCGCACGTTGTTTGAAAAAGCCAAGTCTATGCTTTTATATTCCCATGCTCCCGATTATTTGTGGGGTGAAGCTGTCAAGTGTGCCAACTATCTTAGGAACCGTCTTCCGAGTCGCACGACTGGTGGAGTTTGTCCACTTCAACTCTGGACCGGTAAGCCACCTAGTTACCAACATATGCGAGTATTTGGGTGTCGAGCTAATGTTGTTATTGCTGATGCCAAACGAGAGTCTAAGCTAAGCTCAAACATTGACCCCGGCGTCTTTGTCGGGTACTCGTTGGATCGCACTGCTTACCGGGTTCTTGTGGATTCAAGCATTGTTGAGGCTCGTGATGTTTACTTTGATGAATCGCAGTTTCCTTTTATGAAGAGTGATAAGGAATTGTCTAGTAATGCTTCAGGCATTGCATTTGGTATTGGTTGTGGATCGGGGTCCATGTCAGGGCCTCGAGTTGATTGTAATGACTCTGGTACGGGATCTAGTGTTGGGCTTAATTCGATTGCCGGTTCTAATTCTAGTTCGGGTTCTAGTTTTGGGTCTCGTAGGTCTTTACCGGACGTCACTTCTGTTTCTGGTTCTGGTTCTAGTGCGTCTAGCACATCTGGTTTTACTGGTTCCTCGCCGTCTCCGTCGCTGTCTTCGTCTCCTCGTTCTTCGTCTTCTTTGGTTGTTCATAAGCCTCGTTCTGTTCGTCGCATCTTGCCGTCGTCTTCTGCTCCTCTTGAGTCTCCTACTCTTCCTTCACTTCCTAGTTCTCCTATTCTTCCGTCCTCTGATCAAGATCCTTCAGTTTCTAGTCCCATTGGTCCCTCTCAATCTGATTTATCGCAAGTTGGTTCCCCAGTGGTGAATCTGATAACTCGGGTGATTCTGGGATTTCGCAACGAGGGGGTGATATCGGGTTTCACCCGGATGTCATTGCTTCGTCTCCCAGTCCACCATCAGTTGAGTTGGAAATTGTTCCGCTTGATCAAGAGCCACCTTCGTCTGATCTTGTCAAGTCTTTGGACCAAGCTGGAGTTAGTGTTGATACCAAGGATGATACTCAAGCCATTTTGCCGAAATCTCGATCCCGCGTTGTTGCAGTTCGCTTGCCTTCTGTTACTCCAGCCAAGCGCCCGAGTTCCCATGACTTTGTTGCCCCTCCGTCTAAACATCGTTGTGACGACTCTGCTAAACAACCTGCATCGTCGGTGGTTCCTGCAAAACGACGCGCTGAACAAGAGTCCATTTCTTATCGACGTCTTAAATCTCTTCGTTTTGAGTACGATGACGTGGCTTTACTTGTTTTTACTGATCCTACTACTTTTGAACAAGCCATGTCCAGCGAAGACGCCGAATTCTGGCTTGAAGCCTGTGTTGTTGAAATGTCGTCTCTCAAACGCAATCGCACTTGGGATTTGGTCGACCTTCCTCCTGGCCGCAAGGCCATCAATAGCAAATGGGTTTTCAAGATTAAGCGCAAAGCTGACGGCTCCATTGAGCGATACAAGGCTCGCCTTGTTTGTATTGGATTTTCTCAAGTTGAAGGCATTGATTACACTGAAACCTTTGCTCCTGTTGTTCGGTACGAGACTGTTCGGATTGTTCTTGCGATTGCCGCTCAGTTTGGGTTCCAGGTTCATCACATGGATGTCGAGACTGCATTTCTTAATGGCGATCTCAAAGAAGACATTTACATGCGACAACCTAAAGGCTTTATTGTCAAAGGCCAGGAATCCAAAGTGTGCCACTTGAACAAGTCTTTGTACGGACTGAAGCAGGCTCCACTTTGTTGGAATGAGAAAATTCATGGAGCTCTTGTCAAACTGGGATTTGTTCGAAATGAAAGCGACTACGGGGTATACACTAAGGGCCGTGGATCAGCCATGGTCATTATTGCATTGTACGTTGATGATTTACTTATTGCTGGCAACTCCACTCAAGCCATTGCCAATACCAAGTCGTCGCTGTCGTCGATGTTCAAGATGAAAGACCTTGGCCTAGTCGAGCAATTCCTAGGCATGCGAGTTAAGCAGTCGCCTTACCATATTACTGTGGATGTGTGTCGTTATATTGTTGATATGTTGGAGGAGTTTGGTATGCAGAACTGTTCCAGTGTCAAGACTCCTTTACCCACTCGTGACCTTTCGGATTTCTCTGAGTCTGACGCTGCTGCCGATCCTTCATTATACCGCAGTATTATTGGTAAGTTGATTTACGCTGCTAACTGTGCTCGTCCTGATCTTGCTGTGGCTGTTAGCTTTCTTTGTCGCTACATGCAGAATCCCAAGTCCATGCATATGGAAGCTGCCAAGCATACTCTCCGTTATCTCAAGGGTAGTGCGCAACTTGGTCTTGAGTATCGAGCTCAGAAAGTTTACAAGCTTGTTGGTTACAGTGATGCCGACTATGCACAGGACAAGCAGGACCGCAAGTCGTTTACTGGGTATGTTTTTATTCTTTCTGGTGGTCCCATCACTTGGGCGTGTCGAAAGCAAGTTAGTCCTGCGTCTTCCAGCGTCGAGTCCGAATACATGTCATTGTCGGATGCGTCTAAGGAGTGTTTCTGGATCAACCAGTTGTTGTCACTTTGCCAGATTCCAGTTCCGCTTCCTGTGACGATGTTTGAGGACAATCAGGGCTGCATTGCCTTGGCTCAGAACCCAGTGTTTCATCGCCGCACCAAACACATTGATGTTCGTTATCATGTTGTGCGTCACTATATTCGCAGTGGAGTGATCCATTTGGAGTATCTTGATACTCAAGTGATGTTGGCCGACATGTTCACGAAAAACCTTGGTCGTGTGAAGTTTGAAACACTAAGGGGTCTTCTTGGAATGAAGGCCGTAGGTGATTCTGCGACAAGGGGAGGTGTTGAGCATGCAATGTTGTCGCAGACTTCAGCATGTGAAAATTGTTGGGAAATAATGGTGGACGGGCTCTGCCTGTTTTAGGACTTTGGGTTGTTACCGAGGTGACTACTTCGGAAAGATAAATGTCCGGATGTTCCAGACCTTAGTAATATTTGTCATCCACAAATGTTCCTGTCCGAATGAGTCATATCAGAAAACCAAAGACTTAATATTTGCCACTTTAAATTCCCTCAATTTCTCAACTATAAATGTTGAGCATGCAATGTTGTCGCAGACTTCAGCATGTGAAAATTGTTGGGAAATAATGGTGGACGGGCTCTGCCTGTTTAGGACTTTGGTTGTTACCGAGGTTGTTGAGCATGCAATGTTGTCGCAGACTTCAGCATGTGAAAATTGTTGGGAAATAATGGTGGACGGGCTCTGCCTGTTTTAGGACTTTGGGTTGTTACCGAGGTGACTACTTCGGAAAGATAAATGTCCGGATGTTCCAGACCTTAGTAATATTTGTCATCCACAAATGTTCCTGTCCGAATGAGTCATATCAGAAAACCAAAGACTTAATATTTGCCACTTTAAATTCCCTCAATTTCTCAACTATAAAAACAATAAGTTTTCCCCCGTTTATATTATTTTTATTTTTCTTTTTCTTCTTTCTTATATAACTGTTTTATTCAATATATTTTATCACATATATTTCTTCTTCGATAATAGTTAAATATTTATCATGACTACCCGTGTCACAGTTCAACAGGTTATGGGCCGCACTTCGGCTTATATCAACCTCACTTCCTCTGAAAAACTCAACCCTCTCAACTATCATGCTTGGGCAACCAAGATCCTCCTTGGTCTTCGTGCCATGAACAATGGCGTTCACCTTTATGTCGAAGCTGGTACTGTGTCCCCTGGTCCCAATGAATCACTCGATGATCTCACTGCCTCTCTTGACACCGTCGTCCACGATGTCATCCTCAACAACATTTCGCCTGAGTTGATTGAACAAGTCAATGATGTGGCAATTAGAGGCCGTGACCTTTGGCTTTACCTTCACCAGGAGTACAGTCAGCTTCAACCTGCCGATGTTATTTCCCTTATGAAATCACTTTATGCTGTCAATATTGAGTCTGGTCCCAAGTTGGTTTCGTCTATTCGCACTCATGTTGCCACCTGGCGTTCCATCTATCAGTCATTGTCTCCAGACTCTGTGGTGGCCTTCAACATCTTGGCCTCCATGAGTCCCAACTGTGAGCGCCTCATCCAGTACGCTTTGGAGCACCGTTTCGATGGCAACAACGCTGACAACCTTGATATCAATAACTTTGTGCGCAACGCCGATAAGTGGGCCAAGTTGTTGAAACTTACGGGATCGCCCGCGACTCTTTCGACCGAAGCCTTCTCTGCCTCATCGAAGAGACACGGTAATCGATCTAGAAACAATGTTCTCACTTGTTTTCGCTGCAAGAAGCGGGGCCACACGTCCAATCGTTGTCCAGCCAGCTGGGATGAAGCACAAGCCGCTCAACAAGATAAAGACAAAGATGACAAGGAGTCCAAGGATGGTAAGTCGTCTCGAGCTTGGTTTGCTGAAGCCGTTGATGGATTTACCCAGATAGTTGATGATGATTCGTTTGTGAGTTACGCATTTGAGTCCAAGACATCTGATGTTTGTGAGAAGTTTGGTATCGATTGTTCCGAGTCGGATGATGATTCGGAGTCCGAACTTTTTGATTCTTCTGAGCCGTATAATGGTGATGAAGATTATTTTGATTACCAAGTTTCTGAGAGTTGTTCTAACTCAGAACTTGACGTTGTTCCAGCTGCAGACCCATTTTTAGGGTGCACTGAAGACCCTTGTTTTGTTTCCGAACCATGCGTTGGTTCGGGTGATGATCCTTGTGATCCTGAATCATTTATTGGTTCCCCTATTATTTCATTTGTGCCTGAACCGTTGGTCGGTTCGGATGATGGCGTTTGTTTGCCTTGTTTTGATTTTTTGGTCGACCCAGTTGTTGACCCTTCACCTTGTGATATTATTTGTTTGGCCGACCCGCTGTCGACCCTTGCTCCTCTGTCGTCGATTCCTTGGTCGACTCAGTTGTTGAGCCTTTTCCATCTGACGTTACGTCTTTGGCCGATCCCGTTGTCGACTCTTGTTCTTTTGATATTGATTCCATGGCCGACCCCATTGTCGACCCTTCTTCTTCAGTTACCCATCCAACTGATACCAAGAAGTCCCGCCTCTCACCTTTACTTTACTTATTCGTGTTTGCCTTTTTGCTTCTGTCCTTGATTCTACTTGTCTTGTTGCATCTGTTCCCTTTCCTGGATTCACGTCAGTCCGTCCATCAGCTTTTGTTGCCGAGTCGGCCGCTTCCGCCGAAGCCCACTTGGTAGTGGGGCCTGATACTTTTGACTTTATCCATGATACCGGAGCCACCAGCCACATCTGCAACAACATCTCCTACTTCACTAATCTTCGTCCTACTTCTACTACCATCCGAGGTCTTGGATCTAGTAGTGCAAAGGCCGTTGGCGACATTGTCGTTGATGTTCTTGGCCAGGATGGCAACCCTTTTGATCGTGTTGTACTTCGAGATGTTCTGTATGTGCCTAACATTCCGCGCAATCTATTTGCCGCTCGTCGAGCTATTGCTGGTGGTTGTCAGTTCATTGAAAACCTTGACCACATTTCCGCCGTTGAAAACGGTACCACTCGGGTCCACGCCATTGCCATGGGCGACCTGTACTTCTGCCGGTTCCGAGTTGTTTTGCCTTCCAAACCCGTCCATGAGGTGTTTGCGATTGAGCCTTCTGCCAATCTTGGCATCAGCGACTTGGCCATGCCAGTGTGGAAGTTCTCAAGAAGTTGTCTAAGTCGTTGTCTGTCAAGCCCACTCACTTTGAGGTGGTCGATAGTCATAAATGCGACGCTTGCTTGGGCGGCAAAGCAACATCATTGCCGTTCACTGGTACCACGGAAAAAGCCACTCGACCGTTGGAATTACTTGTGTCGGACTTGAGCGGACCTCATGTGCTACCCCGGTTGGCCATCGCTACGTCTTGACCATTATGGATTTCTACTCGCGGTATTCGTACGTGGAGTTGTTGGTTAAGAAAAGTGATGCAAGTCTTGCGATTCGCAACTATATTGCGCGATGCGAGTCTTATTTTTCCGGTGACTCTCGTGGTAATCGTGTGTCATACTTTCACTCTGATAATGGCGGTGAGTACATCTCCAAAGATCTTGAGCAGTTTTTTGTGTCTAAGGGCATCAAGCATACTTTCACAGTTCCTCATACTCCTCAACAAAATGGGGTTGCGGAACGTTTGAATCGCACGTTGTTTGAAAAAGCCAAGTCTATGCTTTTATATTCCCATGCTCCCGACTATTTGTGGGGTGAAGCTGTCAAGTGTGCCAACTATCTTAGGAACCGTCTTCCGAGTCGCACGACTGGTGGAGTTTGTCCACTTCAACTCTGGACCGGTAAGCCACCTAGTTACCAACATATGCGAGTATTTGGGTGTCGAGCTAATGTTGTTATTGCTGATGCCAAACGAGAGTCTAAGCTAAGCTCAAACATTGACCCCGGCGTCTTTGTCGGGTACTCGTTGGATCGCACCGCTTACCGGGTTCTTGTGGATTCAAGCATTGTTGAGGCTCGTGATGTTTACTTTGATGAATCGCAGTTTCCTTTTATGAAGAGTGATAAGGAATTGTCTAGTAATGCTTCAGGCATTGCATTTGGTATTGGTTGTGGATCGGGGTCCATGTCAGGGCCTCGAGCTGATTGTAATGACTCTGGTACGGGATCTAGTGTTGGGCTTAATTCGATTGCCGGTTCTAATTCTAGTTCGGGTTCTAGTTTTGGGTCTCGTAGGTCTTTACCGGACGTCACTTCTGTTTCTGGTTCTGGTTCTAGTGCGTCTAGCACATCTGGTTCTACTGGTTCCTCGCCGTCTCCGTCGCTGTCTTCGTCTCCTCGTTCTTCGTCTTCTTTGGTTGTTCATAAGCCTCGTTCTGTTCGTCGCATCTTGCCGTCGTCTTCTGCTCCTCTTGAGTCTCCTACTCTTCCTTCGCTTCCTAGTTCTCCTATTCTTCCGTCCTCTGATCAAGATCCTTCAGTTTCTAGTCCCATTGGTCCTTCTCAATCTGATTTATCGCAAGTTGGTTCCCCCAGTGGTGAATCTGATAACTCGGTGATTCTGGATTTCGCAACGAGGGGGTGATATCGGGTTTCACCCGGATGTCATTGCTTCGTCTCCCAGTCCACCATCAGTTGAGTTGGAAATCGTTCCACTTGATCAAGAGCCACCTTCGTCTGATCTTGTCAAGTCTTTGGACCAAGCCGGCGTTAGTGTTGATACCAAGGATGATACTCAAGCCATTTTGCCGAAATCTCGATCCCGCGTTGTTGCAGTTCGCTTGCCTTCTGTTACTCCAGCCAAGCGCCCGAGTTCCCATGACTTTGTTGCCCCTCCGTCTAAACATTGTTGTGACGACTCTGCTAAACAACCTGCATCGTCGGTGGTTCCTGCAAAACGACGGGCTGAACAAGAGTCCATTTCTTATCGACGTCTTAAATCTCTTCGTTTTGAGTACGATGACGTGGCTTTACTTGTTTTTACTGATCCTACTACTTTTGAACAAGCCATGTCCAGCGAAGACGCCGAATTCTGGCTTGAAGCCTGTGTTGTTGAAATGTCGTCTCTCAAACGCAATCGCACTTGGGATTTGGTCGACCTTCCTCCTGGCCGCAAGGCCATCAATAGCAAATGGGTTTTCAAGATTAAGCGCAAAGCTGACGGCTCCATTGAGCGATACAAGGCTCGCCTTGTTTGTATTGGATTTTCTCAAGTTGAAGGCATTGATTACACTGAAACCTTTGCTCCTGTTGTTCGGTACGAGACTGTTCGGATTGTTCTTGCGATTGCCGCTCAGTTTGGGTTCCAGGTTCATCACATGGATGTCGAGACTGCATTTCTTAATGGCGATCTCAAGAAGACATTTACATGCGACAACCTAAAGGCTTTATTGTCAAAGGCCAGGAATCCAAAGTGTGCCACTTGAACAAGTCTTTGTACGGACTGAAGCAGGCTCCACTTTGTTGGAATGAGAAAATTCATGGAGCTCTTGTCAAACTGGGATTTGTTCGAAATGAAAGCGACTACGGGGTATACACTAAGGGCCGTGGATCAGCCATGGTCATTATTGCATTGTACGTTGATGATTTACTTATTGCTGGCAACTCCACTCAAGCCATTGCCAATACCAAGTCGTCGCTGTCGTCGATGTTCAAGATGAAAGACCTTGGCCTAGTCGAGCAATTCCTAGGCATGCGAGTTAAGCAGTCGCCTTACCATATTACTGTGGATGTGTGTCGTTATATTGTTGATATGTTGGAGGAGTTTGGTATGCAGAACTGTTCCAGTGTCAAGACTCCTTTACCCACTCGTGACCTTTCGGATTTCTCTGAGTCTGACGCTGCTGCCGATCCTTCATTATACCGCAGTATATTGGTAGTTGATTTACGCTGCTAACTGTGCTCGTCCTGATCTTGCTGTGGCTGTTAGCTTTCTTTGTCGCTACATGCAATCCCAAGTCCATGCATATGGAACTGCCAAGCATACTCTCCGTTATCTCAAGGGTAGTGCGCAACTTGGTCTTGAGTATCGAGCTCAGACAAGTTTACAAGCTTGTTGGTTACAGTGATGCCGACTATGCACAGGACAAGCAGGACCGCAAGTCGTTTACTGGGTATGTTTTATTCTTTCTGGTGGTCCATCACTTGGGCGTGTCGAAAGCAAGTTAGTCCTGCGTCTTCCAGCGTCGAGTCCGAATACATGTCATTGTCGGATGCGTCTAAGGAGTGTTTCTGGATCAACCAGTGTTGTCACTTTGCCAGATTCCAGTTCCGCTTCCTGTGACGATGTTTGAGGACAATCAGGGCTGCATTGCCTTGGCTCAGAACCCAGTGTTTCATCGCCGCACCAAACACATTGATGTTCGTTATCATGTTGTGCGTCACTATATTCGCAGTGGAGTGATCCATTTGGAGTATCTTGATACTCAAGTGATGTTGGCCGACATGTTCACGAAAAACCTTGGTCGTGTGAAGTTTGAAACACTAAGGGGTCTCCTTGGAATGAAGGCCGTAGGTGATTCTGCGACAAGGGGAGGTGTTGAGCATGCAATGTTGTCGCAGACTTCAGCATGTGAAAATTGTTGGGAAATAATGGTGGACGGGCTCTGCCTGTTTTTAGGACTTTGGGTTGTTACCGAGGTGACTACTTCGGAAAGATAAATGTCCGGATGTTCCAGACCTTAGTAATATTTGTCATCCACAAATGTTCCTGTCCGAATGAGTCATATCAGAAAACCAAAGACTTAATATTTGCCACTTTAAATTCCCTCAATTTCTCAACTATAAAAACAATAAGTTTTCCCCCGTTTATATTATTTATTTTTTCTTTTCTTCTTTCTTATATAACTGTTTTATTCATATAATTTTATCACATATATTTCTTCTTCGATAATAGTTAAATATTTATCATGACTACCCGTGTCACAGTTCAACAACGCCAGGTGGCAACATGAGTGCGGATAGACGAAACCAACTTGGGACCAGTCTCAATATTGACAGCATAAAGTGATTTCATAAGGGAATAACATCGGCACGTTGAAAGCTGACTGTACGTCCTGTGAAGGTAAAGCCAAAGGTCACGGCCTCTAATTGCCAGCATCATTGACTTGTTTCAATCTAACTCAGGCGAAATGTTGTTGAGGATGACATCGTGGACGACGGTGTCAAGAGAGGCAGTGAGATCATCGAGAGATTCATTGGACCGGACACAGTACAGCTTCGAATCAAGGTGAACGCCATGTTCATGGCACGAAGACCAAAGGAGATCTTGGTGCCCCAAGTATGATAGTTGAGAGGGTTGAGTTTTTCAGAGGAAAGTGAGGTGTGATATAAGCCGAAGTCGGCCCATACCTGTTGAACTGTGAACACGGGTAGTCATGATAAATATTTAACTATTATCGAAGAATAATATATGTGATAAAATATATTGAATAAAACAGTATATAAGAAAGAAGAAAAAAGAAAAAGAAAAATAATATAAACGGGAAAACTATTGTTTTTATAGTTGAGAAATTGAGGGATTTAAAGTGGCAAATATTAAGTCTTTGGTTTCTGATATGACTCATTCGGACAGGAACATTTGTGGATGACAAATATTACTAAATTTAGTCAGGCCATTTATTATTAGTAATACGGGCCAGAACATTTGCGGATGACAAATATTACTAAATTTAGTCAGGCCACTTATTATTAGTAATGGGGCCCAGAACATTTCCGGATGACAAATATTACTTAAGGGTCTGGAATAATCCTGACATTTATCCTTCCGAAGTAGTCACCTCGGTAACAACCCAAAGTCCTAAAACAGCAGAGCCGTCCACCATTATTTCCAACAATTTTCACATGCTGAAGTCTGCGACAACATTGCATGCTCAACATACCGGACGTCACTTCAGTTTCTGGTTCTGGTTCTAGTGCGTCTAACACATCTGGTTCTACTGGTTCCTCTCCGACTTGTTCGCCGTCGCCGTCGCTGTCGCCGTCTCCGTCGCTGTCTTCGTCTCCTCGTTCTTCGTCTTCTTTGGTTGTTCAAAGCCTCGTTCTGTTCGCGCATCTATGCAGTCGTCTTCTGCTCCTCTTGAGTCTCCTACTCTTCCTTCGCTTCCTAAGTTCTCCGATTCTTCCGTCCTCTGATCAAGATCTTCAGTTTCTAGTCCCATTGTCTTCTCAATCTGATTTATCGCAAGTTGGTTCCCCCGCTGGTGAATCTGATAACTCGTGGTGATTCTGGGATTTCGCGAACGAGGGGTGATATCGGGTTTTCCCCGGATGTCATTGCTTCGTCTGTCCCAGTCCACCATCAGTTGAGTTGGAAATCGTTCGCTTGATCAGAGCACCTTCGTCTGATCTTGTCAAGTCTTTGGACCAAGCTGGAGTTAGCGGTTGATACCAAGGATGATACTCAAAGCCATTTTGCCGAATCTCGATCCGCGTTGTTGGCAGTTCGCTTCCTTCTGTTACTCCAGCCAGCGCCGAGTTCCCATGACTTTGTTGCCCCTCCGTCTAAACATTGTTTGTGACGACTCCTGCTAAACAACTGCATCGTCGGTGGTTCCTGCAAAACGACGCGCTGAACAAGAGTCCATTTCTTATCGACGTCTTAAATCTCTTCGTTTTGAGTCACGATGACGTGGCTTTACTTGTTTTACTGATCCTACTACTTTTTGACAAGCCATGTCCAGCGAAACGCCGAATTCTGGCTTGAAGCTTGCGTTGTTGAAATGTCGTCTCTCAAACGCAATCGCACTTGGGATTCTGGTCGACCTTCCTCCTGGCCGCAAGGCCATCAACAGCAAATGGGTTTTCAAGATTAAGCGCAAAGCTGACGGCTCCAGTTTGAGCGATACAAGGCTCGCCTTGTTTGTATTGGATTTTCTCAAGTTGAAGGCATTGATTACACTGAAACCTTTGCTCCTGTTGTTCGGTACGAGACTGTTCGGATTGTTCTTGTGCGATTGCCGCTCAGTTTGGGTTCCAGGTTCATCACATGGATGTCGAGACTGCATTTCTTAATGGCGATCTCAAAGAAGACATTTACATGCGACAACCTAAAGGCTTTATTGTCAAAGGCCAGGAATCCAAAGTGTGCCACTTGAACAAGTCTTTGTACGGACTGAAGCAGGCTCCACTATTTGGAATGAGAAAATTCATGGAGCTCTTGTTAAA
>UIDE01000012.1:0-21817 GCA_900497715.1 Magnusiomyces ingens NRRL Y-17630
TTCGTGAACATGTCGGCCAACATCACTTGAGTATCAAGATACTCCAAATGGATCACTCCACTGCGAATATAGTGCGCACAACATGATAACGAACATCAATGTGTTGGTGCGGGCGATGAAACACTGGGTTCTGAGCCAAGGCAATGCAGCCCTGATTGTCCTCAAACATCGTCACAGGAAGCGGAACTGGAATCTGGCAAAGTGACAACAACTGGTTGATCCAGAAACACTCCTTAGACGCATCCGACAATGACATGTATTCGGACTCGACGCTAGAAGACGCAGGACTAACTTGCTTTCGACAAGCCCAAGTGATGGGACCACCAGAAAGAATAAAAACATACCCAGTAAACGACTTGCGGTCCTGCTTGTCCTGAGCATAGTCGGCATCGCTGTAACCAACAAGCTTGTAAACTTTCTGAGCTCGATACTCAAGACCAAGTTGCGCACTACCCTTGAGATAACGGAGAGTATGCTTGGCAGCTTCCATATGCATGGACTTGGGATTCTGCATGTAGCGACAAAGAAAGCTAACCGCTACAGCAAGATCAGGACGAGCACAGTTAGCAGCGTAAATCAACTTACCAATAATACTGCGGTATAATGAAGGATCGGCAGCAGCGTCAGACTCAGAGAAATCCGAAAGGTCACGAGTGGGTAAAGGAGTCTTGACACTGGAACAGTTCTGCATACCAAACTCCTCCAACATATCAACAATATAACGACACACATCCACAGTAATATGGTAAGGCGACTGCTTAACTCGCATGCCTAGGAATTGCTCGACTAGGCCAAGGTCTTTCATCTTGAACATCGACGACAGCGACGACTTGGTATTGGCAATGGCGTGAGTGGAGCTGCCAGCAATAAGTAAATCATCAACGTACAATGCAATAATGACCATGGCTGATCCACGGCCCTTAGTGTATACCCCGTAGTCGCTTTCATTTCGAACAAATCCCAGTTTGACAAGAGCTCCATGAATTTTCTCATTCCAACAAAGTGGAGCCTGCTTCAGTCCGTACAAAGACTTGTTCAAGTGGCACACTTTGGATTCCTGGCCTTTGACAATAAAGCCTTTAGGTTGTCGCATGTAAATGTCTTCTTTGAGATCGCCATTAAGAAATGCAGTCTCGACATCCATGTGATGAACCTGGAACCCAAACTGAGCGGCAATTGCAAGAACAATCCGAACAGTCTCGTACCGAACAACAGGAGCAAAGGTTTCAGTGTAATCAATGCCTTCAACTTGAGAAAATCCAATACAAACAAGGCGAGCCTTGTATCGCTCAATGGAGCCGTCAGCTTTGCGCTTAATCTTGAAAACCCATTTGCTATTGATGGCCTTGCGGCCAGGAGGAAGGTCGACCAAATCCCAAGTGCGATTGCGATTGAGAGACGACATTTCAAGAACGCAGCTTCAAGCCAGAATTCGGCGTCTTCGCTGGACATGGCTTGTTCAAAAGTAGTAGGATCGGTAAAAACAAGTAAAGCCACGTCATCGTACTCAAAACGAAGAGATTTAAGACGTCGATAAGAAATGGACTCTTGTTCAGCGCGTCGTTTTGCAGGAACCACCGACGATGCAGCTTGTTTAGCCGAGTCGTCACAACGATGTTTAGACGGAGGGGCAACAAAGTCATGGGAACTCGGGCGCTTGGCTGGAGTAACAGAAGGCAAGCGAACTGCAATAACGCGGGATCGAGATTTCGGCAAAATGGCTTGAGTATCATCCTTGGTATCAACGCTAACTCCAGCTTGGTCCAAAGACTTGACAAGATCAGACGAAGGTGGCTCTTGATCAAGCGGAACGATTTCCAACTCAACTGATGGTGGACTGGGAGACGAAGCAATGACATCCGGGTGAAACCCGATATCACCCCCTCGTTGCGAAATCCCAGAATCACCCGAGTTATCAGATTCACCAGCGGGGGAACCAACTTGCAATAAATCAGATTGAGAAGGACCAATGGGACTAGAAACTGAAGGATCTTGATCAGAGGACGGAAGAATAGGAGAACTAGGAAGCGAAGGAAGAGTAGGAGACTCAAGAGGAGCAGAAGACGACGGCAAGATGCGACGAACAGAACGAGGCTTATGAACAACCAAAGAAGACGAAGAACGAGGAGACGAAAGACAGCGACGGAGACGGCGAGGAACCAGTAGAACCAGATGTGCTAGACGCACTAGAACCAGAACCAGAAACAGAAGTGACGTCCGGTAAAGACCTACGAGACCCAAAACTAGAACCCGAACTAGAATTAGAACCGGCAATCGAATTAAGCCCAACACTAGATCCCGTACCAGAGTCATTACAATCAGCTCGAGGCCCTGACATGGACCCCGATCCACAACCAATACCAAATGCAATGCCTGAAGCATTACTAGACAATTCCTTATCACTCTTCATAAAAGGAAACTGCGATTCATCAAAGTAAACATCACGAGCCTCAACAATGCTTGAATCCACAAGAACCCGGTAAGCGGTGCGATCCAACGAGTACCCGACAAAGACGCCGGGGTCAATGTTTGAGCTTAGCTTAGACTCTCGTTTGGCATCAGCAATAACAACATTAGCTCGACACCCAAATACTCGCATATGTTGGTAACTAGGTGGCTTACCGGTCCAGAGTTGAAGTGGACAAACTCCACCAGTCGTGCGACTCGGAAGACGGTTCCTAAGATAGTTGGCACACTTGACAGCTTCACCCACAAATAGTCGGGAGCATGGGAATATAAAAGCATAGACTTGGCTTTTTCAAACAACGTGCGATTCAAACGTTCCGCAACCCCATTTTGTTGAGGAGTATGAGGAACTGTGAAAGTATGCTTGATGCCCTTAGACACAAAAAACTGCTCAAGATCTTTGGAGATGTACTCACGCCATTATCAGAGTGAAAGTATGACACACGATTACCACGAGAGTCACCGGAAAAATAAGACTCGCATCGCGCAATATAGTTGCGAATCGCAAGACTTGCATCACTTTTCTTAACCAACAACTCCACGTACGAATACCGCGAGTAGAAATCCATAATGGTCAAGACGTAGCGATGGCCAACCGGGGTAGCAACATGAGGTCCGCTCAAGTCCGACACAAGTAATTCCAACGGTCGAGTGGCTTTTTCCGTGGTACCAGTGAACGGCAATGATGTTGCTTTGCCGCCCAAGCAAGCGTCGCATTTATGACTATCGACCACCTCAAAGTGAGTGGGCTTGACAGACAACGACTTAGACAACTTCTTGAGAACTTCCACACTGGCATGGCCAAGTCGCTGATGCCAAAGATTGGCAGAAGGCTCAATCGCAAACACCTCATGGACGGGTTTGGAAGGCAAAACAACTCGGAACCGGCAGAAGTACAGGTCGCCCATGGCAATGGCGTGGACCCGAGTGGTACCGTTTTCAACGGCGGAAATGTGGTCAAGGTTTTCAATGAACTGACAACCACCAGCAATAGCTCGACGAGCGGCAAATAGATTGCGCGGAATGTTAGGCACATACAGAACATCTCGAAGTACAACACGATCAAAAGGGTTGCCATCCTGGCCAAGAACATCAACGACAATGTCGCCAACGGCCTTTGCACTACTAGATCCAAGACCTCGGATGGTAGTAGAAGTAGGACGAAGATTAGTGAAGTAGGAGATGTTGTTGCAGATGTGGCTGGTGGCTCCGGTATCATGGATAAAGTCAAAAGTATCAGGCCCCACTACCAAGTGGGCTTCGGCGGAAGCGGCCGACTCGGCAACAAAAGCCTGATGGACGGACTGACGTGAATCCAGGAAAGGGAACAGATGCAACAAGACAAGTAGAATCAAGGACAGAAGCAAAAGGCAAACACGAATAAGTAAAGTAAAGGTGAGAGGCGGGACTTCTTGGTATCAGTTGGATGGGTAACTGAAGAAGAAGGGTCGACAATGGGGTCGGCCATGGAATCAATATCAAAAGAACAAGAGTCGACAACGGGATCGGCCAAAGACGTAACGTCAGATGGAAAAGGCTCAACAACTGAGTCGACCAAGGAATCGACGACAGAGGAGCAAGGGTCGACAGCGGGGTCGGCCAAACAAATAATATCACAAGGTGAAGGGTCAACAACTGGGTCGACCAAAAATCAAAACAAGGCAAACAAACGCCATCATCCGAACCGACCAACGGTTCAGGCACAAATGAAATAATAGGGAACCAATAAATGATTCAGGATCACAAGGATCATCACCCGAACCAACGCATGGTTCGGAACAAAACAAGGGTCTTCAGTGCACCCTAAAAATGGGTCTGCAGCTGGAACAACGTCAAGTTCTGAGTTAGAACAACTCTCAGAAACTTGGTAATCAAAATAATCTTCATCACCATTATACGGCTCAGAAGAATCAAAAAGTTCGGACTCCGAATCATCATCCGACTCGGAACAATCGATACCAAACTTCTCACAAACATCAGATGTCTTGGACTCAAATGCGTAACTCACAAACGAATCATCATCAACTATCTGGGTAAATCCATCAACGGCTTCAGCAAACCAAGCTCGAGACGACTTACCATCCTTGGACTCCTTGTCATCTTTGTCTTTATCTTGTTGAGCGGCTTGTGCTTCATCCCAGCTGGCTGGACAACGATTGGACGTGTGCCCCGCTTCTTGCAGCGAAAACAAGTGAGAACATTGTTTCTAGATCGATTACCGTGTCTCTTCGATGAGGCAGAGAAGGCTTCGGTCGAAAGAGTCGCGGGCGATCATCCGTAAGTTTCAACAACTTGGCCCACTTATCGGCGTTGCGCACAAAGTTATTGATATCAAGGTTGTCAGCGTTGTTGCCATCGAAACGGTGCTCCAAAGCGTACTGGATGAGGCGCTCACAGTTGGGACTCATGGAGGCCAAGATGTTGAAGGCCACCACAGAGTCTGGAGACAATGACTGATAGATGGAACGCCAGGTGGCAACATGAGTGCGAATAGACGAAACCAACTTGGGACCAGACTCAATATTGACAGCATAAAGTGATTTCATAAGGGAAATAACATCGGCAGGTTGAAGCTGACTGTACTCCTGGTGAAGGTAAAGCCAAAGGTCACGGCCTCTAATTGCCACATCATTGACTTGTTCAATCAACTCAGGCGAAATGTTGTTGAGGATGACATCGTGGACGACGGTGTCAAGAGAGGCAGTGAGATCATCGAGTGATTCATTGGGACCAGGGGACACAGTACCAGCTTCGACATAAAGGTGAACGCCATTGTTCATGGCACGAAGACCAAGGAGGATCTTGGTTGCCCAAGCATGATAGTTGAGAGGGTTGAGTTTTTCAGAGGAAGTGAGGTTGATATAAGCCGAAGTGCGGCCCATAACCTGTTGAACTGTGACACGGGTAGTCATGATAAATATTTAACTATTATCGAAGAAGAAATATATGTGATAAATATATTGAATAAAACAGTTATATAAGAAAGAAGAAAAGAAAAATAAAAATAATATAAACGGGGGAAACTTATTGTTTTTATAGTTGAGAAATTGAGGGAATTTAAAGTGGCAAATATTAAGTCTTTGGTTTTCTGATATGACTCATTCGGACAGGAACATTTGTGGATGACAAATATTACTAAGGTCTGGAACATCCGGACATTTATCTTTCCGAAGTAGTCACCTCGGTAACAACCCAAAGTCCTAAAACAGGCAGAGCCCGTCCACCATTATTTCCCAACAATTTTCACATGCTGAAGTCTGCGACAACATTGCATGCTCAACAACCTCGTAACAACCCAAAGTCCTAAAGCAGAGCCCGTCCACCATTATTTCCCAACAATTTTCACATGCTGAAGTCTGCGACAACATTGCATGCTCAACAATTTCATTTGTGCCTGAACCGTTGGTCGGTTCGGATGATGGCGTTTGTTTGCCTTGTTTTGATTTTTTGGTCGACCCAGTTGTTGACCCTTCACCTTGTGATATTATTTGTTTGGCCGACCGCTGTCGACCCTTGCTCCTCTGTCGTCGATTCCTTGGTCGACTCAGTTGTTGAGCCTTTTCCATCTGACGTTACGTCTTTGGCCGATCCCGTTGTCGACTCTTGTTCTTTTGATATTGATTCCATGGCCGACCCCATTGTCGACCCTTCTTCTTCAGTTACCCATCCAACTGATACCAAGAAGTCCCGCCTCTCACCTTTATTTACTTATTCGTGTTTGCCTTTTTGCTTCTGTCCTTGATTCTACTTGTCTTGTTGCATCTGTTCCCTTTCCTGGATTCACGTCAGTCCGTCCATCAGGCTTTTGTTGCCGAGTCGGCCGCTTCCGCCGAAGCCCACTTGGTAGTGGGGCCTGATACTTTTGACTTTATCCATGATACCGGAGCCACCAGCCACATCTGCAACAACATCTCCTACTTCACTAATCTTCGTCCTACTTCTACTACCATCCGAGGTCTTGGATCTAGTAGTGCAAAGGCCGTTGGCGACATTGTCGTTGATGTTCTTGGCCAGGATGGCAACCCTTTTGATCGTGTTGTACTTCGAGATGTTCTGTATGTGCCTAACATTCCGCGCAATCTATTTGCCGCTCGTCGAGCTATTGCTGGTGGTTGTCAGTTCATTGAAAACCTTGACCACATTTCCGCCGTTGAAAACGGTACCACTCGGGTCCACGCCATTGCCATGGGCGACCTGTACTTCTGCCGGTTCCGAGTTGTTTTGCCTTCCAAACCCGTCCATGAGGTGTTTGCGATTGAGCCTTCTGCCAATCTTGGCATCAGCGACTTGGCCATGCCAGTGTGGAAGTTCTCAAGAAGTTGTCTAAGTCGTTGTCTGTCAAGCCCACTCACTTTGAGGTGGTCGATAGTCATAAATGCGACGCTTGCTTGGGCGGCAAAGCAACATCATTGCCGTTCACTGGTACCACGGAAAAAGCCACTCGACCGTTGGAATTACTTGTGTCGGACTTGAGCGGACCTCATGTTGCTACCCCGGTTGGCCATCGCTACGTCTTGACCATTATGGATTTCTACTCGCGGTATTCGTACGTGGAGTTGTTGGTTAAGAAAAGTGATGCAAGTCTTGCGATTCGCAACTATATTGCGCGATGCGAGTCTTATTTTTCCGGTGACTCTCGTGGTAATCGTGTGTCATACTTTCACTCTGATAATGGCGGTGAGTACATCTCCAAAGATCTTGAGCAGTTTTTTGTGTCTAAGGGCATCAAGCATACTTTCACAGTTCCTCATACTCCTCAACAAAATGGGGTTGCGGAACGTTTGAATCGCACGTTGTTTGAAAAAGCCAAGTCTATGCTTTTATATTCCCATGCTCCCGACTATTTGTGGGGTGAAGCTGTCAAGTGTGCCAACTATCTTAGGAACCGTCTTCCGAGTCGCACGACTGGTGGAGTTTGTCCACTTCAACTCTGGACCGGTAAGCCACCTAGTTACCAACATATGCGAGTATTTGGGTGTCGAGCTAATGTTGTTATTGCTGATGCCAAACGAGAGTCTAAGCTAAGCTCAAACATTGACCCCGGCGTCTTTGTCGGGTACTCGTTGGATCGCACCGCTTACCGGTTCTTGTGGATTCAAGCATTGTTGAGGCTCGTGATGTTTACTTTGATGAATCGCAGTTTCCTTTTATGAAGAGTGATAAGGAATTGTCTAGTAATGCTTCAGGCATTGCATTTGGTATTGGTTGTGGATCGGGGTCCATGTCAGGGCCTCGAGCTGATTGTAATGACTCTGGTACGGGATCTAGTGTTGGGCTTAATTCGATTGCCGGTTCTAATTCTAGTTCGGGTTCTAGTTTTGGGTCTCGTAGGTCTTTACCGGACGTCACTTCTGTTTCTGGTTCTGGTTCTAGTGCGTCTAGCACATCTGGTTCTACTGGTTCCTCGCCGTCTCCGTCGCTGTCTTCGTCTCCTCGTTCTTCGTCTTCTTTGGTTGTTCATAAGCCTCGTTCTGTTCGTCGCATCTTGCCGTCGTCTTCTGCTCCTCTTGAGTCTCCTACTCTTCCTTCACTTCCTAGTTCTCCTATTCTTCCGTCCTCTGATCAAGATCCTTCAGTTTCTAGTCCCATTGGTCCTTCTCAATCTGATTTATCGCAAGTTGGTTCCCCCAGTGGTGAATCTGATAACTCGGGTGATTCTGGGATTTCGCAACGAGGGGGTGATATCGGGTTTCACCCGGATGTCATTGCTTCGTCTCCCAGTCCACCATCAGTTGAGTTGGAAATCGTTCCGCTTGATCAAGAGCCACCTTCGTCTGATCTTGTCAAGTCTTTGGACCAAGCCGGAGTTAGTGTTGATACCAAGGATGATACTCAAGCCATTTTGCCGAAATCTCGATCCCGCGTTGTTGCAGTTCGCTTGCCTTCTGTTACTCCAGCCAAGCGCCCGAGTTCCCATGACTTTGTTGCCCCTCCGTCTAAACATCGTTGTGACGACTCTGCTAAACAACCTGCATCGTCGGTGGTTCCTGCAAAACGACGGCTGAACAAGAGTCCATTTCTTATCGACGTCTTAAATCTCTTCGTTTTGAGTACGATGACGTGGCTTTACTTGTTTTACTGATCCTACTACTTTTGAACAAGCCATGTCCAGCGAAGACGCCGAATTCTGGCTTGAAGCCTGTGTTGTTGAAATGTCGTCTCTCAAACGCAATCGCACTTGGGATTTGGTCGACCTTCCTCCTGGCCGCAAGGCCATCAATAGCAAATGGGTTTTCAAGATTAAGCGCAAAGCTGACGGCTCCATTGAGCGATACAAGGCTCGCCTTGTTTGTATTGGATTTTCTCAAGTTGAAGGCATTGATTACACTGAAACCTTTGCTCCTGTTGTTCGGTACGAGACTGTTCGGATTGTTCTTGCAATTGCCGCTCAGTTTGGGTTCCAGGTTCATCACATGGATGTCGAGACTGCATTTCTTAATGGCGATCTCAAAGAAGACATTTACATGCGACAACCTAAAGGCTTTATTGTCAAAGGCCAGGAATCCAAAGTGTGCCACTTGAACAAGTCTTTGTACGGACTGAAGCAGGCTCCACTTTGTTGGAATGAGAAAATTCATGGAGCTCTTGTCAAACTGGGATTTGTTCGAAATGAAAGCGACTACGGGGTATACACTAAGGGCCGTGGATCAGCCATGGTCATTATTGCATTGTACGTTGATGATTTACTTATTGCTGGCAGCTCCACTCACGCCATTGCCAATACCAAGTCGTCGCTGTCGTCGATGTTCAAGATGAAAGACCTTGGCCTAGTCGAGCAATTCCTAGGCATGCGAGTTAAGCAGTCGCCTTACCATATTACTGTGGATGTGTGTCGTTATATTGTTGATATGTTGGAGGAGTTTGGTATGCAGAACTGTTCCAGTGTCAAGACTCCTTTACCCACTCGTGACCTTTCGGATTTCTCTGAGTCTGACGCTGCTGCCGATCCTTCATTATACCGCAGTATTATTGGTAAGTTGATTTACGCTGCTAACTGTGCTCGTCCTGATCTTGCTGTAGCGGTTAGCTTTCTTTGTCGCTACATGCAGAATCCCAAGTCCATGCATATGGAAGCTGCCAAGCATACTCTCCGTTATCTCAAGGGTAGTGCGCAACTTGGTCTTGAGTATCGAGCTCAGAAAGTTTACAAGCTTGTTGGTTACAGCGATGCCGACTATGCTCAGGACAAGCAGGACCGCAAGTCGTTTACTGGGTATGTTTTTATTCTTTCTGGTGGTCCCATCACTTGGGCTTGTCGAAAGCAAGTTAGTCCTGCGTCTTCTAGCGTCGAGTCCGAATACATGTCATTGTCGGATGCGTCTAAGGAGTGTTTCTGGATCAACCAGTTGTTGTCACTTTGCCAGATTCCAGTTCCGCTTCCTGTGACGATGTTTGAGGACAATCAGGGCTGCATTGCCTTGGCTCAGAACCCAGTGTTTCATCGCCGCACCAAACACATTGATGTTCGTTATCATGTTGTGCGTCACTATATTCGCAGTGGAGTGATCCATTTGGAGTATCTTGATACTCAAGTGATGTTGGCCGACATGTTCACGAAAAACCTTGGTCGTGTGAAGTTTGAAACACTAAGGGGTCTCCTTGGAATGAAGGCCGTAGGTGATTCTGCGACAAGGGAGGTGTTGAGCATGCAATGTTGTCGCAGACTTCAGCATGTGAAAATTGTTGGGAAATAATGGTGGACGGGCTCTGCCTGTTTTAGGACTTTGGGTTGTTACCGAGGTTGTTGAGCATGCAATGTTGTCGCAGACTTCAGCATGTGAAAATTGTTGGGAAATAATGGTGGACGGGCTCTGCCTGTTTTAGGACTTTGGGTTGTTACCGAGGTGACTACTTCGGAAAGATAAATGTCCGGATGTTCCAGACCTTAGTAATATTTGTCATCCACAAATGTTCCTGTCCGAATGAGTCATATCAGAAAACCAAAGACTTAATATTTGCCACTTTAAATTCCCTCAATTTCTCAACTATAAAAACAATAAGTTTTCCCCCGTTTATATTATTTTTATTTTTCTTTTTCTTCTTTCTTATAGAACTGTTTTATTCAATATATTTTATCACATATATTTCTTCTTCGATAATAGTTAAATATTTATCATGACTACCCGTGTCACAGTTCAACAGAAATAATAGGGGAACCAATAAATGATTCAGGATCACAAGGATCATCACCCGAACCAACGCATGGTTCGGAAACAAAACAAGGGTCTTCAGTGCACCCTAAAAATGGGTCTGCAGCTGGAACAACGTCAAGTTCTGAGTTAGAACAACTCTCAGAAACTTGGTAATCAAAATAATCTTCATCACCATTATACGGCTCAGAAGAATCAAAAAGTTCGGACTCCGAATCATCATCCGACTCGGAACAATCGATACCAAACTTCTCACAAACATCAGATGTCTTGGACTCAAATGCGTAACTCACAAACGAATCATCATCAACTATCTGGGTAAATCCATCAACGGCTTCAGCAAACCAAGCTCGAGACGACTTACCATCCTTGGACTCCTTGTCATCTTTGTCTTTATCTTGTTGAGCGGCTTGTGCTTCATCCCAGCTGGCTGGACAACGATTGGACGTGTGGCCCCGCTTCTTGCAGCGAAAACAAGTGAGAACATTGTTTAGATCGATTACCGTGTCTCTTCGATGAGGCAGAGAAGGCTTCGGTCGAAAGAGTCGCGGGCGATCCCGTAAGTTTCAACAACTTGGCCCACTTATCGGCGTTGCGCACAAAGTTATTGATATCAAGGTTGTCAGCGTTGTTGCCATCGAAACGGTGCTCCAAAGCGTACTGGATGAGGCGCTCACAGTTGGGACTCATGGAGGCCAAGATGTTGAAGGCCACCACAGAGTCTGGAGACAATGACTGATAGATGGAACGCCAGGTGGCAACATGAGTGCGAATAGACGAAACCAACTTGGGACCAGACTCAATATTGACAGCATAAAGTGATTTCATAAGGGAAATAACATCGGCAGGTTGAAGCTGACTGTACTCCTGGTGAAGGTAAAGCCAAAGGTCACGGCCTCTAATTGCCACATCATTGACTTGTTCAATCAACTCAGGCGAAATGTTGTTGAGGATGACATCGTGGACGACGGTGTCAAGAGAGGCAGTGAGATCATCGAGTGATTCATTGGGACCAGGGGACACAGTACCAGCTTCGACATAAAGGTGAACGCCATTGTTCATGGCACGAAGACCAAGGAGGATCTTGGTTGCCCAAGCATGATAGTTGAGAGGGTTGAGTTTTTCAGAGGAAGTGAGGTTGATATAAGCCGAAGTGCGGCCCATAACCTGTTGAACTGTGACACGGGTAGTCATGATAAATATTTAACTATTATCGAAGAAGAAATATATGTGATAAAATATATTGAATAAAACAGTTCTATAAGAAAGAAGAAAAAGAAAAATAAAATAATATAAACGGGGGAAAACTTATTGTTTTTATAGTTGAGAAATTGAGGGAATTTAAAGTGGCAAATATTAAGTCTTTGGTTTTCTGATATGACTCATTCGGACAGGAACATTTGTGAATGACAAATATTACTAAGGTCTGGAACATCCGGACATTTATCTTTCCGAAGTAGTCACCTCGGTAACAACCCAAAGTCCTAAAACAGGCAGAGCCCGTCCACCATTATTTCCCAACAATTTTCACATGCTGAAGTCTGCGACAACATTGCATGCTCAACAACCTCGGTAACAACCCAAAGTCCTAAAACAGGCAGAGCCCGTCCACCATTATTTCCCAACAATTTTCACATGCTGAAGTCTGCGACAACATTGCATGCTCAACAATTTCATTTGTGCCTGAACCGTTGGTCGGTTCGGATGATGGCGTTTGTTTGCCTTGTTTTGATTTTTTGGTCGACCCAGTTGTTGACCCTTCACCTTGTGATATTATTTGTTTGGCCGACCCCGCTGTCGACCCTTGCTCCTCTGTCGTCGATTCCTTGGTCGACTCAGTTGTTGAGCCTTTTCCATCTGACGTTACGTCTTTGGCCGATCCCGTTGTCGACTCTTGTTCTTTTGATATTGATTCCATGGCCGACCCCATTGTCGACCCTTCTTCTTCAGTTACCCATCCAACTGATACCAAGAAGTCCCGCCTCTCACCTTTACTTTACTTATTCGTGTTTGCCTTTTTGCTTCTGTCCTTGATTCTACTTGTCTTGTTGCATCTGTTCCCTTTCCTGGATTCACGTCAGTCCGTCCATCAGGCTTTTGTTGCCGAGTCGGCCGCTTCCGCCGAAGCCCACTTGGTAGTGGGGCCTGATACTTTTGACTTTATCCATGATACCGGAGCCACCAGCCACATCTGCAACAAACATCTCCTACTTCACTAATCTTCGTCCTACTTCTACTACCATCCGAGGTCTTGGATCTAGTAGTGCAAAGGCCGTTGGCGACATTGTCGTTGATGTTCTTGGCCAGGATGGCAACCCTTTTGATCGTGTTGTACTTCGAGATGTTCTGTATGTGCCTAACATTCCGCGCAATCTATTTGCCGCTCGTCGAGCTATTGCTGGTGGTTGTCAGTTCATTGAAAACCTTGACCACATTTCCGCCGTTGAAAACGGTACCACTCGGGTCCACGCCATTGCCATGGGCGACCTGTACTTCTGCCGGTTCCGAGTTGTTTTGCCTTCCAAACCCGTCCATGAGGTGTTTGCGATTGAGCCTTCTGCCAATCTTTGGCATCAGCGACTTGGCCATGCCAGTGTGGAAGTTCTCAAGAAGTTGTCTAAGTCGTTGTCTGTCAAGCCCACTCACTTTGAGGTGGTCGATAGTCATAAATGCGACGCTTGCTTGGGCGGCAAAGCAACATCATTGCCGTTCACTGGTACCCACGGAAAAAGCCACTCGACCGTTGGAATTACTTGTGTCGGACTTGAGCGGACCTCATGTTGCTACCCGGTTGGCCATCGCTACGTCTTGACCATTATGGATTTCTACTCGCGGTATTCGTACGTCGAGTTGTTGGTTAAGAAAAGTGATGCAAGTCTTGCGATTCGCAACTATATTGCGCGATGCGAGTCTTATTTTTCCGGTGACTCTCGTGGTAATCGTGTGTCATACTTTCACTCTGATAATGGCGGCGAGTACATCTCCAAAGATCTTGAGCAGTTTTTTGTGTCTAAGGGCATCAAGCATACTTTCACAGTTCCTCATACTCCTCAACAAAATGGGGTTGCGGAACGTTTGAATCGCACGTTGTTTGAAAAAGCCAAGTCTATGCTTTTATATGCCCATGCTCCCGACTACTTGTGGGGTGAAGCTGTCAAGTGTGCCAACTATCTTAGGAACCGTCTTCCGAGTCGCACGACTGGTGGAGTTTGTCCGCTTCAACTCTGGACCGGCAAGCCACCTAGTTACCAACATATGCGAGTATTTGGGTGTCGAGCTAATGTTGTTATTGCTGATGCCAAACGAGAATCTAAGCTAAGCTCAAACATTGACCCCGGCGTCTTTGTCGGGTACTCGTTGGATCGCACCGCTTACCGGGTTCTTGTGGATTCAAGCATTGTTGAGGCTCGTGATGTTTACTTTGATGAATCGCAGTTTCCTTTTATGAAGAGATAAGGAATTGTCTAGTAATGCTTCAGGCATTGCATTGGTATTGGTTGTGGATCGGGGTCCATGTCAGGGCCTCGAGCTGATTGTAATGACTCTGGTACGGGATCTAGTGTTGGGCTTAATTCGATTGCCGGTTCTAATTCTAGTTCGGGTTCTAGTTTTGGGTCTCGTAGGTCTTTACCGGACGTCACTTCTGTTTCTGGTTCTGGTTCTAGTGCGTCTAGCACATCTGGTTCTACTGGTTCCTCGCCGTCTCCGTCGCTGTCTTCGTCTCCTCGTTCTCGTCTTCTTTGGTTGTTCATAAGCCTCGTTCTGTTCGTCGCATCTTGCCGTCGTCTTCTGCTCCTCTTGAGTCTCCTACTCTTCCTTCGCTTCCTAGTTCTCCTATTCTTCCGACCTCTGATCAAGATCCTTCAGTTTCTAGTCCCATTGGTCCTTCTCGATCTGATTTATTGCAAGTTGGTTCCCCCGCTGGTGAATCTGATAACTCGGGTGATTCTGGGATTTCGCAACGAGGGGGTGATATCGGGTTTCACCCGGATGTCATTGCTTCGTCTCCCAGTCCACCATCAGTTGAGTTGGAAATCGTTCCGCTGATCAAGAGCCACCTTCGTCTGATCTTGTCAAGTCTTTGGACCAAGCTGGAGTTAGTGTTGATACCAAGGATGATACTCAAGCCATTTTGCCGAATCTCGATCCCGCGTTATTTGCAGTTCGCTTGCCTTCTGTTACTCCAGCCAAGCGCCGAGTTCCCATGACTTTGTTGCCCCTCCGTCTAAACATCGTTGTGACGACTCGGCCAAACTAGCTGCATCGTCGGTGGTTCCTGCAAAACGACGCGCTGAACAAGAGTCCATTTCTTATCGACGTCTTAAATCTCTTCGTTTTGAGTACGATGACGTGGCTTTACTTGTTTTTACCGATCCTACTACTTTTGAACAAGCCATGTCCAGCGAAGACGCCGAATTCTGGCTTGAAGCTTGCGTTCTTGAAATGTCGTCTCTCAATCGCAATCGCACTTGGGATTTGGTCGACCTTCCTCCTGGCCGCAAGGCCATCAATAGCAAATGGTTTTCAAGATTAAGCGCAAAGCTGACGGCTCCATTGAGCGATACAAGGCTCGCCTTGTTTGTATTGGATTTTCTCAAGTTGAAGGCATTGATTACACTGAAACCTTTGCTCCTGTTGTTCGGTACGAGACTGTTCGGATTGTTCTTGCAATTGCCGCTCAGTTTGGGTTCCAGGTTCATCACATGGATGTCGAGACTGCATTTCTTAATGGCGATCTCAAAGAAGACATTTACATGCGACAACCTAAAGGCTTTATTGTCAAAGGCCAGGAATCCAAAGTGTGCCACTTGAACAAGTCTTTGTACGGACTGAAGCAGGCTCCACTTTGTTGGAATGAGAAAATTCATGGAGCTCTTGTCAAACTGGGATTTGTTCGAAATGAAAGCGACTACGGGTATACACTAAGGGCCGTGGATCAGCCATGGTCATTATTGCATTGTACGTTGATGATTTACTTATTGCTGGCAGCTCCACTCACGCCATTGCCAATACCAAGTCGTCGCTGTCGTCGATGTTCAAGATGAAAGACCTTGGCCTAGTCGAGCAATTCCTAGGCATGCGAGTTAAGCAGTCGCCTTACCATATTACTGTGGATGTGTGTCGTTATATTGTTGATATGTTGGAGGAGTTTGGTATGCAGAACTGTTCCAGTGTCAAGACTCCTTTACCCACTCGTGACCTTTCGGATTTCTCTGAGTCTGACGCTGCTGCCGATCCTTCATTATACCGCAGTATTATTGGTAAGTTGATTTACGCTGCTAACTGTGCTCGTCCTGATCTTGCTGTAGCGGTTAGCTTTCTTTGTCGCTACATGCAGAATCCCAAGTCCATGCATATGGAAGCTGCCAAGCATACTCTCCGTTATCTCAAGGGTAGTGCGCAACTTGGTCTTGAGTATCGAGCTCAGAAAGTTTACAAGCTTGTTGGTTACAGCGATGCCGACTATGCTCAGGACAAGCAGGACCGCAAGTCGTTTACTGGGTATGTTTTTATTCTTTCTGGTGTCCCATCACTTGGGCTTGTCGAAAGCAAGTTAGTCCTGCGTCTTCTAGCGTCGAGTCCGAATACATGTCATTGTCGGATGCGTCTAAGGAGTGTTTCTGGATCAACCAGTTGTTGTCACTTTGCCAGATTCCAGTTCCGCTTCCTGTGACGATGTTTGAGGACAATCAGGGCTGCATTGCCTTGGCTCAGAACCCAGTGTTTCATCGCCGCACCAAACACATTGATGTTCGTTATCATGTTGTGCGTCACTATATTCGCAGTGGAGTGATCCATTTGGAGTATCTTGATACTCAAGTGATGTTGGCCGACATGTTCACGAAAAACCTTGGTCGTGTGAAGTTTGAAACACTAAGGGTCTCCTTGGAATGAAGGCCGTAGGTGATTCTGCGACAAGGGAGGTGTTGAGCATGCAATGTTGTCGCAGACTTCAGCATGTGAAAATTGTTGGGAAATAATGGTGGACGGGCTCTGCCTGTTTTAGGACTTTGGGTTGTTACCGAGGTTGTTGAGCATGCAATGTTGTCGCAGACTTCAGCATGTGAAAATTGTTGGGAAATAATGGTGGACGGGCTCTGCCTGTTTTAGGACTTTGGGTTGTTACCGAGGTGACTACTTCGGAAAGATAAATGTCCGGATGTTCCAGACCTTAGTAATATTTGTCATCCACAAATGTTCCTGTCCGAATGAGTCATATCAGAAAACCAAAGACTTAATATTTGCCACTTTAAATTCCCTCAATTTCTCAACTATAAAAACAATAAGTTTCCCCCGTTTATATTATTTTTATTTTCTTTTTCTTCTTTCTTATATAACTGTTTATTCAATATATTTTATCACATATATTTCTTCTTCGATAATAGTTAAATATTTATCATGACTACCCGTGTCACAGTTCAACATAAAAATCATCTCTAGGGTCCCGTTTCGATGTTTTGTCCCAAGTGTCTCCAGTCATTTTACCCCTAATTTTTTTCCAGTCCACCTTGTTTATTAACAATTAGAAAATACAAAAGAATTGTAACATATTTAAAACATTTTACTTACCATCTTGTTCGAAACTTTTGTAGGACGCTATGATTATATTTTTCAACAATATGAGGAACACTCAATTCTATCTAAAGAGAAGAAAAAAATTGACCAAAAAAAATTTGCTATTTCATTTTTTTTTCAAAAACCCTAACCTGACTAAATTTAACATTTTTTTTAAAAAATATATAAAAATATATAATGTCAAACCCATTTCCTTTTGTTTGGGTATATATTATGGATTAAAAATAATAATTTTTAAGCAATGTATGTTATTACATTAAATCCTTTTATTTCTTGAACCACGAGGCCTTCCTCTTTTTTTGGCTTTAGTTGGAGGGTTAGAAGGTGGAGTGTCTTTTGAAGTATTAGGATAATCAGCCATAAAATGACTCAAAGTAGTATCAACCGCATTATTATTCCGCTTGTTAGATGCAAGTGATCTAGGAGCGGATCTCTTTTGAGTCTGTGATCCGTTATTTTCGCTATCTCCATCTCTTGTAAGAGCACATCTCTTTTGAGCCTGTGATCCGCTATTTTCGCTATCTCCATCTCTTGTAGAAGCAGATCTCTTTTGAGTCTGTGATTTGCTATTTTCGCTATTTCCATCTCTTATAGAACCGTTATCACTCAAAAGTGGTGAAGATTCCATGTTTGATGTACTATCTGGTTCCAATCTCTCAGTCGGACTTGAATTTGAACCCCACGAGTAGGGCGTTGCAAAAAGGTTTGAAGATGAGTGGGCAGTGGGAGTCAGGTTTTTGTTTGACTCGACTGAGCGTAAACTAGGACTTGGGCTGGAGCATAAACCCTCATTTGAGTCTGAATCCTCCTCCACGGTCGCATCAGACATATACCACTAGAGGGAGGTGGTGAGACATAAGGATTGCCATTACCGTCAACTTCAGCAGAGCCAAGATTTCGCAATTGCCCATCATTTTCAAAATCTAAATAGTTCACCATACTTGAGCTTGATCCATCTTGTTTTCCATTTGGAGGTTTATTTAATCCAGCATTGAATGCTTCCTTATTAACGTGATTGGTGATGATATCTAAAATCCTGCGACTGAAAAACTGAAATTTCAATGACGACGGGCCCAAAGCACCATATAAACTTGATTTTCGCCGAACTTTTTTATCGCTATCAAAAATATTTTTTTCAGTTAAATTATTGCCAGATTTGGGATCATAGGTAACCATTGTTTCTGTGATAGCGGGAAGTAGGTCGTAGGGACTCAAAACAATCTTCGTCCCCTTATACAAAATAAGAAAATCCTGACTGAGAAATCTTTTGTCTTCAGGAATTTCTTTGGTGATTGAAAAGTGTTTGGTTATTGGAAAGCGTTAAAACACCGTTCAAGTTCAGGAAAAAATAAAACAATGCCAAACTCTAAAAGTTGCTGCAAATCAGCGTCAGTGTTTTTATTAAACATTCCAGTAATCTGCTTGAGCTCAAAAACTCTATTTGGAAGATGGAAATTGGTTACTACCTCCATTAACGCTTTAAAAAGAAAGGAGGTGGTAGCTTCTGCAATATTGTCAAGCTTACTTAGCTTAATATAAACTTCATGAGGTAGAAGAAAATTTCCATTTCGATTTAAAGAGCTTTTAATGTGCTCATATTCAGGAGGATTAAAGCAAGTGGTGCACTTTGAAAAAAGCAGTTTGCACAATGGCCGTCAACCGTCAAAACAAAATATCGTAAGCGTTCGTAGGCACTGTATGTTAAGTTTGGATTTGAAAGATGCCCATCTAATGCTAGTTTAGCAACGTTAGGGAAAAACTTTTCATTTCGAATTTAAAATGTTGAAAAGTGGAATTAATGCGTGAAGTTACTTCCAATTGACCTAAATTCAATCCAGACTTCACAACCTGAAAGATGTTGAGCATGCAATGTTGTCGCAGACTTCAGCATGTGAAAATTGTTGGGAAATAATGGTGGACGGGCTCTGCCTGTTTTAGGACTTTGGGTTGTTACCGAGGTGACTACTTCGGAAGGATAAATGTCAGGATGTTCCAGACCTTAGTAATATTTGTCATCCACAAATGTTCCGGTCCGAATGAGTCATATCAGAAAACCAAAGACTTAATATTTGCCACTTTAAATTCCCTCAATTTCTCAACTATAAAAACAATAAGTTTTCCCCGTTTATATTATTTTTATTTTTCTTTTTCTTTTTCTTTTCTTCTTTCTTATACAACTGTTTTATTCAATATATTTTATCACATATATTTCTTCTTCGATAATAGTTAAATATTTATCATGACTACCCGTGTCACAGTTCAACAAAAGATGGTATCCGACAAAAACTTATCAAGATAAATAGACTGAACTGTATGGGAAAAACATGGAAGAAAAATGGGGTAAACAGATCACCTTTAGGAACAAATCCAGTATACATTTTCATTTCATCGGTCGTATCAGTGGAAAAAAGGTCAGGATTTTCTGGAATGGATGATGAGGTAGCTTTTGAACTGCAATGAGTTTCTATCAGTTGCAATGAACGATTGTACTGCAATTGCACGGATAAATGTTGGAAAAGGAGGGGAGAAATTTTATCTTTTACATTGCCTTCCATAATCCCTAAAATCTTCCAGCACATGAATAAACTAGAAACTTTCACGGGAGTGTAAACTGGTATATTGCACTCAATATTTTGTATCTCTTGAGTAACAACTGTAGACAATCCAGAGTTGATTCCAAATAGAGGGAAAATTTTTTCCAAAATTTTTTGGTAAATGGTAAGATTTTCTATCACATTTTTCAAATAGGTCTCCTCTGTTTCATTTTTTACACGAAATGAGTTGAAAGTGTCTGAATTAACAATTTTGCAGAAAAATGGATGATGGGACACTTTTAAACAGTCAGTCCAAGAAATGTGTAAAAAGCTCCAGTGTGTGTTGTCGATAGGACATAGAAGAAAAAAAAAGTCGAGTTTTTTGTTATTTCTTTCTTTAAAATTAAATATAGCGAGCAAGGCGGAAAGCTTTTTGTAGATATAATTTATACTTTCATCTGTAACGATTTGGGTGGACAAATCTGGCTGGCAAAGTATGCAAAATTGCTCATCACTACTAAGAAACCGCTCAGTATCTTTAACGTAATGACTTGGACTGATACCAAGTTTTGCACAAAAATAGGTTTTGATCGCAGTTTCAACGTCAAAGGCATCAAGTACAGATTGACTATTTTGTTCGGAAAGCAAAATCGAATTTATTTTAGTCAAAGTAAGGTGATTGCCAGCATATAAACCTTTGCACGGTTCAAAAACTTTTGCATAGCTTATTTGGTCCTTCATGATTGTGCTAAAGACAATAAGTCAGTGGTCAATAGAGCAGATAGAAATTATCATGTGTGTCTTACCTTAAACATAAAAATAAAGTCACTATATAAAGTTTGTTGAGAAAAGATGATTTTGATAAAAGAATAGTTTAAAAAATATCTTGGGAGTGTTTAATGAATATGAAATATAAAAAAAGTATTATAGCTGGATAGGATAATAAAAAATTAATAGGGGAAATCTGAACATTTATAGAAAAATGGATATATCCAGTTAATAGACTTCATCTGTTTGTTTGTTTGTTTGTTTATTTGTTTATTTGTTTAAAAACAACTCCATATTTATTAGCTATATAATACAATTCAGGCACTATTACAATATCATTAGGTAAACACATGTTTACTGTCAAACATCAAGAGTAATGATATAGATTTGTAAATATTAGAAATCGGAAACTCGAATATAACAAATACTACATTTTCTATTTTATCCCATTTACCACTCAAACTAATATATTTGGATGATATAGCAAACATAAAAAAAAATAATTCCATAAGAAAAATAATTATTAATATCACGTGAAATGGTTGCATCAAAAATAGCAAAACGTATTTTTAAGCCACCAGACATTCGTTCTAACCAATAAGAATTCACAATAATTTAAACTTAAAAAATATAAAAAACTTTTCCTCCTTTATTTTTTTTCTCTCTTCATACCAACCAGTTTTTTTTAAAAAAAACCACATATGATCATTAAGAAATTTAAAAACTATAAGCTCCTTACAAAAAAATATTGGTATTTTAATAAACTACTAACATTAACTTAGAGAAATGAAACAGGCTCACTTGACAAACAAGTTTGACGCGCAGCCACAAATGAGTGAAGGTTTAGTATGTTTTTAATTTTATTTTGTAAATTATAATTTAATTTAAGGAATATTATAATACCAACACTTGATTATAATTAAGTCAAATTTCTCATTTAAAAGCTGCTTTTATACCGTGTGCAGTTATAATTTAACCTTGTAGCACTTGTTGTTTTACCTTGTCAATAGGACCATAGTATGCTTAATTGATGTTGAGATAAATCTTATAAACCTCGTGTGGGGGACTATTTCACTCGAAAAAAACACTTACTTGGGCTTGTTTTTCCATATGATATTTTTTTGTTTTCCAGATTTAAATTAAATACTAATTTTTTTTTCCAGCCTTAAAATTAAATAGCACTTTTGTTTGGGTGTAAAAAAAAAGGGAGGTTACCACGTCTGATTTATTATTTTACCACACCTCACTATGAGACTAAATTATAAAAAATCCTTAAGGTGTACATTTTTAAAAATAATAATTAAATACCACATATTCCTATTG
>UIDE01000011.1:0-388706 GCA_900497715.1 Magnusiomyces ingens NRRL Y-17630
CCCCTTGCCCCCTTGCCCCCCTTGCCCCCCTTGCCCCCCTTGCCCCCCATTTCAATTCCATTTTCAATTAATTTTTCAATTAACATTATCATTTTGCCATATCAATCAACTTTTCAAAAATCTATTCCTTTTTTTTCCTTTTCATTCTCCTTTTCAAATTCAATTTTCAATTCGCTTCACCTCTTTTCTAACAAAAATAAACTATTCAAAATCTCTCCATTTTTTTCTTTTTCTTCAACCTTTTCTATAACCACTTTTAAATATTTTTACCACTCTTTTAACAAAATTAACTTTTAAAAATCATCTCCTTCTTTTTTTCAATTAATTTCATTCCCCTTATTACACCAAATAACTTTTCAAATTTTTCTTCTTTTTTTTCCTCATTCAAATTTTCAACTACCATTTACAAATAATTGCTTCTCATTCTTTACAACAAAATTACTTTTCAAAATCACCTTCTTATTTTTATTTAATTTTTTTTAATTTCATCTTCTTTTTCAAATCAATTTTTATTTTAACATTTCCTTCATTTATTTCTCTTTTATTGCACTTTTCAATTTCCATTTTAATAAATCTCATCATCTTTTTACATCAATCAACTTTTCAAACTTTTCTCTTTCTTTTTCCCTTTTTACTTTCCATTTTAATAATTTTTCTCATTTATTTCACACCAATCAACTTTTCAAAATCTCCTTCTTTCTCTTTCTTTTCATCTTTTTTTACATCACCATTTTCAATAAATTTTATCACTCAAATTCCACCACTTAACTTTTCCAAATTTCCTCCTTTTTTCTTCTTTTCAATTACCTTTTTCAATTAATTTTATCATTTCTTCCCCCCAATTTACTTATTCACAATCTCCTTCATTTCTTTTCCTTCTCAATCATCTTTTCCCTTATCAATTTATATTAATTACATTTTCCTTTTCACAAAAATTAATTTTTTTAAATTTCCTCCATCTTTTTTCCTTATCAATATCCTTATTCAATTTATTTAATTATAATTCTCTCACCAATTCTCTTTTTCAATTTTTATTCATTTTTTTTTTACTTCCAACTTTTCCATCACCATTTTCAATCATTTCCATCACTCTTTTCACACTTATTAACTTTTCAAAAACTTCCTTTCTTTTTCTCTTCTTTCTTATTTTCAATCTCTATTTTCAAATAATTTCACTTTATTTTACACAACAAATTAATTTTTCCAAATAACCTTCTTCTTTTTTCCATTTCATTTCCATTTTATTAGTTAATTTCATCATTCTTTTCAAACAATTTATTTTTATAAAATCTCCTCAATTTTCTTCTTTTTTATTCCCCTTTTCAATTTCCATTTCAAATTATTTTATAATTTTTTTTTTCCTCAATCAAATTTTCAAAATTTCCCCTTTTTTCCATTTCATTTCTTTTTTTCCAATTTACAATTTTTCTTACCTACATTTCCTCACAAATTAATTTCCCAAATAACCCATTATTTTTCCATTTCAATCTTTTTTCAATTAATTTTATCATATTTTTCACATTTAACTAATCAAAAATCTTTTTTTTTAATTTATCCTTTTTTTTAATTTTCATTTTCCATTTATTTCATCAACTTTTCCACTCAAATTAACTATTCAAACTCTCCTCATTTTTTTTTTTCCTTTTCAACTCACTTTTCCATCTCCATTTTTATTTCATTTCATTAATCTATTCACACCAATTAACTTTTCAAAATCTCTTCCATTTCTCTTCCTTTTCATTTAACTTTTCAATCAATTTTTTTCAATTTATTCACACCAATTAACTTTTCAAAATCTCCCTCTTTTTTTTCTTTTTTAACATCCTTTCTCAATTCCTTTTTCAAATAATCTCATCACTCTTTTCACACAAATTACCTCTATATTTTTTTACTTTTCTTCTTACTTTTTCATCTCTATTTTTAATTTATTTCATCTTTATTTCCACATCAATTAACTTTTAAAATTCTCCTTTATTTCCCTTCTTTTTCATTATCCTTCTCCAACTCCATTTTAAATTAATTTCATCATATTTTTCCCCCAATCAACTTCTCAAAATCTCTCCCATTTCTCTTTCTTTTCATCAACCTTTTCCAATACCATTTTCAATTATTATCATTTTTTCATTTCACAACAATTCACTTTTCAAAATTACTCCCCTCTTTATCTCTTTTCAATTTATTTCATCATTTCTTTCCTCACCAATTAACTTTTCAAACTCTTCTCACTTTTTTCAAATTCCTCTCCCTTTTTCATCTTCATTTTCAATTAATTTCATCATTTTTCTAATTTCAATTAACTTTTCAAAATCTTTTCCATTTCTCTTCTTTTTCATTTTCCTTTTCAATTTCCATTTTTCATTTACAATTATCTCCACTTCACTATTCATACCAATTAATTTTTTCAAATCTCCACTTTATTTTCCCATTCATCCCTCTTTTCTATTTCCATTTTCAATATATTTCATCATTACATACTAATTATCTTTTCAAAATTTCCTCCTTCTTTTTTTCCTTTTCATCTTACTTTACCATCTCCATTTTCAATTAACTTCATCACTCTATTCACACCAACTAACTTTTCAATATCCTTTTTCAATTATTTTCACCTCTTAAAAACAATTAACTTTTCAAAATTTTCTCCTTCTTTTTCATTTTAATCTACTTTTCCATCTCTATTTTAAATAAATTTTAACACTCTTTTAACATCAATTAACTTATCAAAATCGCCTCCATTTTTTTCTTTATCATTCTTTCCCATCTTCATTTTCAAATAATCTCTTCACTCTTTCCATATCAATTACCTTTTTAAAATATCCTCTTTCATTTTTTTCATTTTCATCCTACTCTACCATTTACATTTTCAATTAATTTCATCTTTTTTCTTACACCAATTAACATTTCAAATTCTCTCTCTTTTCAATTATTTTCACTTCACTTTCAAAACCTCCATCTTTTCTCTCCCTTTCATCCCTCTTTTCAATTCATTTCATCATTTTTATACACACCAATTACCTTTTCAAAATCTTTCCTTTTTTTCATCTTACTTTTCCATCTCCATTTTCAATTAATTTCATCATTTCATTCCCATCAATTAACTTTTCAAAATCACCTCCTTTTTTTCCTTTTCAATTTTCAATTTCTATTAATTTCATCATTTATTTCACACCAATTAACTTTTCATAATTTCCTCCATATTTTTCTCTTCATCCCACTTTTCAATCACCATTTTCAATTAATTTCATCACTCTCATCTCAACATTTAACCTTTCAAAACCTCCTTTTTCATTCTTTACACAAATCACCTTTTCAAAATCTCTACCATTTCATTTCCATTTCATTTTCCTTTTCAAATCTTTTCACTCCAATTTTCATCCCAATTAACTTTTCAAAATTTCCCACTTTTTTTCCAAACATCCCTCTTTTCAATCACCATTTTCAATTTATTCCATCACTTCTTCACACACCAATTATCTTTTCCAAATCTCCACATTTTTTTCCCATTCATCCCTCTTTTCTATCTCCATTTACAATTAACTTCATTACTCTATTCACACCAATTAACTTTTCAAATTTTCTCCATCTTTTTACATTTTCATTCTACTTTTCCATCTCTATTTTAAATTAATTTTAACATTCTTTTCACACCAATTAACTTTTCAAAATCTTCTCCTTTTTCTTTATCATCCTTTTCCATCTCTAATTTCAAATAATCTCATCACTCTTTTCACACCAATTACCTTTTCAAAATATCCTCTTTCTATTTTTCTTTTCACTCTACTTTTCTATATCTATTTTCAATCAATTTCATCACTCCTTTTACACTAATTAACATATCAAAATCTTTCCATTTTTTTCCTTTTTATCCACCTTCTCCATCTTCCTTTTAAAATAATTCACCATATTTTCCACACAACTAACTTTTCAAAATCTCTTCCATTTCTCTTCCTTTTCCATTTTCATTTTCAATTAACTTTTCAAATACAACCTTTTTTTCTTTTCAATTTTCCTTTCAATTTTTCACACCAATTAACTTTCCCAAACCGCCTCCTTTTCTCTTTTTAACATCCTTCTCCATCCCCATTTTCAATTATTTTTACTCCATTTTCACAGCAATTAACTTTTCAAAATCTCCTCCTTTTATATCTTATTTATAATTTTTCCCACCTCTATGTTCAAATAATTTCATCCTCTTTTTTCATCAATTACCACTTTAAAATATTTTTCATCCTTTTTTCTTTTTCATCCTACTTTTCCATCTCCATTTTCAATAAATTTCATCACTCTTTTTACACAAATTAACTTTTCAAAATCTCCTCCATTTCTCTTACTTCTCATCCACCATCTCCACCTCCATTTTTCAATAACTTCATCATATTTTTCACACCAATCAACTTTCCAAAATCTCCTCCATTTTTCTTTCTTTTCATTCTCCTTTTCAATTTCCATTATCAATTAATATTACTCTTCACACTAATTAACTTTTCAAAATCATCTCCTTCTTTTTTTTCAATTAATTTCATTATTTTTTTCACATCAATTACCTTTTCAAAATCTCCTCTTTTCGCTTCCTTTACATCCACCTTTTTCATTACTATTCTCAAACTATTTCATCACTCTTTTCTCTCCAAATAACCTTCCAAATTCTCCTCAATTTCTTTCCCTTTTCCTACTCTTATTCAATCATCATTTTTCATAAATCAATCTTTTTATTCGCGCCAATTTCCTTTTAAAAATCTCTTCCATTTTTCTTCCTCATTTTCTATTCATTTCATCATATTTTCACATCATTTAACCATTCAAAATCACCACTATTTTTCATCCTTCCCCATTTCTATTTTCAATAAATTTCTCCATTTTTCACTCCAAATAACCCTCCCCTTATTTTCTCCTTCACAATCTCCATTTTTAATTTTTCTCATCTCTCTTTTTATACCAACCAACTCTCCAAAATCCTTTCCATTTCTCTCACTAATATTTTTCCTTTCCATCTTTAATTAATCTCTACTTTACTTCACACCAATTAACTCCTTAAAAATCCTCCATTTTTTTCCTCTTTTTCCTTCTTCTTTTCAAATTCTATTTTTAATTATTTTCAATTTTCTTCTCAAACCATTTTAATCTTCAATTTCTTTCCATTTTTCACCCTTCTCTTTTTCCATTTAATCACCATTTAAACATTAACTTCACCTCTTTTTTCACACTAAATAACTTTTCAAAATCTCCACTTTTCTCACTTCATTATTACAACTCTAATTTAAATTAATTTCACTGCTTTTTCACCTCAAATATATCTTTAAAATCACTTCCATTGCTCTTCCTTTCAATTTCTATTCCAAATTTAATTTCAATTCACCTTTCATCCTCTATTTCAATCTTCATTTTTAACAAATTTCATCTCTTCTTTCACACAATTTAACTATTCAAAATCACCACCAATTTTCACTCTTTTTTCATCTTTTCAACCTCTATTTTTAAATAATTTTCTTCATTTTTATTACACCAACAAACAATAAAAAATCTCTTTAACTTCTCTTTCACTTCTCTTTCTTTTCATCCTCCTTTACAATTTCAATTAATTTCACTTATTTCACACCAATCAACACTTCAAAATCTTCTCTATTACTTTTCCTTTCTTTTTTCCCTATTAATCTCCATTTTAAATAAACTTCCACTTTTCATTATTTCCTCTTTTTTCAAATTCCTTTTTCAATTAACTTCACTTAATTTATCACTCAAACAAACTCTACAAAATCTCCTTCAAACCTCTCTCTTTTCTTCTAACCTTTCAATCACCATTAATAAATTCATTTCACTTATTTTTAAACCTCCATTTTTAATTAATATCACATTTTTCTCACAACAATTAATTTTTTAAAATCTTTTTCATTTATTTTTTATTCCATCCACCTTTTTAATCTACATTTTAAATTAATTCCACCTCTTTCACCACACCAATTAACTCTTTAAAATCTTTTCTTTCTCTCCCATTTTAAACTAATTTCATCACTCTTTTCACCCTAATTATCTCCTTCAAATTTCCACTATTTCCCTCACTTTTCATCCTCTTTATCAATCTCCATTTTTATTATCTTCACCTTTTTTTCTACACCAATTAACTTTCCAAAATCTCTTCCATTTCTTCTCTTTTCATCTTCACTTTAAATTTAATTTTACTTCTCTTTTCTTCCCGCCTTTCTATTTCCAACTTAAATTCATTTTACACTTCACACCAACAAATCTCACAAAATCTACACCATTTTTCTCTCTATTCTTCATACATTTTAATCTCCATTTTAAAACTATTTTCGCTCCAATTAACTATTCAAAACCTCATCTATTTCTCATTCTTTTCTTCTTACTTTTACATCTACATTATAAATTAATTTCATCTTTTTTTCACACCAATCAACTACTTAAAATCATCACCAATTCTCTTCCTTTTTATTTTTCTTTTAAATTTCCATTTTCAATTATTTTCACTTTACTTTTCATACCAATTAACTTTCCTAAATCTTCACCATTTCTATCCCTTTTCACTCACCTTTTCAATCACCTATTTAACTCTAAATAACTACTCAAAATATCCACCATTTTTCTTTTTTTTCTTCCTACTTTTTTAATCACAATTTTCAATTAATTTCATTTTTCACTCTAATAAACTCATCAAATCCTTCATCATTTTTTATCCTTCTACTCAACAATCGCCATTTAAAAATTAATTTCCTTTTTACTCTTTCCGCAACTTCAATCTCTCTTCTCAATCATTTTCACTTCTTTATACACACCAATTAACATTTCAAAACCTCTTCTATTTCTCTCTATATAATTCCTCCTTATCAATCCGCTTTTAAATTTTTTTCATCATTTTATTACACCAATTAATCATCAAAATCGTTTCCATTTCTCTTCTTTTTCTTCTCCACTTTAAATTTCATTTCACTCCACTTTTTTTTATCTTTTCAATTACTATTTTCAATTAATTTCACTTTATTTTTCACTCCAACAAACTTAACAAAACCTCCATCATTTCCCTCTTATTTCTTCCTAAATTTCAGCTCTCATTTCACACCTATAAGCTCTTCAAAATCTCTTCCTTTTCTTCTTCTTTTAAATCTCCCTTTTCCAATAATTTCTCTTTTCTTTTCAAACCAATTAACTTTTCAAACACTCCTTTATTTCTATTCCTTTTCAATCTTCATTTTTAACTAATACCACTTTATTTTTCCCTCCAACAAACTCTACAAAATATCCTAAAATTCTCGCCCTTTTCAATTTCCACTTCAATATTAATTTTATTTCTCTTTTCTTTGACCATCTTAATCAATTTCACCTTTCACTAAACCAATTCACTCTTCCAAATCTCCTCTACTTCTCTTCCCACTTTTTAATCTCCATTTACAATTAATTTCATTTTTTATCACTCAAATAAAATCTTTAAAATATTAGCCAATTTTAACCTGCTCGCCCACTTTACCAATCAGCAATTACAGCAAATTTATCCTTTTTTTCACTACAATTAAATCCCCACAATCTCCTTCATTTCAAAACCAACGCTTCCACATTTGCATTTCACAATTTTAAACAACTTCACCACTTTTTCCACGCCAATTACATTATCACAATCTCCGCAATTTTTCACCTACTTTTTCACCTTTATACTCATCATTTTTTCTCATGCCAACTAACACATTATAATCATACCCATTTTTCTCTTTTCTCTTCAACATTTCAATCTCCATTGTCAACATATTTCACCCTTTTTTAACACCAACTAACTTTTCAAAATTACCTCCATTTCTATTCCAACTCCTCCTCCTTTTCAATCATTATTACCGCGAACGCATCATCGTTATAGACTCGTTTTTGATATTGTTTGATACTGAACCCAATCTGCCAAAAGCTCAACGCATTGTCGTAAAAACAATTAAAGAAAACTATGCGATGTACTGATAAAACGTTAGCATTTATATAGTTTTACTGAATAATAAAATGTAGATACCTTTTGCTATTGCAGTTATCAAGTTTCACGTCATCCGTTTTTTCTAGTAATATATTAGAAATCGCAGCGTTTTTTGAAATCAAAGCTACAAGTGCTTTGTCGTGTTGTGAAATAAATATAGGTGACCAGTTCAGCTTAACGAAACGAGATTATAATGGTTCCTTTTGTGTTGAACAGAAAAGAATAGAAGAGGTTGACGATTTTTGGATAAAGTCTGGTGGACCTGTACTTTGCAACAAAAGCAGTCATAAAAATGAACTTAAGTTATAAGTACTAGGATATATTGCCTTTTCCGCGTTCCAGCTTTCACAGCTTCTCGAGAGTTCACGTGAGACATCATCAAAAATGTCAATATTTCAAAAAATTTTAAAAATATATTTATTGAAATATAATAAAGATTTCTTGAATATCTATATAAGATTCATGTATTTTGGCCTTCGTTGTGTTGAGAAAAATGGGTTTGTCTTCGAAATAACGGTTTTGACAACCTGAAAATAACGGTTCTGATTTGGGAGAGCAGCCGTTATTTTCAGGAAAGGTTTAGTAAGGAAATCCCAAAATAACGTGTTCGCCTAAATCCTTCTATTATAGGTCACGTGAGACATCATCAAAAAAATCAATAGTTCAAAAAGTTTCAAAAATATATTTTTTGAAATATAATAATGATTTCCTGAATATCTATATAAGTTTCATGTATTTTGGCCTTCGTTGTGTTGAGAAAAATGGGTTTGTCTTCAAAATAACGGTTTTGACGACCTGAAAATAACGGTTGTGATTTGGGAGGGCAGCCGTTATTTTCAGGAAAGAATTAGTATGGTAAAATCCCCAAAATAACGGTTCCGCCAAAATCCCTCTATTAGATATAAGTTTCATGTTTATTGGCCTTCGTGACGTCGAGAAAAATGGGTTTGTCTTAAAAATAACAGTTTTTGACGACCTCCAAATAACGGTTTGGATTTGGAAAGGCAGTCGTTATTTTCAGGAAACGGTTAGTAAGAGAAAATCCTCAGAATAACGTTTTTACATAAATCCCTCTATTAATAAGTCAGATGCTAGCTCGCTGCGCTCTCATCTAGATGAGAGTATAACGTTAGCTTTGTTGTTGAATTGGTTTTATAGTAGCTAAATAAAAAATTTATGTTTTTTGGGCAGTTTTTTTTATTTATTTAAAGTAACCTTTAAAAGGTAAGGTATTTTCTACACACCCAAACTCTACTTATAGACCCGTGTCAGGCTGACCTACGGTCAGCGCTGGCCTTCGCTGTGTTGGGAAAAATGAGTTAGTCTGAAAAATAACGGTTTTTGACAACCTCTAAATAACGGCTCCGATTTGGAAGGACAGTCGTTATTTTCAGGAAACGCTTAAGGGAAAATCCTTAAAATAACGTTTTTGCTTCAATTCCTCTATTAGGGAAATTTCCGTTGACCAATTTAGTAAATAAAATCCTAGCTCGCTGTGCTCATATCTAGTGGAGAGAATAATGTTAAGGGGTAGTAAGTGTTTTGTTTAGAATACCTAAAAGGTTGATAATACGCTGTGACGATTTCTTAATTTTTGTCGATGCTAAAATTCTTTTCTTTTCTAACAATCTTGTTTCACAATTTTTTTGCTTAAAATAATCAGAACTTTTACTCCAGCTGTTATCCAGAAACATAACAAGAGTACTACTGTATTTGCTGTTTATATCTTAATTTCCTTCATTCATTTTACTTTTCATTTTGCTTGAAGAAATTCGTATATAACAGCTCTATTATAAGTCCTGGTGGTATCTCACGCATCCAAATGATTAGAGACACTCTCATATTTGTATTTTTCATGTTAAGCGTTAAAGTCTCTTGAAATTTTTTTTTAAGATAAATTAAAACTTTGGTATCATCCTAAATACTAAAAGAAAATTTACTGGTTATAACTAACATGAAGCAATGAATTATTTAGTGATGGTAGCAATAGTAATTTATAGGAGAAAATATAATATAAAAAGATTGTCAACTATTAGTATTCCAGGACTTATATTACGAAAAAAAGTGAAACTGACAAAGATGTATTATCAATTACAAAAAATAATATGTACAAGTCTGGAGTTAGAAAATCTAAAAGCTGCTAATAGAGTAGAAATAATAGGGGAGAATAGTTGGAGTTCTCCAATAGAACATCTATCAAAATTTAAAGACAACAAAACTATTCTGGATTCAAATCTAAAGCCTTCGACAAACATTTTTATCTACTAGATTAGATTCACAGTCAACAGATAAAATGATAAAATCAAAAAAAAAAAATAACTTTGCCAATTAATTAAGCATTTTGAAGATTTATCTAATTTAATTACTTATTTAACAAAAAATTTTCGACTCATGAAAAAGTTAATAATGGGGTTTTAAATAATTCATTTTGTTCAAAATCCAATTTAACTGGGGTCCAGATATCAAAATAATCTGACCAGAAAAGGAATTTAAATGATAATTTACATTCGAAGTCGCCTCTCAAGTGAATAGATGAAATAAAAACAATAAAAGAGTCTGGAACTAGAGTAAAAAAAACCATGATAATTGTACAAAAAGATAGATAATAACTATGTTAAAAGTATCCAATCAAGAAAATAATCAATTGGTTAATTTAATTGGGAAATAATTACATAAGGTATATATAAACAGTGGTATTTTTAACTCTATTCTAATATCAGATGAAAAATTAAAAAGTATTTAAAGAGTCGTTTTCATTCCGATATCAGGTCAAAATGGCTGGTGCATCAGCTAAGTACAAAATCGGTTAGAATATTCTATTTTTTTTATTTCACGTCGATGAATCAGGAAACCTAAAAGAGATATGGAGTTTTTTGTCGTATTAATGGTTTACTTCTCTGACAAGCAGCATTGTGAACAATACCAAAAATTGTTTTACCATCTTTGGAAATGGGTAAAATTAAGCATGGGCACAATTGGCCAGTGTATTAATTTAATTCATTAGTTTTGCATAGAAAATCAAATTGATAAACAAACAATTATGATGAGCTCTATTTAATGGAACACCTTGCAAGCTTCAAAGAGAGACAAAGTTTCTTGAGCGTATTTTAAATAACATTAATAATTTTAAATATCAGATAAAGTAGAATAGAAAAGGCGATAAGGAAAACAGGAGAAATGTGAGAGCTTTATTGCTTACTTAACGTTATATGGAAATTTGTGTATATGGTATTCCTATATTTTCTGTTTAAATCAATTAGATGTGGAATAAAGATATGGTATCACAAAATCTTTAAGAACGAAACTTAAAAATTATAATTGACGCAAATGAAAAATTGACAAAAGTTGTTGGGCATAGTGTACCATCTTCATTTTATTATTTCAAAGGGAAGCAAATACTGTAGCATGACATCAGATTAAATAATAGAGAGGCGCAAAGGTATTCTTTTGAATGGGAATATTAGTGATATCACCCAGATTAAAGAACACAGGTTCAAATTAATTAAGGATCATCACTTTACCAGGGTGTTGATGATATATATCCTAGCAGAAAAGAAACATAATAATCAATATTTTAATAAAGACAAAGAAGCAAGTAATTTTTGAGCCACTGACATACATTAAACTTAAGAATCAGATTATTCGAGCTCTAGAAAAATAGCGACAAAAAAGTGGCATTAAGACAATAAGTCTTTTGGTGTACTAAAAAATTAGTGATATCATGATATCATATCGCAGATGAAATAATCGGATTTTCTTTCTAAAATAATCCCAGGAGTAGTTACGATAAACATTAAACCCCGTTACTAAGTTTCAAATTGCACAATATGTTTTTTTCAAAAATAAGATGAAATAAGTTAAGTTTTGATGAAGGCATTTTGAAATACGCTGTGAACGATTCGTCTTTGACCTTCAGGTCCTTGTAGGCTGGCATCAGTGCATATCTTGTAGTTGTCAGAAGAGCATGAGTCGAAACTGAATAAAGAACTCAAAAAAAAAAATCAAAATTTTTAATAGTAAGAAAAAATATAGAAATAGTGATTATGCTGATAATATATTTCTCCCATGGATAAAAAAGGCCTCTTATATATTCTAATTTTTATCTAAAAGTTCAAGGACGATGCTATTGTAAGAATAAACAAATGTATTAAGTAATATCTACAAAACATAATAATTTCTTATCTAAGATATTTATTTAACCTACTTGATATTCTCTTTTTTTATGGGTTAGGGTTTATTTGGATATTAGGTGGTAAGTGGCGTATATTTCGTATGTCCTGTTCCATACTCCATGCACTTTTTTGAAGTTGACACAACACCCAAAGCAACAAACCCATTCTTTTATAGAAGCATTTAACTACAATACTTTTAAAATAAACAAATTAATAATAAATAAATAAAATGTCGGAAGATGATTTAGATATTGGTAGTTCCCATTGGGGGGATGCTTTTACTTCAACAGAAAATCCTAACTCGGAAGATGGCTCATTAAAAACAGCCAGTTCAACGAAAGAAGCATCTTCTCTAGATTCCCTAAACAATAACCACCTACCGAAGTCTTCTGATTCTCAATCTGGGATATACTCTAGTCCTTCTCAAAAATCAAAACATCATAGAATATCAACTCTCAGATCTTCTCGTTTTAATAAAAAATCAGGACCCAAAGTGCAAATTGAATCGGTATCAACTACGGATCCTTTAGGCCCTTTGGGGGGAAATGCTACCGATTCTGAACCTATTAAAACTACCCAAAGCTATGGTGATCAAAGCATTACAACTAGTCTGAATCACTTTAACTCTAATAATGAACGACAAGCTCTCTTTGGAGAAGATACTACCCAATCCACTGGTTTTCAAGCCTCGGTTCAGCCACCAGCTAATCTTAATTCTAACGAAATTTCTAAAGATATTTCCAATTTATCTCTAAATAAGGAGATTCCTTCAATGACAGTTCAAAACAATTTGAACTCCTTTGATATAACTGTTGGTGATCCAATTAAGGTTGGCGATTTAACATCAGCTCATACTGTTTACACGGTTCATACCAAAACCAACTCTCCAAATTTTAATAATTCAGAGACTAGTGTAACGAGACGATACAGAGACTTTAGATGGTTGTATCATGCTTTAGAGAATAATAATCCCGGTGTTATTATCCCACCACCACCCGAAAAACAAGCTGTCGGTCGATTTAATGAAGATTTTGTAGAATCTCGTCGGTCGTCATTAGAAACAATGCTAAATAAATGTGCTTCTCATCCAATTTTGCAAAATGACCCGGATCTTAGAATTTTTTTAGAATCCGAGACATTTTCTACTGATATCAAATCTAAGCAATACCAGGCTCAAACTTCAACCGTTAACGGTGGTGTTGAATCTAAAGGTTTTATGGGGCTTGGTGGCCATTTTTCATTTTCTGGGAAATATGTTGAAACGGATGAATGGTTTTTGGAAAAGAAAACGTATATAGATTCTTTGGAATCTCAATTTAAATACTTGGAAAAATCTTTGGATATGATGGTGACACAGCGCAAAGAATTGAGTGACGCCACTGCTGAATTTGGTGCCATCTTGAGTTCACTTTCACACGTTGAGTTATCAAAATCATTTGGTGAACTTATTGATCGCTTCTCATCAGTAGAGTCTCATGTTAGAGATCTTTATTATCGACAATGTATGCAAGACATACTTTCTTTGGGATCAACACTTGAAGAATATATTAGACTTATCGCTTCTATTAGAAATGTTTTCATTCAACGTCAAAAGGCCTATTTTTCAATGCAGCTCGCTGAACAAGACTTATTGAAAAAGCGTCAAAATTTAGAAAAGGTAAAAAAACAAGCTAAAACGTTGCAGGATAAAATAACATATTTGACTGATGATGTCAATGAACAAGAAAAGAAGGTCATTAATTTACGAGTTGCATTTGATGATATTAGCAAGTTAATAATTAGTGAATTTGCGCGATTCGAACAGTCTAAGGCCAACGATTTTCGCAATTCTGTTGAACTGTATTTAGAAAACGCGGTAGAGGCTCAAAAAGAGGCTATTGAAATATGGGAAACTTTTTACCAACTCAGTGGGTTTTCTAGCATAAAAACTTCTAACGCTTCACTTCCCAAGGAGTCTCAAGTTATATGAGAATTAAATATATATTTTTCATCTTTATACTAAACCAATAATTGAATTAAAATAAATTGAATTGAAAAAATTTTAAAATAAATTACGATTTTTTAACAGGTATTGGAGCATTGATTTCATCGATTTTTGCATAGTTTGGGTTACCCTAACCCATAATTTTTAAGCAAAGAAAAAAAATATATATATAGAAGAATTAGGTAATTTTGTTATTTTTGAAGTCAAATCCGCTGCAAGACTTAGGTATTTTGTAATCTTTGGATATTCAAAGCTGAAAGTTTTTTTAGTAAATTTACATTTACATTTTGAAAATGGATCCTTCGTCTGACCCTAATAATTCTAATATTCTTCCTTCACAAATATTTACCACTGTTGCAGCACTTCTTCCAGCAATAGACCGAAGAATAGTCGTTGTGCTCCGGGATGGAAGAAAGTTTTTTGGCGTTCTTCGTTCATTTGATCAATTTGGTACGTTTCACGATTTATATAAATTATAATCGGCTAATATTATTTGTTTATTTCATTTATTTAGCAAATTTAGTAGTCCAGGATACCCTGGAAAGAATATACATAAATCAAAGTACATTTGGAGAGATATATAGAGGAGTTTTCATTGTCCGAGGCGAAAATGTGGTATATGTAGGAGAACTTGATGAATCACGAGAAGAACTTGAAGATTCATTGGTTATCGACTCTACGACTGAGGAAGCTAATATTAGCCCGTTCCCCAAATTTTCTCCTGGTACTCTTTTAGCAGAACGTCAACAAATAAGGCTACAACAGCAACACCAAATCGAAAGGAATTCCGAAACTGGACAAAAAGTAATTCGAAGAATCCCTTATGAAGATGCAATTAAAATCCATAGCAAAACTGCAGCTTTGGATTTAGAAGCACATCTGAGTCAAGCAGCTCTGTTACCTAATGAAAAGTTTGCTGATACTTTAGATATGACTTATTATTGATTTTTTTTTTGTTTTCGGGTTGTAAAAGTAAAAAATTAATATAATTTCACGTGACCTTTTTTTTTTTTTTGAGGAAAAAGAGTTTTTTTTTACAATTTTGTTTTATTGGTAGCTTACTTGAACTTTTTTTCACTCAACAAACCTGAAATTTTTCGAGATGTTAACGAGAAAATCGTTAAATGTTTTTGCCAAACCGCCTACTCAAGGCCAAGTTCGCTATGCCTCCAAGAAGTCTCAAAAGGTTTTAAACCAGACTTCAAGTATGCGATCTGACCTTCGACGCTTTCTGGGACCACGCAACTATAAGGGATTTCATAAGCAGAACCCGTTCTTCTTCCCATCAGCAAATCACCAAACTAATTACATTTCCCAGTACCCAATCAGAGGTTCACATCGTGATGGCAAAGGTGTCAACTGGACAAAGGTTTTCACTGATGGCAAGAACTCCTCCCGCCGCCCTTTAGGCGTCACTCCTTCCACGCCCTTTGCTACTAACCCTCATACCGTTACAAATAAGGTTATTCCTCAAAATATGAAAAATGATATTTTTCAAGATCTTGAAAGTGGTACACTTAGTGCTCAAGAAGCATCAATAAAATATGGTCTCTCTGTTCCTCGAGTAGAGGCTATTGTTGAGCTAGAAAGAGTTAGACGGAAATGGGACACGGAAGTAAGTATATCATTATCTATGTTATTATTGAAAATTACAATATGCTAACAATTTAGAAAAAAATCAATCTTGATCTCAAACGCATGGCTCGAGTCATGGAGGGAATGCTTCCTAAAGTTAGTTACTATCGTAATGATGGAAATAAGTCTCAACAAACTGATGATTTGTCTGAAATTCCAATGCTTGAAGAGACAAGATCTCAGCGCTTCATTACAATTGCTGAGAGTGAACCCTTTGGTCCTATTGATGCTGCAAATGTGCTTGGAATTGAGTCGGCTTCTACTTTGCTAGACAAGCTTAAATCAACAGAGGATCATCACAAGCATCGTGCATCTAATCAATCTAAACATACTGAACAGTCTATTTTTGCCAAAGATTTTAAGGGTGAGAAATCATTGTTGAAACTTATCCCTGCAAAGGTAGGAGAGATTGGTTATCGTTATGGTGCTGCAAGAGACGATCAAAAACATAATCGTAAGGTTAGATACAACTCTATTGGCGAAATGAAATACGCTTAAGTTTTGTTGATTCATAATATTTGTATATATTTTTAAAAAAATTTGTGATTAATATATTTACGAAAACTACTACTACAGTTAAAAATTTACTTATTGAATCCACTTTATCAAGTAGTTTATGATGTTTTCCAGAACTGTTATTGATTTGGAATCAAATAAATGGTGATAATTTTTTTAATAAAATTGTTGGACGTTTCTAGTACTTTCTAAGCTTAGAGAGACTTCATTATTATTAATGATACCAGTTATTATTAATAATTTTATTACTTAAATATTAGTCATTTATTAGTCTCGTGCCACGTAATATAAATTGAGTGGTACCTTCGCCAATTTTTTTTTTTATTTTTCCTTTCGATTAAAAAACTCACACCTCTTCTGTTACTACAGTATAACAGTAATAATTAAAAGGTTTTCAAAGTTCGAAAACGAAGTTTTATTTATATCAACATGGCTTTAAAACGAATCAACAAGGAGTTAAACGACCTTGGAAACGATCCCCCATCTTCGTGCTCTGCCGGCCCTAATGGCGACAATATGTTTCAATGGCAAGCGACTATTATGGGTCCAAATGATAGTCCGTACGCTGGTGGCGTTTTTTTTCTCACAATCAACTTTCCTACAGACTATCCCTTTAAGCCTCCTAAGGTTGCTTTCACAACTAAGATATACCATCCCAATATCAACGCTAATGGATCTATCTGTCTCGATATTTTGAAGGATCAATGGTCTCCTGCGTTAACTATATCTAAAGTCCTTTTGTCTATTTGTTCCCTTCTTACAGATCCCAATCCTGATGATCCTCTTGTTCCTGATATTGCACACCTTTACAAGAATGATAGAGCAAGATATGAGGCCACTGCTGCGGAGTGGACTAAGAAGTATGCTACATAGAAATGGAAAAACATAAAAATGTGCGGTTTTTACGCATGTATCTTTTATATTAAGTTTTTTTGACGAAGCTATTTCCCATTTGTTAATAAGTTACATTGTAAAGTAGTCTATTAAACAAAGATAGGTCGGTATATCGGATGTTGACAACCTCTTTATTAAATCAAAGAGTTTGATTTAGTTGTAACGTAACAAGATTAAACTTGTAATGTAGTAATCAAGGATAATGCCGATTAGTAATATAGCTTGTTCAGTTTCATACACTGGTTGCACTACAATTACGTCCTTAAATTTACCGGAATACTAATAACTATTTGCAATTAACAGTCTACTATGTAGGTCCGAAGAGTATTGGTTAGCTCCTTTTGAGGTTTTTCTGGCTTAGGTATTGATAATTTACAAGCATCTAGTGGTGAAATAGTGTTGAGATTCATGGAAAAAAACGCGACTCGAGCTCGGAAAATTCAGCTTATATTGATTGAAACATGTTTTGATTAGACTTCAGCCGGCGTAATGTGTTGACCACCGAAGTTGAAGGTATTGGAAGGTAATATTTGCGGTTTCTGAGAAGCCAAATCCTCAATTTAATTGCTTTATTTCTTGTGGCTGTGATTTATACTTTTTGCAGAGTGATAATTACTGAGCTAATACTAGTGCTCCAATAATTTAGCCCTTTTTTCAAGAAATTATTATCATATCTACGGTACTACCGCCTCTTAAGCGACTGCGGAAAGTATTTCTCACAAAGGGGTATTAAAGAGTCCATGGGCGTTCATAAAGAGGTGGGAATAGGTCGGAAATTTTTTGGATTAGTAGCAATCAGAGCCTAGACAACGAAGGTAAAATGGATTACGACGCGATCATTTAGATATTAAAAATAGCGATGAGGCTGATGCTATTTCTATCCTTTAAAAAAACAAATTTACTGTGCTACAAAATATATTACTTAAAACTGTTTGTAATATAATTTTTCGGTTGTAAAGTCTCTATGACTCTTTTTGTTTTGTGTCTAGTCTATTTAAGCTTGAGAAATACGTTTTGGGCTTGAAATACCCTAGTAGTTTTAAAATTAGCCTTCAACAGGCTTAAGCGTGAACAAGCATCAAGTCACGTAATTGTTATTACAAACCTGCATTGATTATGTCATATTTTTTTGACTGGGATTGAAAAAAATTTTTTTTTTACAAAAACTGATTTAAATTCGATCCGGCAATGCTAAGTACATCTTATCGGGTGTGCTTTAAATGAAAAATGGGTAAGACTCTGTTTATTTACGAATTCATTTATTTTGGTCAGCTTATTAACAATAAATATCATAGCGGTTAATATATTAGATGCATGGCATTTTGCCCGACCTGTTGTTTTATCAGCAGTTTTGGTGTTTGGAATTTATAAATATTGGGAATTTAACACTTCTAATTTGAACAACCAGGAGACATCATCTAATCCAACTCCAAATAAAGAATCTTCTAAAAAAGATATTATTAACGATAATGAAAAAAATTTTAAGGAAAAATCACTTAATAATGATACCACAGTAGTCAAGACATACCCTTTGGCTATTGATTTCACCACAACTGAAAATAACAATCCAAAAGAAGAAAAGGTTAAAACTAAAAGAGCTCCAAAAGTTTTTTCAGCAAAAAAATCTATAGCTGTAACTCGAAAATTAGAAAAATTAAAATCTGAAATCTACCCTGCTTCTCTTAATAGTCCAGTATATATATTTTACTCTACTCTGACTGGAAATTCAGAAAAAATTGCAAAATTAGCTTATCAACAACTCTCTCAAGTATTAAACCAACAACCCACTCTTTTGAACATTGATTATATAGCGGATCTCGATAATTATTTTGTTGCTCCAACAATTCAAGATCCCCAACGTCCACCGGTTTACTTGTTTATTGTTCCTTCATATGAAACTGAATCGCCACTCGATTATTTTATTGAGCTATTAAAGGAAACTTATAATGACTTTCGTGTGGATTCTCGATCTCTCTCTTCTATTGCTGGATTCTCTGTATTTGGAATTGGTGATCGAGAAAATTGGCCCGAACCTTCTAAATACTGTTATCAAGGAAAGATAATTGATAAATGGATGAGTAAACTCGGTGCCCCACGACTGTTTCCTCTAGGAATGGGCTGCGTTAAATCTGATCTGAATCAGGAATTTGATTTGTGGTTACAATTCTTAATTTCAACTCTGAAAGAAGAAGCGATCCTTCCGGAACCAAGCAGTATTGCTGACTCTGATTCTGAATCTGACGATGAGGATATTGAATCAAACTCTAACGCTACTCTTGTTGATGTGGAAGATATTGGATCATCTATTGAGGCTACGGCTAAATCCAGAAACCCAGATGCTTCTGTGATAAAAGAAATGGTTGGAAAAAGTACACCGACGTTTACTGCATTAACTAAGCAAGGTTACACAGTTGTTGGATCTCACTCAGGTGTAAAAATTTGTCGCTGGACAAAATCAGCCTTACGTGGGCGTGGATCCTGCTATAAATATTCATTTTATGGTATTAAGAGCCATTTATGTATGGAGACTACTCCTTCGCTTGCTTGCTCTAGTAAATGTGTATTTTGCTGGAGACATGGAACGAATCCTGTTGGAACCACTTGGCGTTGGCAAGTCGATTCCCCAGAAGTTATTTTTGAAGGAGCACTTGAAGGTCATTACAAAAAGATAAAACAAATGAAGGGAGTACCTGGAGTCGTTGCATCTAGATTTGCCGAAGCATTTCAGGTTCGGCACTGTGCCTTGTCTCTAGTTGGGGAACCTATTTTTTATCCTTACATTAATGAATTTGTAAATCTTCTTCATTCTCAGCGTATCTCGTCATTTTTGGTATGCAATGCCCAACATCCGGACGAACTCTCTCGACTAAAAAGAGTCACTCAACTATATGTATCCGTGGATGCTTCTAACGAAGAAAGCTTGAAAAAGGTTGATAGACCACTTCATCGAGATTTCTGGGGTCGTTTCCTTAAATGTCTTGACATTTTACGTGAGAAGAAAGAACAGCGCACCGTCTTTCGTCTTACCCTTGTTTCTGGTTACAACATGAGTAATTATGACGAATATGCTAAACTAATTGCACGCGGTGAGCCTTGTTTTGTCGAAATCAAGGGTGCAACATTTTGCGGAACTTCTAAAGAGAGTACTCTCACAATGAAAAACATTCCTTTCTATCAAGAGGTTAAGGAATTTGTGGAAAATCTTAATGCAGCTCTTGGTCGCCTTGGGTTGGAGTATGGCATTGCAGCAGAACATGCACATTCCTGTTGTATCCTCATTGCCCAAAATAAGTTTAAAATTAATGGTGTGTGGCATACAGTAATTGACTATGACAAGTTTTTTGACTTACTTGAAGCTGGAAAGGAATTTGGTCCTATGGATTATGTTGCGCCGACTCAGAGCTGGGCTATATATGGATCAGAGGAAGGCGGGTTTAGTCCTAATGATTCTCGTTTTGTAAAGAAAAAGTAATGATCTTTTGCATTTTGACTGCCATATCATTATGCTTAGTTTTGTACAATTAAAATACTAGTATGTTTCTATTTTCAAGTTCTGCTTGGAACCTTTTAGTAGCATAAATTTAGGGTGATAATGAGAATAAGTACAAAAAAAAAGGCTTGGGTCATCTCAAACCTAACCCTGCCTTTTTTTTTTGAGCCAGTTCGCCTGTCACTTAAGCAAATCCCATTTTGTGATATAGCGCAACAGGTTAGGGTTATAATAACTAAGAAAAAATTTCCCTACATCGCTTATGCTGCTTTCTCATCTTTATCTGTAAATTGATTATGCTTATTGTCTGTTAGAAAAAAGATTTTTTTTATAAAATATTAAAATTTGTAACAAATAAAAGAATTGATATTAATCAAAAGTTTCAAGTCGATTTAACATTCTGATTTTGCGTGATAGCGATAAGCTATTCATCGAATGTTTGTGGTAGATAGTAACTAAATATCCGCAATTATGGTTACCCATTTAATTCACGACTGAAAACGCGTATCGCGAAGGCTTTTTTTTTGAGTTTTTGGTTTCTTAATCGGGCGATCACAATCTTCAATATTCACGAAAAACCCTCGCATCACAACCTTAATTTCTTTTTTGATATTTGTACGTAACTAATGCAGGTACACATTCCAACAACGCGTCGACGGCGCGTTTTTAAAGAATGATTTTAAAGAAAAACCTCACGGATTGAAAAAACTTCAGGATGTTATTTAAAGGGACGTTTTCCCAAACCATTTTTTAATCTTTTATATTGTTAGGTAAATAAATTCAATCATATTTAAAAAGTTAAGATTCCTTTTGTCCGTTATACAATGTCTTTTAATTCTACCTATAATCCATCGCAGGATGTTAAAGAGTTAATACAGAATATTTACAACACTGATAAGCAATATGTTATGGAATTAAAATCCTTGCAATACACTCTTCGCTCCTCCGAAAATTTATATCAAAATATATCGAATCTTATTCAACTTCATCAAATTTCTAATTACTTACAAACCCCTAAATCTCGTGGAAAATGGGTAAGAATTCGTCAATGTTTACAAACATGCTTTGATTTTAACCATCAAATAGGTGATTCAAGCCGATAAATATTATACACAATATATTGATTTGTTTAAATATGACCCACATGAATCATCAGATAGGATTTATCTCTCAAAACGCCCCCTTGCTAGAATTACTTTACTATCCAAAGCCTTCAAAGTAAGTTCTATCAATAATGTTTTTTTTTACATTAACATCCAGTGTCTAATCCTTTTTACGTTTAGCAATTAATGCTCTTGGAAAAAAATTTTCAACATGAAAATTTTATTTTTGAAACAGAAGTTATTGAAGAAAAAAATATATCATGTAAAGATTACAACAGATTATGTGAACGAATATTTAGCAGGGTGGTACATTTAGCTCGTCGAAAGGTGGAGTCTCAAATAAAAGATCTCGATATGAATCTATTTCTTTTTAATAAAGTTCTTTCATTTGATTCACTACAACCTGTTTCGGCCAGCTTCGACAAAAACTTAATAATAGCACGATCTAACTTTTTTTTTGCTTTAAAACATGCTTACGGGGTGAAGTGGAATCCATGTGAAATAGAAGCAATTTTATTGAAATCGGCTTTAGACAGCAGTGTTGACTCTTTGGTTTTATGTTATAAAGAACATCCTGGTCGTGCATTAATATTCCCTCCATTTTTCAAGGGTCATCTGCAAATAAAAGATAGGCTAGAAATGTTGAAATCAGGAATTGATATTTCGCTTAACTTACCAAATGTATACGGCTTTTCCACGTGTATACTTTTGGAAGATGTACATGGGTCAATGATTTCTTTGAGTACTAATGATACCGAATCAATAGAGCAATGGAAGAAGAATTTGGATATCCTATTTTTTTCTAATTCGACATCTAATATATATGATACCACCGAGGAAAGCTTCAGTTTGGGTTTTGATTCATGTCATAATGATATTTTAGGAAACCCATTTAGAGGACTACATATAATTAATTCCAGGTCATCAAAATCTTTAAACTCAAATGATGAAGGTATTTTTAACATGGAAAGATGTAAGTCAAGAAGTTCGATTGAGTCGGATGCTTCGGATATATTTTCTTTAGATGCAGTTCCCGAACTTCAACCTTTTATGATTAGCAACCCAGACTCGGTTGACCTAAGGTATTCGGTTGCTGAAACTGGGGAAACCGGCGAAACCGATGAAGATATATCATTAAGTGACGTGGAAATTGAATACATTAATGAAAGCGAGGTATCAAATGATTTAGATCCCATTCAATACGAAGAGCCCACGTATTTATCCACCCAAACCAAATCGGTAGCGTATGCAACAATACCCCAAGATAAAAATTTGCCTGTCCAAGAAACCTTCAACCTTTGCAATGTGAAACACGACAAATTAGACGATATTGAGATCAACACAAATGAACTGGGTTCCAAATCAAAAAATGACAAGCTTACACCTAATACAAATACTATTCAAATAGGGAATAGTAGTAAAGATGTCCGATCAAGTGATGAGAATAATGGGTTAGATGATATAATTTACTCGAAAGAAAAAAAGCATACGAAAGGTTTGATTGGAGCCTTTCGACAACTATTTAAATCAAAAGCACAATCCTCTAAAACTGGGCAGCAAGATAGCTTGCAGAATTTTTCAGATGAGTTAAGTTTCGAAGATAAAAAAGAAACGTTTTTGGATGATACAAAAACCATGGTCCCTCTTCACTTCCGTCAACAATTTTCTAATTCAATTCGAAACGAGCGATGTCTTTCCAAAATTCTAGAGGAAGAATTTTCAAGTGAAGGTGATGACTCGGAAAGCTATGGAGCTTCATCCCAGTCAACAATGAACAAAATAGATGTTTCATCTCGAAATAATTCTTTTGGTTTAAATTCTAATTCAGATCTAACGTCACCCAATTCTCTAAACCAGACATTTTCTAAAGCATCACGATCTACAAGCGATTTAACCCTCTGTTCTTATTTACCATCTGTATCGCTTCCCGAATCATTATCTCAGACAACTCTTCAACTTCCAAACGAAGATGAAGAAGTTATTTTAAAAACATTGAGTATTGTATCTAAGTGGGAAGATTCTAAATGGCAAAGATTTTCCGCTTCCCATATGATTGTTAAAGTCACTATCAAAAAGTCCAGCAGTATAGGATTTATCGAGTGTTCACTAGGATCTTTCAGTTTCAAATTTGCCGTCACTAAAAATACTTCAATTCGTCGTGGAACTGCAGTTGACGTCGAAATTGGATCAGTTAATTGCGAGCCAAAATGTGAACAACTTTCTAAACCATCAACATTAATGTTTCGATTTTACAATTCGTTTGAAGCCGAAGAATTTGCCCTTAATGCTGACGCATCTCGAAAAGATATCACTTCAAAAGTCTTTGCAGCGTCCACTGTAAATTCAAAGAGAAACAACAGTATTTTTATGAATAGGTCGATAAATAGCAGCACTTCAACCCTGGATAAATATGTTTCAGGAGCACCTTCTTCAGTGATTAGCTTCAATTCAACCCTTGTGCCACCAAAACTTTCAAAGCAGATGTACTTTTAAAATATTATATTTAGACAGTTAGCGTTAATATTATAATATATACAAAAACAACTTAAGATTTCTTCTTGTAACTTAAAGTTATTTGTTAGAGCCTAAGATATAGGCGCTAGCAAGTGTACGTTGCATATCATGAAAGTCGACATCATGTGAATCTTGAACTTCGCCCCATAGCTCAGTCTGATGAATTGTTTCAAGGGTTGCAGCTCGAACAGCATCAGGAACCGAGATTTTACCGGTTGCAATCAACATTCCAACAATCAAACTTTTGGCAGACATGGTGGCACGTTCTAAAGCAACTAGCTGCCAAGAATCTAAAGACCTTATCCATTGAGAAACTGCTTCCTTAGTTTCAGGCGATTGCTTATTAAGTGAGAATCCCGCTGTTTCGGAATCTAACCAATTTAAGGACAAAGGTTTGGAAGACTTAGAAGCGTTGGACCAAAACTCTTCAGCTTTAGAAATCAAAGGTCGATACTCCTTTTCTTGAGCAGGTCGTAACTTTTCCTCACAGTCGCGATGAGGGGCAAAAACTAAAAGAGTGTCGGTATCTAGGTATGGTAGTAAGGCCTCAATAACATTTTCTAATGTGGCAGCATCAATTCCTGATCCATCTCCGGACTGATTCTGAGATAAATCAATAGCACGAGAAGCAAGCGAAGTTAACGGAACAAGATGAGGCTTGATTTTCAAAGAAGGAAGAACAGTCCATTCATGAGCAGTGAGCTGTGCTAATGAGGGCTTCTGAGATGGAATAACTAAAGGGTTTCCTGCGGGTGTTTTGATAGGCTTTCCATCCAATAAGATGACATAATCTGATTTATCATTGGATCCTTTTCCTGTATTTCCAACGGTGACTTTTTCCCAAAATCTTTCATGAGTTTTTTCAAGTCTGTTTGTCTCAGTAGGTATGTTTCTTTCTAAATGATCAGGTTGTTTACGGGTGTCAAGAGTTGGTGTGATGTGAAAAATGTCATCATTCTGGGTCGCTCTTGTGATGAGACTAGAAGAAATACTTCGAAAGGTTTGGAACGTTGAAACCTTATAAAAGCGGTTCCGTGAAATATTAAGATTATTTAAAAAGGGTCTCATCACGCGAGTTTTGCTGAATCAATGGTTGTTGGTAGAAGGAGGATTGGTGATCTCAAGTAACTTGAACGAATCAACTTAAAAGTTCTTCATGAATGGTATTTTTTTTAGTTATGTAACCCTAACCCAGATGTTAATGATTTATCCCTCATCACATAATGACTAATCTAGCTCTTCTATTTTTTACCACGATCTATTGATTTCTTTAACTCTTACATCTTAATTCTTTCGCGGATAAATGATTTATGTACTTTTTAGTTTCAATTTTAAGTAAGAATTATTTTTTATTTACAGTGATATAATTTGAAATAGCATTAAATTATCATTTATTTACTTGTTGAACAAAGAGTAATGGTCAAAAGTAAATATGGTAATGTGAACTTGCCTTTTCAATTTTTAATAGACGTTTTTATAAAAACGCCAATTAAATGCTGATATTTGTAAAAATAACTAAGAAGTTTAAAATCTGTAAAAAGTATCAAATAAAAAAAACAAAAATTAATTTAAATGCATTGATCCTAACTAGAAACTATATACTTTTTAATATTATTATGCGGTTAAGAGAATAGATAATTTTTTTGGTATTTTTTGGAATAGAAAATTTACTCTTGTTTAGGCTTAAGGATTTTATCGTCACCAGGGCGAGATTGGAAGATGGTAGTATCCTTCTCGTGTCTATCTTTGTGGGGACCATTGAACCAGTGCTTGAAATCCAAGATAGACTTGATATTCCAAACCTTAACTCTAAAGAGCCAGTAGCAAAGCAACATAGCAACAAAGTTAAAGAAAATATAAACCCAGAAGAAACCAAAGTTTCTCCATCTGTGGTGCCACTTGACGTTAAATTGAGCAACGACTTCATCTTGCATACTGAAGGGGCAGTACTTGCACAAGTCAGTAGCAAGAGAATCCTCCAAATAACCAGTAGTGGAGTTGTCGTTCAAAAAGTCAGCCATGTAAGTGCCGCAGTTCATGCCTTCAGGGGGAGGGAAATTCAAAAACTCATTAGGAGCACAAATGGTTTTTCTGTTGTGGATCAGAGGGGAAACAAATGAGTCAACAAAATAAGTGAAGGGGGAAGTCTTGTACATAAATGTCCAGAAACCAGGCATAAATTGTTCAGGTTGTAAAATACCACAGAACAACATGAGTGCGGCGAACAGCATGGAGTTGATCATAGAGGCTGAAGGAACATTAGGAGACATGTAGAGAATCCACAAACCATAAGACATGAAATACATGGGGAAAATCAAGACATAATTCAAGAAGAAGTAACCATTTCTGGCAACGGAACCGTTACCTTGGACAGCAGGCCAATAGAAGCAGACCCAGCACATAAACTCACACAAAACGGACCAGAAAATCTCAACAAAGGTATGAGCCAACAACAAACAGGACCAGTGGAAAGTGTTAGAAGCAGCTTCACGAACCTCGTAAAGCTCTCTAGAAGGCATAGCAAACACATGAGATTGGTTAATCATAGCCAGGGCAATCAAAAGAGTCATGAAAATAGAAGAGAATGAGTTGTTACCAGCACCAACAGTGTTATTCAAACCAATGTAAGAAATACCAACGAACAAGGCACAACTGATACATTCCAAAAACTTGGCTCGAATGTAAATAGGAGATCTCCAAAATTGCAAGAAAGTTCTCTTCAAAACAGTCCATAATTGATGTCCCCAGGGGGTAGCATAAGTGGCAGACAGATCCTCTTCAGAGTTACCAACAGGTCTTTGAGGCAATTCACGGTGCAAGGTGGCGATTTCCTCAGTAACAGCAGCAAATTCGGGAGAATTGATCCAGAGATCATGCCAATCATCATGAGCAGAAGCAGTGGCACCAGCACCAATACAATTCAAAATATACTCAGCAGGGTTTTCACGAGCACCACACTTGACACCGGATTGTCTTTCAAAGTAATTCAACAGCTCATGAGAGTTTTCACCAATGTTACCGAAATAAACAGTCTTACCTCCCTTCTTCAAAAGCAACAATCTGTCAAAGACCTCAAACAAGGTAGCAGAAGGTTGATGAATAGTACACAAAATAGCCTGTCCAGAATCAGCCAAAGCTCTTAAGAATTGAACAATAGACCAAGCAGACTGAGAATCCAAACCAGAAGTAGGTTCATCAAGGAAAAGAAGCAAGGAAGGCTTGGAGACCAACTCAACAGCAATAGACAACTTCTTTCTCTGTTCGACGTTCAAACCTCTACCAATCTTACCTACAATAGCTTCAGCGTAGTTGTTCATACCCAACAAAGTAATAATCTTTTCAACGTATTCATACTTTTCGGACTGGGGAACAGAAAGAGGACGACGCAAATCAGCAGCAAATCTAAGAGATTCTCTAACAGAGCATTCAGCCAAATGCAAATCTTGCTGTTGGACATAACCAGTTCTTCTCTTGAAAGAGGAGTCGATAGGTCTACCGTTAACCAACATATCACCAGTGATAACACCAAAATTGATTCTTTGAGCGAGGGTATTGAGCAGAGTAGTCTTACCAGCACCGGATTCACCCATCAGAGCAGTCATAGTACCAGGCTTAACGAAACCTTGAATATTATCAAGCAATTGTCTGGTAGCACCATCGTAAGGAATAACATAGTCGAGATTTTGCCATGAGAAAACATCTTTTTCAGCGATAACCTTTTCAAGATCAACACCTTCACCGTTAAGAGCGACAATCATTTCCTCACGAGAAGCAACTCTTCCATCAGCAGTTTCTTGATCACCAGTTGGGAGATGACCTCTCTTGTAGAGCAACATATCACCACCTCCGACAATGTTCTTCAAGTATTCAGAGAGAAGACTGTACAAAATGATGAAACCGGCAGTCCAAGCGATATTGATACCAAAATTTCTCCAGGTATGCTTGTATTCCATTTGATATTGCTTCTTAACGTACTCATCACCTTGAATATATTCCTGACCAGAAACAGAACCAAAGAGGTTGCAAATTTTGTGAGAGATGTCGACATCATCATAACTGGGACCATTGGGAACCATTTCATGACACTTCATAACTCTACCGTGGAATTCAGTGGTAAGCAATTGTTCGTAACAATAGTACATGGGATTTAACCAATGAACCCACTTAAGAACGTGATGGGCATAGGGCATCTTCATAATGAAACCAGCATAAACAGAAAGCATAAGAACCCAAAGACCACCAATAGCGTGAGCAGTTTCACCATCATAAGTCAAAGTAGCAACCAACTTGAAAGTGAAAGAGAAGACCTGATTAACCAAGAACAAGAAAAGAATGTACATGAAGAAAGGACCAGCTTGATGCTTCAAGTGAGGCATCCAGTACGAGAGCAGAGACAGAATGACGACGGCCACAACCTTGACAGGCATTTCAGTGATAATTTCCTGCATGGCTTCAGCAGACAAGTGATACATGGTGTAAGATTTTTGCTTGAGGGTAATCTTTCTGTTAGCGAAAGAACGAGCAATTTCAGCCAGGGAAGTCAAGGCACAGAACAGAAGACAGTAGAAAAGAATACCACCACGGGAATAAGCACCAGAAGTATCCTCAGGAATCTTGTAATACATGGAACCGACAATCAAACCTTTAACCAAGAAAGAACCAAGATAAATGGTAATATAGGTGGTATCACCTTTAGCACGATGGAAACCTCTAACAACACAGTAGTACAATTGATGGAAGTAAGAAACAACGAAAGGAGAGTTCTTACGCTGAATCTTTTGCTTCTTTTCGGTAGTGGCAACTTGGAAACGATGAAGATTCTCATCATAGTTATGATTGCGAACATAATCGTCATAAGAAGCCATCAATTCATGATATTCGGGAGAGTTGAGCCAGTACTCCTCAAACTCCTGGGAGGTCTCAGGGACTTTACCCTCAAAACCGGGCTTGGGGAATCTACCGTTAGGATCGGTAATAGCAGTCAAGAATTCAGGAGTCGTCATTCTTGAAGGGCAGTGCCAGCCCATTCTCTCAAAGTAGTCCTTGGCCTTGCTAGCAGAACCATAGTAGACTTGTTTACCCAAGTAAATGACAGTGACCTTGTCAAACAACTCGTAAATGTTCTCACCAGCTTGGTAAATGGCAACAAAAGCAGCGTTATTCAACATGTTTGTGGCAGTTCTAATGGCTTGAGTGAACTCCAAAGCAGTAGAAGCATCAAGACCTCTGGTGGCGTTATCCCAAGCGTAAATGGAACCATTACAGGCCAAAGCTTCGACAATGGAAACACGCTTACGTTCACCACCGGAGACACCTCTGATGAAATCGTTACCGACGTTGGTAGCGTAAGTGTGACGAAGACCAAAGACAGTACACCACAAGTCACGCATGTTGTTGACATACTGATCTCTAGTCAAACCGTCAATTCTCTTGTTGGGAGTCTTTGTTTTCAAGGCGAAATCAATGGTTTCCTTGACAGTGATAGTAGGGAAATGGTCATCCAACTCAGGGTTGTAGATAACATAAGGCTTGAAATGGTGAATCATTTCATGATGAGACAAACCATCGTAAGAGAACTCACCATCAAAGGAGGTCAACTCACTGGTTTCACCAGTCAAAACTTTCAAAAAGGTAGAGCAACCAGCGCCAGGTCTACCGAGAACCAAACACATTTCACCGGCCTCTAAAACACCGGCAAAGCCCTTAATGATATCTCTATGAGGAGTAGTGTCCTTCTTGAAAAGATTGGGAAAGAAATTGAAGCCATCAAGGATCATTTCATAAACAGTGGGAGCGTAAGCAGCATTGACATCCTTACCGCAGGCAATGACATCTTTGAAGGCAACACCAGCAGCAGAAGAGGTGATGTTCTCTTCTTCGGACTTGGCCTGCAAGAATTGCAAAATGGCCTTCAAATCAAAATCGTCGTCATTGATTTCAAAATGCTCCATCTCTTTTTTGGTTCTGCGAGAAAGAGTTCTGGCCAAGGTTTGAATTCTCTCGACGGTTTGAGGGTTAGACATAGCATTTTGCAATTGATCAGAGTACAAGGCTTCGGGGCTCTGGCCTTCCAAATCACTAGATCTGGAGAAGGTCTGAGACAATCTAGTTGAAAATCTGGATAAAGGGTTGCCAGGCTTAGACTTCTCAGTGAGTTGTTCAGGGTGGTTTTCGGGGTCGAAAGGCTGAACTTTCTCAGCGTTGGACTCAATTTCGTCGCTTCCTTCAGGCATTTTTAAAATATAGCTATTTAAGATTGTTAGTTATAAGAGTACTGGTAGGGTTGACTCAAGTTGAGGAAAGGATTAAAGTTGAGGATGTAGGAAAACATACTGGAAGTTAAAAAGTTAATAAAAAAAAAAACTAGGAACCAAAATTAATTTTGGGTAACCTCAAAAAAAAGCGTTTGTATAATCTTTCAAGAAGATTAAAGAATTAATCGAATAAATAATAAACTGTTATTAGACAATATATAATTTTTTTATTTTTTTTTGGATTTGTTGAAAAAAATAATAAGGGGGGGGATGGTAGGTTGGGTGTGAAGCAGCTGTGGGTAGTAGCGACTGTGTGGAAAAGTCAAAAAAGAGAGAAATTGGAGTGGGATTCTTAGCATATTTATAATTTGTGAAGCAGGAAATATGTGTGTGTTTGAATAGCCAAGTCAACCTTCAATCGAGGTGTTGAAAAATGTAGAATAGTTCGGCAGGAAAGTACCGTACCCAGTGCTGAGGGAATTGATATGGGTGTGTGGGTGGTTGAGTTATTTTAGAAAAAAATACCTATGGTATACATTTGGCTGTTAATGGGAGTTATTAGCATTGGGATACTATAGTTTATGTTTTGAGTTTGCAATTGTAAATAATTGGAATAAAAGAGTGAGGCCGGCATTGGTCATGCCGTCCCCGGCGCCCTGCATAGTAGGGACCGGAGCTTATTTGGAAAGGGCATTAAAAGTAATACCCACGCTTATACACCAATTTCAACATGGCAGATATATACTGTTACAACCGCTCGGTGCATTCTAGGAGGCATCAGTTTTTTTGTTTATTTCTATGATGTTGTTGTTTTTTTGACAACGCCCCCCCCCCTCCTCCGGTACTGATCCATCTACAAGTAAGAGTGTAAATATTATAGTTAAGATTTATGGTTTTTTTATTATTATCCAGGAAATGTAATTTTTTTCTGGTGGACAGATAGATTAAGCCTGTTAGAGCGAGAGAAAAGCTTAATGACTTGGAAGATCTTGGACCAGTTTCTGAGATTTGCTACTGCGCATAAATTTGAGTGAATCGATATTTTATTAGAGAGGAGGTTGTAGTGAGATATTTTGATAGTCCGTGAGGTTTTTGTTTATTAGTCCTGCATGTATCTACTATTGCGGGAAAGCTGGGCAAATGGCCCGAAGTGTAAACTGTAGCCGGCACAGACGGATCTATCGGGCTTGTTTTTTTTGATGTTGTTACTTCGAATACCCGATTTCTAAAATCGAGATAGACCTTAGCCTTTTTTTATCTACGGCGAGGGAGGATGTTAGGAAGGTTAGCGTGTATGTGTGTGTAAGTTTTATTTTCTATGGCACTTGGATATTTCAATCATGAGCAAGCAAACTGTTGTTTGACTTGAGCCATTTGAGATTTAAGATTTTGTCTACACCACCTCTGGGCTTATTTTCGACAAAGTCTCTCATCTTTAGGGAGAAACTGAGACCATTTCGTTGGGAAACCAGCCGTTGTAAGCGCTTGCCCTATTTGATTTACCCAGTCTATAATTGGTGTCAGTTATGCCCTTTTCGTTTTGGGCTTTTTTGTTTTGGTTCCGCGTTATTTAATTTTGTACGAATGTGCAATGCGGCTTTAACATATAACTGGCACTTATGTGGCCCGATGCACGTGAGATTGCCACTTTCCTCCGCCAAAAAATGTGTGCTGGGGGAAGATGGCGATGAAACGTCAAAAAAAGACATCGAGCGCATCTTTTCCGAGTGTTTGCGCGGGTCATGTGATCGGACCTACAAATGGCGCCCGCGGTATTTTCGGAACCTCTTGCTTTCTGCTGCTCTCTCACACGCACGATAAAAGTCCTGTTATCGATAAACGAGTTCCCTTGAGGTGTTCATTGCTTATATTCAAGCTAAAGCTGTGAGCTTTGAGTCAAGTGCCGTTTTTTTAAGAAGAAAAAGTCTTATGATTTATGGGATGGTTAAAATCGTAAGGCGGAACAAATAATAATTGCCTCAGTCCTTTTATATATATATAAAGACAAGTTTCTAGGCAATAAAAAACAAAGCAAGTCAATTGTTAGGCTATCATGGCACAGTAAAAATACTCAGAGTGTCCATAATAACGCTCTGGCAGTAAACAAAAGATCGGCAAGCCTTCGGTCCTTCCTGCAATATTTACCATCTTAGGTAAGCGCCACGTAAATACCCGCTTGGACGCACTGTGCCACCCTAACCCTGGGTATCCCCCACCCGTGTACCCATCGTAGTCCTTGTTTTTTCGGTCTCTCGCCGGGCCCCCACTTGGCCTCATCGGTTTTTATTTATTTTTAAATGCATTCGTTTTAGGTAGGTAGCTTCTTTTTTTTTTTTCCAGAAACCTTATTTTTTTAAACATGGCATTTCTTGGCACAGCAAACAAAAGAATAATCAAGAAGCTTTTTTTTTTGCTTTCTGAATGCTTCAAGGCTTTTTTTTATTTTGGACCGGCAGAGAACAGGAAAAAATACATGCATTTGATGAAAAGATGGGCCGAAAACCAAATTTAATTTGCGTTTAGACGAGACACAGCACCTCACAACTCTCTATTGTATTTATGGGTCACCCATTAATATTTATAGCCAATCTGCATGCATGTACACCGGTACCTCAGATTTTCCTTTGATTCACTTTCTGGGTTGACCGCACAAGTGGAGCATAGACAACTAAAATGAATAACTACCCCTCAGTTGCCTTAATGAGTCCTTCGAGAATCTCTTTACCACTCTAAAACTTTAACCCCAGAACCAAGAACTAGATCAAATGACCTGTTTCTACCAATAACAGCAAAAGGATACTTAAATAATATCGTATGGAATAGGTCATTGAAATTATATATATTGAACTAATCAGGTAATATAATAACACATCATGTTTTTTTTATCGGGAGGAGGGGTTCGTGACCTTTCTATTTAGTGTGTATATACTATTGCTTCTTATTTTTTCATACGCATCTTGTAATGACCTAAAAAGAAAACCCCCCCAGCCACCGAAACCTGGGGTTATCAAGTAGATTGCTTTTAGGGCAAGTGTGAGATATCAACATCAAACTCCCCGGGTGATAAAGTCACTGAAAACTTAAATCAGTACAAAGTTGGGCATATATATATATATATATAATCACGTGAATTGGTTTTATGTAAGCTTGTTTTTCTTTCTACGCCTCAAGTCTGTTGTTTGTTCTAATTCAAATCATCAATTTATCATCTTTTCCATTTGTTTGTTTTGGTTTGTTTTGAAAACGGTCGAAAAACATATAGATGAGAGAATGGACCCCTAAGTATCTTTTGGAGTTTGTTACATGCCAATTGTGTTAAAAAAAAATAAATACAACTATCAATGTACCTCGAAAATCAAAAAAAAATGTAGTTTGATACCTCACATATATGAGGCAATTTGTCCCGAAGGTTTCCCGGCAAAATAATTAAATCCTGTTATTTCAAAGTAAACAAAACAGTTGTTGTTGTTTACAAAAAAAAAAATGTTGAGTCTGCCTAAACAAGAATCTCGTTAATATTAGGAAATGATAAAAAAAACCAATTTTTGCAGTTATTTAAACTTGATTTTGTATTTGAATTTAATTTCAACTCAAAAATCTGTTGCAGTATTTCAATCCTTTTTTTTTATTTAATGACTTGATTACATTTCAGTTTTTCTTGTATATATATCAAGATATCCATATCAACCTACTTCAATCCATGTTTACATTATTTTCTTTTTCCTCGGCATATTTTCAAGGTCTTTGAGTACTTGAATAGTAACTATCCTCGTACCTTTCATCAAACCCAATTTAAATATTTCACCATCACTACATTTCATCCTTTTTCCTCTTTTTCGCCTCCTCTTCCCCCTTAATATTTTATTGACTCCTGGATGGTACATTTCATCTGTTTACTTTTGTTTTTGTTTACATTTCGTGATCTTCTTCAACTTTTTTTTTTTTGAATTTGATGCCTTTTAATCACATACCAGTTTAATCATTTATATTGGATCAATCTATAACCACATCTCAAAATCTACTCATTATTCATTTACAGTATATATACCAAATGATACACCTAAATCGACCCAACTAATAAAATTTTTAATTACATTTTTTATCAAACAATGTTATCACCAGTCTATGGTTACCCATTTGGTCATGGAAGAAAAAACACACTTAATTTAGGTGAACATTCTATAAAACAGCTAATTCTATCTCGAATAATATAAGGACACCCTCTAATTTTATCTTTAAATGGTTTTAACCAGTAAGCCTAAAAAATTTGCCTTTGTACAATTTATCTATCAGGTTATCTTCATCTATACGTAATTTAGATGAATATCACATAAAATTCAAAACATATACTACTTTACGGTAGTTTCAAATAGGTCAACATACTACGAAAAAAAACATATAAGGTTTAACAATAGTTTGACTAAACAAATTAATTATTTCCAAATATTAAAAAATGGCAAGCTCATGTTGGATTCCCTTTTTATTCTTATTGAAAATCCGATTAACTCTCCCTTCAATTAAACTAAAAACCTTACCCATATTTTTCACCCCAGCTTGATTTTAATGAAAAGCTTGCTTATTTCTCTTTCACCACGCCTAGATCCTAAATAAAAAAATAAGCTTCACATTAAAATATCTAGGTTAACCTGAAAATTATGTTTCGCTAACCCTTCCTTACTGTATTTTACTCACCTCAACTTAGGACATTCCTTCAAAGTCAATTCATCAGAAATCTTCCCCATAATTTTAAATTCAGATTAGCATTTCAGCGTCAATCATGAACTATTATAAACGAGTCTCTGAGTGTAGACATACAATAACAGATAAAGTAAGATTTACTACTTACAATGTGATTCTTAATTCAATGCTGGGCCTTTACCATGTCATACCAAGTTCTAAGTCATCAATATATTCCAAATATAACAAAAAAGACATTGTATCCAAATAAGAGTACCATCCCATATATGAACGAGAAATATCATGATTGCAAGATTTTATCAGCCCTTCATCTAAAGTTCAGTGAAAAAAATAAAGTTACCCATTGAATAATTAAAACCAAAGATAACGTCTTGTTGTTAATAGCTCTGAAAACAAGAAGGATAATAGAGCTTGTCTTAATACAATAATACATATACTAAGGGACACATTTACAACTTAAAGTTAAATATTTCAGTAGTACGACTGAAAGTATATAATAAATCCAAGGACCTTTTGTACCCCAAAATTTAAGACTGTCAAGAGATAAATTTTCAACTCAAGTCTCATTTAAACTTTTTCAACGTACACTCCTATTTCAAAAGTATCGAAAATTACCAGAAAAAGCTTGATTAGCAATTGCTTGTGGGTTTATGATACCCGAATTAAACATAAATGTGTTACTTTGCAATTTTTTTGTCAAGATCTCGAATGACTGGAAAAACAATACAGAGATCTTGTTGGGGTATACAAGTAACGGCTAAAGCTTTAAAGCACACACATAAATAAAAATTTCCACATTATTCAAGCACTGACTTATTACTGTTGAAATAAATAAACTAACAAAATAATCTATTTCAGCAAGTAACACCGATAAAAACTTAGACAATATCTATAATATCATTACAAGTTTAAAATGATTTTTTTTTTCTTTATTTGAGATCACCCAATGGATTTTCAAAGCGTAATCATAATATTAGAAAGCCATGAAAAACAACAGTAGTTTAGTTATTGAAGCTGTTTACTAGCTTCTTAGGTGTTGATTTAAAACTATTTTTTTTTAATTGGAACAAAAATTTTTTTGAAAACTCGTAAAAGATTGACAACAAGTAACTAGTCATGGATGACGGGTATATGGCTTTTGATTTTTTCGTTATCTCGCGCATAATTTTTACCGACATCATAGAAACTTGATTTAGGTGATATTAACGTATTTTAATTCCTATTACAAATCCAACTATCTCTCTTGCCATATGTGTACTCCCTAAGCCACAGTCTTATTCAAAACTTCACTATTTCATGATTGTATACTAGTATTCCATGATCGTATACTTACCGTGAATTAGCCTATCTAATGAAACTAAATTACAGACATAATAAACTTTTGAATTAAGCATTTCTATTCGTCTGTACATAGAGTTCGGCTTCTTTTTTAAAATACAGGGTTAGGGTTTTACAAGATCAGGGTTGTTATAGTCGCTAAAAAGGATTGTCATATAGATTACCGCCTTGTTTAACTTTATTGTACTAAAAACTATCAGAGTCTTGGACAAGAAATTGATACAACAGAAGTTGATCCACTCGTCCTTTTTTAATATTTTCTTTTTTTCTGGCTGAACAATTGTCCAATAGCCTGTTGACTGCGGCCCCAAGTGAATATCTGTATGATTCCTTCTCGTCAGGCTTTAGTTACAGCAAAATTATAAAAAGTTTGGTTCATATAAAGAAAAATTTAAATCATAACCCTCAGCTCTTGTATCCCGATATCAATGATATCAATAATGAAGGAAAAAGATATATATATCTAATGTAAAGCCTAACCAAAAAAAAAAATCCCAATACCAATAGAAAAATTTCATTGGCAACTTTTACAACTTAGTACCATGAATATTACTATGCAGCTCTACAGTGACATCTGATTCTCCTAAAAGCTAACAGCATTGGGAAATACGTAACAACTAACTACGTTTTTGAACCAACAGGTCAATGTACTTCAAATCTTAACCCTTATACATTCCGATATTCACAATTAGTATCATAAGTTACAATCATCTCGTTTAAAATTTGTAGCTCAGTATTAATAAAGAAGAAATGGAGCATTAAATGTTCATTTAAAAAAAATCATAGTGGCATATCCAAAAAATAGACTGGTGATCTACAATCAAAAACTGAAATTAGCATGGTCGTAATAATGACTGGCTTTGAAAACAATTTTGAATTGAGTGACATGAATTCGCCATCCAGTAAATTTTTAAAAATCTCAAAAAGTCAATATCAATTAACCTCTATGAAAATAATCTAGGTTTCAAATTTTTTTTTCAAAATAAATAGCACACGTTATTGTTTCTTTAATCTTACATAATCTATTTTGCTCTTATTTTTATGGTCCTACAAATCAGATCACAAATGCAAAGGTCTGAATTCATAAGAGGTGGCATTGACAATGATTTCCTAGAGCTTCATCAAAAGAGGTTATTAGTCGTGAGGACAATTGCAACTCGGAGATTGATTGTCAAGCGTTACAGCCTGGGTTGTGACAACACCTTTTATTTCTCCGTTTACTAAGCTAATTAAGGCCATGTGACCAGAGTTTTTATTTTATCGTGGACGTCTTCGGGAGCAGTGGTCAATGTATTTTCTTCCAAATCAAGTTTAAATAAAAATCAACATAACAACAAAAGTTATTCTTAATATTTGAAAAAACCCCCCTGATTGGAAAATAGCAGGTCATGATGTCGATATCTAATGATGCCTTACAAAAAGTAAGTTAATTTTTGTTATCTTGTAGCTACCATCTTCTGACATTTTAGACACTTGGTGAGATGCAGTCCAGAGCCATAACTGTATCAAAAGAACTTCAAGCCCTTAGCATCCAAGAAGCATCACTGATTCGCCGCACAAAGCTTTCAGATGCCACTGAAAATCAGCTCAAGGAGTTAACACACTATTCAGCAGGATCTACAGATAAACCTATTTGGAAAGGCGTTGGAAAGATGTTTCTGTCGACTCCTTTGGAGCAACAATTAGACTCTATGAAAAACGAGCGTTTGGAGTACCAAGAACAGTTAAAAGCACTTGAAAAGAAACGCTTATACTTGGATAATACATACAAAAATGTCATCAACGCGTTAAATGAATTGAATGTATCAAAATAACCTAATGAAAAAAAAAGAGGTCAAATCAAGTAGCAAAATTATATTATTATTTAAACGGCGCTGTATCCGCCTCTACTATTTCCAGCTGAAAAAGTGCCAGCTATTTTTCGAATCACATCTCGTACAAGAAATGGAAGGTCTCGCAAGAGATCAGCATGCGGCAAAATATCAACACCTGACAACCCATACCTATTATAGTTGATCCAAGATCCAGCAATGATGTAGCTTGCTGAACCAAGAACTCCAATAATAAATAACCAAGTGAACCAACCCCAGGATTTGCTTTCATCTTCTTCAGGAGTTCCGTCCTTTGCGCCATCATCTTTGTTATCATCGTTATTGTCACCCTTGTCACCATTGCTTGGTTCTGAAACTGCGTTTTCACAGGCATATTTTGTTATCCATGTTAAATGAAGAGAATTAAGATCCCATGAAACATATTTAGGTGAATCCGAAGAGTCTTCTTCGTTATCCGAAGTAGGACAGATAAATTCAACTACTCCTTTAAGCTGAGTTGATTCGCCCCATGGTCCACCTTTTAATGAAACACGTAATCCCCTTGACTTTTCAACGCCTTCGTCCTTGATAAGCTCTATCAAGGCACCAGTTTGAATTCCATCAAAATCACCAGCAACAGGAATAACCGAAACCAAAAGGGGGTCATTGCCAGGGAGCACAACCCTTTGAATACCACAGACTACATTTTGTTAATGATAACAAATAATGATATTAATGCTAACTCACTTTGGGATCCATCGGGACAATCGGCAGAAAAAGGAAACTTGTCATTCTCACGAACGATGGAAGCACAGGGATCAAATAGCCATGTAAAGTCGCTGGTTGACGGAGGTGTAGAAATCGTACTGTTAATCTGATGTGTCCCCTGCAAAGGGGCCAGATTAAAAGACACTCCATCTACATGAATATCACAGTTTAAGGTAGCAATGACCACTTGAGAGGTTATCGCCAAAAAGAGCGATATATACTCTATATATAATGTTAACCCGTATGTTTTTTTCATCTGTGCATTTACTTGTGAATTTTTGAGAGTTAGAGATAGGCAAAAATGTATTAGGGAATAAGCAAAAGTTGTTGTGAATTGAACCGACACAAGTAGTTACATTTATTTTAACTTTCATCATCAACTGTAACTTAATTACTGGTATTTTGTACCATACTTCGCGTAAATTTCTAACTAAACATCTAAATATCCATAACACATTAATTAACAACAAAAAAATATATATATATCTTTCACAATTTTCTTTTAGTTTCCTGATCGGATGTATCTTCCAATTACTATACAGTGATCTCTTTCGTAAGGCTCAAGCGTTAATTGTTCTAAAGGCTTAATTCTTTCTTCACGAAGCTTCTGAACTTCCCGTGCAAAAACGGTTTCGGCGTCAACAGTAGAATCAATACAGTTGGCCTTGATGGAAATAATAACGCTTCCCTTGTCCTTCAAAAACAAGTGCGAATTTAAAGCAATAATTCTTGCTTGGTCAGGCTGAGCAACATCGGCAAAGACAGCATCAACCATTCCAACGAGCATGCGATATTTTTGAGGGTGTCTGGCATCCTCAATGATAGGAATAACATTTGGTCTCTTCTGAGCCATAGAAATAAGATCACGTCCGGATCTTGGTGAAAACTCAACAGCGTAAACAACACCTTCAGGTCCGACAACATCGGAAACGTGAGAAACAGATGTACCAGATGCGGCACCAAGGTAAAGAACCTTTTTCCCTGGTGCAATGCCAAACTCATCAATACCACCAAGAATACCGGCAGCCAACTTTGATCTGAAAGGATTCCACACTCTGTATTCGGTCTTAGTAGGGGCGGAGCCATCTGCCTTGTCGGAGCTTTCCACTGTAATTCGCTTTTCACCGTAAACACTTTCACCGGGAGCCATGTTTTTAGTAACCAGTAAATCTTCCTTTCCTCGAGCGATGAAAACGCCTGCGTGTCGATGTGGTTCAACAATAACCTTAGCACCACCCTTGGCACCGCCAGCTCCAAACTTTCCACCGCGACCACCGCGAGCACCACCGCGGCCACCACGGCCACCGGCACCACCGCGAGGACCACCGCGGCCACCGCGGCCACCGCCGCGAGGACCGCCGCGACCAGAAGCGCCGCCACGGGGACCGCCACGACTACCGCCTCGGGGGCCACCTCTTCCTCTGCCTTGATTAAATGCCATTTTCGTTATATGTTTTTAGGGATATGAACGGGTTGTTGATATATCCTGCGATACAAACTAAGTATTTGGTTTGTAGTAAAGTCTATAAAAAAAAAGTCAGGAACTTTGCAAAAAAAATTTAAAAAATTTTTTTTATCTCTTACCCTACCTGAAATTTCTTTTTCTTTACGTAATTTTTTTCATGTTAAGTGCTAAGGTACAAACTGTTGGATAATTGTTTTGTTCGGGTTCGAACCGGAAAATTTATTTTGAAGAGAGTTCTGCAAAAGATATTATTAAATTAAATAATTTAATTTAATTTATAATAAATAAATAAAAAATTAAAATATTAAAATTACTTCAATTATGTAAATGAATTAATAATGATTACACATATATTCCTAATTATTATATTTAGGGTTAAAATTTCAAATTTCAATTAGGGCAAAAAGTGTAAAACCCTAAAAAGAAATAAAAGTCACAAAACAGTGAAGAGGTATTATATTTTGTTACATTTAAGCGCAGTACATTTTGTAATACTGGGATCTAGGATATTGGAATACCCAAAAAAAAATTTTTGGAAGAAAAAAAAAAATGAGCGTTGAATTCACATCTTGTCTCTCCCCCCCTTTCGACCACCTACCCTAACAGCACAAATCTACGTCGGCTCAATGACTCGCTACGCTGCTACTTCTATTGACGCTTCCAACAGCGCTTCTTCCAGAGGTTCTTACCTTCGTGTTTCTTTTAAGAACACTCGCGAGACTGCCCAAGCTGTCAGCGGCTGGCAAGCCAACAAGGCCCTTCAGTACCTTGAGGCTGTCTCTGACAAGAAGCGTGCTATTCCCTTCCGCCGCTTCAATGGTAGCATTGGCCGCACCGCCCAAGGAAAGGAGTTCGGTGTTACCAAGGCTAGATGGCCCGTCAAGTCTTGCAAGTTCGTTTCTGACTTGATTAAGAATGCTTTGGCCAACGCTGAGGTTAAGGGTCTCGATGCTTCCACCCTTTACATTAAGCACATTCAGGTCAACCAGGCTCCCAAGGTCCGCCGTCGCACTTACCGTGCTCACGGTCGCATTAATGCCTACAAGAGCTCTCCTTCTCACATTGAGATCATTCTTGCTCCTGAGGCTGAGTCTGTTCCTGCTGCTGAGGAGGACAAGCAAGTTGCCACTGCTTAAGTAAACGTTATGATCCTATATAAAAATGCTAATGTTATGTTAAACAAAAATATCTTTTTCTCATCAAAAAAAAATGGAGTTTGTATTTATAGTTCTGATTGTTAAGAACAGTTGTATTTTTAAATTAAACTAAATTTTTAAGATTTATACAAAAAATATTTGATCTGAGGAAATGCGTCAAGATAGATATTCATCGTTCCTGTTTATAAGCTTGGAAGGTCTTCAATCACTGGATTATTTGCTGGTACAAACTCATTTCCATGCCATGTCAATCCATACATTAAAATACTCATGACCAATAAATGTAATGCTATACAATATCCAGCAAACAGATTTCTTGATGTTCTGTTGACTAAAATCGTCCTCGTAAAAGAATAAAGTGCACGTTCTGCAGGTCCCATTTTTGATAGTGCCCTTTCGCTCTCTCTTCCTTTAAATTGCTGAAATGGAGATATTCCCTCCTCATACATATCACGATAACTGTCTTCAATATGAGTTCCCTTGTATTGAGAACTATTGTTACCTGTCGATCTCTTGTATGAAGATGCGTAACGAGCCTTTTCATATAGTTCAACATTATCACGTTTGACTGAATCAAGCTCTTTTTTTAACTGAGAAATTGTCGCCCAGCATTTTTTCAAGTCTTCTTCTAATTCTGAGTTTCTAACTCGAAACCTATCTCTTTGTTGAGTAATAATAGGTAAAATAGAATAGTCAGGGGCAACCGATTGTTGAATTGTTGTTTCATTAGGATCATAGCCGCCAACTATTGAAGTCGTAGGTGATAATCTGCCCGATTTTTTTATTGACGACGAGTTATTTCCTAATACCGATCTTCCCCACCCACTGACAACTGATAACGCAGGACCAGACGCAGATCCATATTTTGAAAAAGAATCATTGGTTTGAGCCAAATCTTCTTCAAGTTTAGTAGTAAGCTGTTTTAAATGTGAGTTTTCTTTCAAGCAATTGTTTAAACGAGCCTGAAGTTGAGACACCTCATTTTCAAGGGAAATCTTTAAGACTCTCATTTGAGTTATCTCATTGACAAGCTTTTTATTTCGGGTATGCATCATTCGTTCCAAAGACTGGGAATTTGTTACATGCTCAACTTCTTCAATATTCTCCGCAAATTCATATTCATCATCGTCCTTTGATCTATCAGCGTTAAGCTCAGATGGCCGATGTTCCCTTTTTTCAATTTCTTCACCCTCTTCATCAAATTCCATACTTTTTAAAATTTCAAGCTCTCTTTTTATACTCTCATAATCCTGCATTGAATCCACCTTTTCTTTCAATAAATTATTTTCTGACTGCTCCTTCTCAATATCTCTGGATAAAGATTCGATTTTTTTTTGAAAAGTTGTCTTAGATTGAGTGATAGATTTTCTTGACGTATCCAATTGTGCAGCCAATATCGAATTGCTGCGTTCTAAATCAGATATATGATCTTCAAGCTTCCTTATTTTTTCCACATTTTGGGTACCAGATCGGACCGTTTCTAGCTCTGAGCGCAACTCAACGTTCCTCTTTTCTGTTTCCAGGACTCTCTTATTTGCACGTTCCAGATCACTCGCAACTAATTCCAACTCTGCTATTCTCCCTGTAGACTTTGATGTGTTTTTATCAGTAATTGAATCAGCTAGATGACCTTGGGATTTAGCTGATAATCTCGCTTGAAGCACTTCGGTATTAGATCTAAGTCCCTTTATTTGTTCTCTTGCTTCTTGTACTTGTATTTGAAGATCATTTTCCTTTTCTTTCCAATGTCGTTCTTTTTCATCAAATATTGCCTTTAGTTCGGACTCTTTTGCCAAAACCTTGGCATTTGATAATTCCACCGACTTTACTTCAAGATCGGCAAGTTTTGCTTTAATTTGTTCATAATCTGCACATTTATTGAGTTTTGCAACTAGCTGTAAATTTTCGTCATTTAGTTTCGCAACGTCAGATGCAGCTAATACGGAATCAACAGATGCTTCTAAAAGAGGTACTGGATCAGGCGCTTCGGCAATAAGTTTATACAAGTTCATAAAACTGGATTCTGCAAATTTACTTCGCTGGGTTAGATTGTCAATTTCACCTTGATACAACTTTAAAAGGCTTTTAATCTCTGTAAGCTTTTGCTCATCCGAAAGTTTTCTAAATGTCTTTGTACGCGATGCTAACTCTTTGCGTGTTATAATAGAATTTTTCTGCAATTGAAGGATTTCAACTCCCTCATCATCCAATTCTCTTTGTAATTGAGAAAGTCCAATTTTCGACCATGTTGATAATGCAAATTCAAATGGTGTCGCTTGTGAAATAGCCTTATCATCTGTAAGAGGTGCGTTACTATTTTCAACAGTATTTTCTTTAGTACTCGAAGTTGTCGATTTATGGTGGTCTTCAGGTATTTCAGATGTAGACACTGGCGATTCCTTGGTTTCTTCGCCTAAATGTGACTCCATTTTTGTGTCTATTCTTATAGCGTGTGTGTCAATTATGGATTTAAATTATTAGTGAGTTGGATAAATTACAAGACTAATTCACTGTTATTCTTTGGATTAGTTACGTTGTCCAAAGAAACTAGAATGGGTAAGGGTTTACCACTTTTTATAAGATACGACAAATTACAGATAGTTGTTACAATGTAACCTATGTTAATTTTTTTCGTAAATAATTAACTGCAGAAACCATCAGCTAAAGCTATTTGATGTTCAACCAAATCTTCAATCGATACCCTTAAGCACTATCGATTTTGTAAAATAGATTGTAATTCTTTTCAGTGATCTAAAACGTAAATAGCAATAACAAAATTTATTACTGTTATATTAATCTGGATTAATATCATAGAAAGACTAATGCTTGTAGACTGCTAATCATGTTTTCTTTTCTAAAGAGCACATGGATTTTTGTTCTTTATTATGGCCTCAACATTGATTAAGGACGTGTAAAAGCGCTATCAGGGTTAATACCCCTAACAGAACTCCAAGAGTAAAACTTCTAAAATTTAAGTCAATTGAAAATTAAAAATTTAAAAATCTACTGCAAATAAAAACCTATGGAATATTGAAATTAAGCCAACTCAAATCTATTTAAAATATCTTGCTATTGTTATTACTATTGCAACACTGCAGAATTTGAGTTATTACAAATAAATATATATCGATTTAGCTATTCTTACTTTACTTTTTCATTAATTGAAAATAAGGTTCTAACAAACTAATGAAATATCGTATGAGACATTCCAACTTTATGAAGTTCATCTCATATAACAAACTTCTTCCGCAGGTCACCAAACCTGCGCTCCCTAAAGTACGTTGCGCATAAACTGTTTAGGTCAACGAAGGATTTTATCCCTATTAAAAACAGCAGCTTCAACTTTTTTTTCAAAAAACTAAATTAAATATTTCATTTAATCTGTTTTTTTTTTTTTTGCTATGGACATAACCTCAATTTTAAATAAAAACGAGAATGAAACTGCGGGGGTCCGGTCTGATTTTTTACAAAATTCAAATCAACAACCAAACAGGTCAAAAGTTTCAATTGCTACAAAAGCTTCTCCTTCTTTTACATTAAAACCAGAGTTTACATCTGATCGCTCATTGACATTTTCACCCACTTTATTTCCATTGAAAAATTCTTTAATGAAATCCCCAGAGCCATTCACATACATTTTAGAAACATCAGATAGTTTTGAAAAAAGTAATATATTGAGCCATAGAATGGAAAGAGATAATGAATATATACATGAACGTATTAATGAGAAATCATTATTATTAGAGAGTACTACCAATCAACTTTCTCTTTCAGCCAATACGTTATCATTTCCAAGTAATATGCCTATATCTTTTAACAAAATGAGCATTTCCGATGAATCAACTTATGACTGTAACCCATGTACATCCAAGCAAAATGTTATTAAGTATTCTGAGAAGGGCAAGTTTTTATCAGATACACCACAAAAACGCCATACAATTAAAACTCATACACCCAAAACACTTAAAAAAGATTTAAATCTTAATCCAGTTAATGATACAAGTATTAAAAATCATCTGTATTTGAAAATAAATCAGAAAGAGGAGCAAAGAAATCAAAATCAAAATGAGATTATGGGTAAAATTAAAAAAGAAAATTCAGAACAGCTGGACAAACCTAGGACGAATAAAAATGAAATGAAAAGTATCAACTTTCTAAAAAAGCAACATGAACTTACAATATCAAAAAAGAGTAATGACAACATCACCAAAAAAAACATTATTCTAAGCTCGACAGATGGATGTTTAATCGATGACACTGAAACGCATTCCTTCTCTAAAACAAAAAACGATTTTCCCTATAACACGCAAGAAAACTCTCAAGAGGCTTCACTTGAGATAAAGCAAAATTTGGTGCTAATGAAGGAAAAAATATGCTTAAAGAAAACTGAAACGGCTTGCAAGGAGGAGGGTAACAGAGAGGATCAAGAACAAGGTCGAGAAAATAACATGGAGCCCAGTTGGAAACCGATTCGAGAAAAAAATCAAGAAAACAATCAAGGGAAGAGACAAGCTTGTGAACACAACGATACAAAGAACGAATTTAGTAGCGATGAAAATGAAGGAAAGGAAGAACGTGAGAAAGACGAGAGACAAGAGGACGAAGGAGATGAAGAAAAATATGGGTTACAAGCTTTGCAGTCTAAACTTTTCTCTTGTACGACATGTGCCAAACAGTTCACAAGACGTTCAGATTTAGTTAGACATGAAAGAATACATACTGGAGATCGGCCAAATGTTTGTGGAATATGTGGAAAGCAGTTTATCCAGCGCTCTGCTCTCACAGTTCACATGAGGGTTCATACCGGAGAAAAGCCCCATAAATGCGACGTGTGTGACAAAGCTTTTAGTGACTCCTCCTCACTTGCGCGTCATCGTCGTGTTCACATGGGGGGAAAATGTAGCCCATCTTTCTAAATATTTAATGATGCACCTTTTTAACAAGCTACCTTAGGTTATATTTTTATTTTCGGGAAAAAAGTGACATTGGAATGAATTGACCAAAAGAAACTGGAGGTAAGCTTAATAATGTAACTAATAGGTAATTACCACAATCAGTGATAACATGAATTAAACTGGCTCATTACAATTACAATTCAGTATACAGCGCATGGATACTTTACTTTACACGTTGCACAGGATATGTTTTCTCGATAACCCCTTAATTGACTATCTCGTAAAATTCACAATCCTGTCTTATTTAAACTCGTGGCTTCAATTAGCTGAAGAAAACAGCCATATTTCTTTTGTAACTTTTATTCGGGGAACAGAAGTAAATTGATGATATAGATATAATGATATCTTTACTGAAACAAAATATTTGGATTATTGTTCCGTTAATATCTATAGCTGTGGCATTTTTCAGTCACACCATAGGTGAGTGCATAGTTGACTCTTCTAATATTAATGTCTAATATTCTTTAAACTTAGATTCTTGTACGGACATAGCATTATCGGGATACTGGTTACAAGACCAAGATAAGCTCAGCAACTGGCAGGCACCTAATTGCATGCTTCAGCATTACACCTCTAAAGATGCATCTAAATGTTTATCAAAGAAAAAAATTGTCTATATCGGTGATTCAACTGCACAAAAAACCTTTTATGGTTCCGCCAGAACCATGAACAACTCTCTGGGGATCGAACATAACAAAATAAATAACGAAAAACTGTCATTTAGTGACGTTTCAATTGAGTTCATATTTGATCCATTTTTAACTGCTGAAGGATTGGATTTTTTAAAAGATACCCAAAATAATGGAGATACGGCATTTGTATATATCTCATTTGGTCTCGAATATGCTCAGAAATTTTCGGATAAGTATCAAAGCGAATTCCAAAAGGCCTTAAAAGATCTGGCAACTGTCCTCGAAAAAAACGATGTTAAAGTTTTTATTGCCCCTGTATTTAATCCATTTCCTCAAAAACTTTCTGGTAAAAGCATTAATGACTTTAGCAATATAAGACTCAAAAACCTAAACGATATTCTGATCAACACATTTTCCAATTCTAATAACAACATTTTAATTACCCAAGTTTTCAATTCTTTAGCAGAAGATCGAGGAGATTATTATGACGAGGAAGGGGTTCATTATGTCGATCAAATTTACAATTTACAGGCTGATATTTTGTATAATATGGTCTGTAACTCCAAAATTTCTACTTCTTACCCCTTTTCGAAGACCTGCTGTTTGAAGTATCCTAAACCGACAGGTACTTATTTTATTATCCTTTTGCTAATTACAGCCCTTTTTCCAGCAGCTGTTATTGGGAACTATCTATTGAATAACTGGGGATCTAAAGTCACAAATGGAAACACTAAACCAAAAATAACGTGGCAAGGTGTCCAAGGTGCTTTTATGATTTTTTCCCTTTGTATGGCTTATGGTTTCTTTTGCGACCGTACACAAACCTTTTCTAAAGGTAACAAAAATTTTAAATGGGGTGAATTCTATGGGTTATCCTTAATCTCATTAGTATTCGGTGTGTTTAGCTCAATCAAGATTACCAATCCTAAACATGCAACCTTTTTGAACAGATTTCAAACAGATGAATGGAAGGGATGGATGCAAATTGCTATTTTAATTTATCATATAACCGGAGGATCCAAAGTATTACCAATTTATAAAGCGATTAGAGTAATGGTTGCTTCATATTTATTTATGACTGGATATGGTCATACAGTGTTTTTTACTAAAAAGGGTGATTTTGGTCTCAAGCGAGTGGTCTCTGTGCTTTGCCGTCTTAATATGTTGACTATATTTTTGGCTTATATTATGAACACAGATTACTTGTTTTATTATTTTTCTCCATTGGTAACGTTTTGGTTTGGAATAATATGGATAACCTATAGAATCCTACCTCAGTATAATGCTGGTCTCAAGTCATCCTTGGTAAAAGTAATAATATCTGGAATTCTAGTATATTTCTTCGTCTCTGTTTCTGGTCCATTAGAGGCTATATTTTGGGTTCTAGAAAAATTTGCCCGAATTACATGGAATTTAAGAGAATGGAGATTTCGAGTTATGCTTGATATTTGGGCTGTGCATGCTGGCATGATTACTTCCATTTTAGTTAACAGTGATGAGCTTGTTGATTTACGTGCCAAACTTTCAAAATTTCGACATCTAGGTCTAATAGTTGGATCACTTTTTTTGGTTGGATACTGGATCATAAGCAGCAGATACGAAGAAAAAACGGAATACAACAAGGTCAATAAATATCTTAGTATTTTCCCTATAATCGGGTTTGTCCTTGTCCGTAACACACCATCATTGATAAACTATTATTCCAGAGGATTTGCTTGGTTTGGAAAAGTCTCATTAGAAACCTTTATTCTTCAATTTCATATCTGGATGGCTGCCGATACCAAAGGTGTCTTATATATGATTGATATGGGGCTACACAACCATAAGTACAGCACTGCACACTCATATGAAGAATTAGTTCATTCATATCAAACTCATCATTATGTAAATTTCTTGCTCATCACTGTGCCATTCCTTCTACTCTCAGAAAGAATCTCATACGCTTCAGGTGTTTTAACTTCGTTCTTTATCAATCCTAAAGACGTATTTGATTCAGAACCTATTGGAAATGCAAACACAAATGAACCAATTCCTTTGAGCAATCTGTCTGAAGAAAGATTGGAAGACAAAGAGAGCATCATTGGTCTTGATAACGTACAAGAAAAAACTTACAGTAATTCTACACTTGTTCGTTTACTTCAAAAACTATGGGTGATAGTCTCGACATCATTATATAACCTCAAGTTTCGTCTTTTTTTTACTATTGCCTTATTGTTGGTTATAAACCTACTTTGGTAAATTACAGTGTATATAACATATATATCATGTAACTTGATTAATAAACTCTCAGTAACATTTTTCATAATAACGTTGTAACAAACACCACCCTTTTAAAGTAATATATATCACCAATTATCCAAATTATCTATTTACAACATTCAGTCCTAAAATATATATCACAAAATAGAAAACCTAATATCAATGTCTGACAACGAAGAGCCTCCTGAGCTTTTTGATAGCTCTCAGTTTTCACTTGAGCAATCTTACAATCCAAAAGAAGATATTATTGATAATAAAGTAAGTTATTAAATTAATGAAGGATAATCTGTATTACATTCAGTTGAACTAACAAAACCCAGTCAAAAGTACCTGTTACTATCATCACTGGGTATCTCGGTAGTGGGAAATCGTACGCAAACTTAACTCGTAACGTATAATACCGACAAAAACTTGAATAAATTTAAACTAACATTTCTAAACCAGAACACTATTGAATTTTTTAACTACTCAAAAAGAAAAGAAAATTGCAATTATATTAAATGGTATGTGATGACTGTTTTATATTTTTAGAAAGACCCAGTAAACATTATTGACATGAGCGTGCTTTCAAATTATTTTTATTATAGAATTTGGTGATTGTAAGTAAGATTTAAAAATAGTGGTATTAATTATCCTATTAATATATTGTAGCTGTTGATATTGAACGATCATTAGTTGTGAAGGACGGAGAGCATGAGTTTGAAGAATGGCTTGAACTTAATAATGGATGTTTATGTTGTACTGTCAAAGATAATGGAGTTCAGGCAATAGAAAATCTTATGAAAAGAAAAGGTAAATTTGATTATATTTTACTTGAAACAAGCGGTGTTGCAGATCCAGGCCCTATAGCGAATATATTTTGGATGGATGACGGATTAGCATCAGAAATATATTTGGATGGCATAGTTACTGTTTTAGATGCCGAAAATATTATTAAATCATTAGATGATGTTAATCAAAAAGATGGCACATCGACGGCACACATTCAAATTGCCTTAGCGGACGTGATAATTCTTAACAAACTCGATTGTATAAAATCTAATGAGCAAATAGATAAAATTCACAAGCGCATCGAAGGAATTAATTCTATTGCTAAAATATATGATACCACTTTTTCAAATGTCCCGTTAAATGCGATTTTTGATATTCACGCTTATGATTCTAATAACACATGTATTGAAAAGAGTTTTCATTCTCATGGATGGCATGACAAGGTATGTTTTGTGTTTTAATTTTTATATTATTTTGGAAATGAGACTAAATAAAAAACTCTAAGAGAATAACAACTGTTGCGGTTTCATTTCCTAAAATAACCGAAAAACAATTAGCCGAGTTTGAAAGCTGGATACAACATGTTCTTTGGGAAGGTAAGTTAAGTGAATTGAATGTTGAAATTCATAGATCAAAAGGAAGACTTGTTACTTTGGATGACAAAACTTATATATTACAAGGTGTTCGACAAACATATGAAATAGTCCCCGTTCATTCACTCAATGAAGACGAAGAATGGAGATTTTCCAAGTTCCCTTGTAAATTGATTTTCATAGGAAAAAACCTTTCAAAATCACTTTTGCAGAATGAGATAGTGAGAGTACTTAAATTCAAAACTGATGAAATATCATATTAAATATATAAACCTAAAACTAAAACCAAAACCAAAATTTAACTCTTTATCTCCCTGAAATAACAACATCATCACTAGTTTTTATTCTCTTTTTTTTCTGTAAAGACTCCTTTTCTTCTTCAAAATTCCATTCCTTAGCAGTTAAACAGTATTTCTCAGGGGGCAATCTAAGACCCCATTGTTCATGGATAATTGGTAGGGGTCTACGATTTTTTTCCTGGGCCAATTCTAATAGCATTTCTTTTGGAGGAGCAGGCTTAAATTGATAGTTAAGACGAGCAGCAATAGCTAACCTGACATCCTCAGTCGTAAGGGGTTTTTGAGCTGGCCCAAGACCAGCAGGTGTAATAGAAGAATGAGCATGATCGTTATAAATAAGTGCATCTTGTAAGATCCCATGAGTGAATCTGTAGGCAAAATCCATCAGCTGAAGAGGAACTCGATCTTCGTATGATGTTACACCCATTGATGCTAATATTAAATGTAAAAGTCTAACGTCTCGTGGAATAACCGAAGGCAAATCTTCTTTTGACAATTTTAAAGGATCTCCAGTGTTCATATTTAGCTCATTTCGTTGGTGTATACCATTATCTCTGTTTTCCGTAAGCACATCACCAATTTCTTGAGGTTTAGCTTTCTGTTCTGCAGTAACTTTCCCATTACTTATTTCTTTGGGTTCCTTGGAATTATTCGTAAATTCTTCAGCATGTCGGGTTGTTCGTTCCTTTGGTTCTTCCATATTTCAAGATGTGTGGATAGAGAAAAGCTATCAGGTAGGTTACTTATTTTTAACAAAAAGTTCTTATTTACTAAACTTTGTCAATTGGGTTAGGGGTTTCCAAAAATATACAGATACACTTTAACTTGAAATCTCTCCACATCATAGTCCGCCAGTACTTTTCACAGACCTACTGACTACATCCGGTCAAATTTACCTATTCTTTTTCTCATCCTTTTTGAATTTTTTCAGGAAAATTAAAACTTAAAAAAGGAGCTCTTTCTATTTTATACGTTAACTCTGAGATTATAATAACCAATTCGAGACACAACACTCTTCATTTTCAAAAAACAAAAAAAAAAAATGAAGCTCTTTTTTTCTGTTGCTACCTTAATTCCGGCCGCTATTTTAGTTTTTATGTCCTTACTTAGAGGAGCTGAAGCTGGAGATTCACCTAAAATAACCAACAAAGTTTATTTGGATATTGAACAAGATAATGCTCCTCTTGGAAGAATCGTGATTGGTTTATATGGAGATGTTGTTCCCAAAACTGTTGAAAATTTCCGCGCCCTTATCACCAAGGAAAAGGGATATGGATATGAGGGGTCTATTTTTCACCGTGTTATCAAGCAATTTATGATTCAAGGTGGTGATTTCACTGAAGGAAATGGAACTGGCGGAAAGTCTATTTATGGTCCTAAATTTCCAGATGAAAACTTTTCAGTAAAACATAGTGCTTGGAAGCTCTCTATGGCTAACAGTGGTCCTGACTCCAATGGGAGTCAATTTTTCATTACTACAGTTTCAACTCCCTGGCTTGATGGAAAACATGTTGTTTTTGGAGAAGTTTTGGAAGGCTTTGACGTTGTGAAGAAGATCGAAAATACGCGCACTTCTTGGGGCGATAAACCTGTTAAAGCTGTTAAGATAGCCAAGTGTGGAGAAATTCTCACTGAAAAATCAATTCCAAATGAAAAGGAGAAGAATCCTGATCTATGACTAATTTATCTTTCATTATTATTGTCTAATTATTAAATTTATATAAAATTTATATAAAAATTTATATCTATCTTCTAGGTGTGACCATTTCCACTGATGCCATGTTTTCACTTTATGGCTCATAAGGTATACCTATGTAACTATCCCCTTATTGTTATTAGGTTACTAAAGTTGGTTTTTTAAGCAGATGTAGAGTTTTAGATAATTATGTAAAACAACTGTTAGGAATAAAGCCCAGTAATTGTCATTACAAATTTGCCACATTACATATTTCTCATTTCTTACTTATCATATTTCATAACATACAAGGAACAGCACTAAAAATGAATGTTGAAGTCAACCCAGATGAAGACACTGAATGGAATGATATCCTTCGAGCACACGGAATTATTCCCCCAAAAGAACCATCTCAAGATGATTTGATTGAAGAAGCACTACAAGAATCAGTAAAAAAAGCACATGATACTCGTTTGGAAAACAAAACTTTGGATGAACTGGATGACTTAGAAGACGAAGAAGACGAAGAATTTTTAGAGCTGTATCGCCGCAAACGGATGGAAGAAATTAAATCACAGTCATCTAAAGAAAAATTTGGAGAACTTTTAACTATTAGCAAGCCTGAATATACGTCTGAGGTTACAGATGCTTCCAAAAACGATACCTACGTCTTTTTACATATCATGTACAACGGCGTTCCCGAATCTAAGCTTTTATCTGGACTGTTTCAACGCACTGCTGAAAAATTCAGAGAGATTAAATTTGTGCAAATTGATGGTCGACAAATAAATGAAAATTACCGCCCTGAAAGCTGTCCTACGATACTTGTATACCTAAATACGAATGTGAAAAAGCAATATGTTACATTAAAAGAATTAGGAGGAATGTCGACAAAAATAGAGGACATTGAAGAAATGTTGATTAATGTGGGCGCAGTTAAAGACAATGATCGACGGTTATTAAAAAATCAAGATGATGATGAAAGAGAAAACAGAAGACATTTGACTATCAGAAGTTCTCGGGATAAAACTAATACACAGGATAGTGATGATGATGACTTCTACGATTAAGTCAGGGTAACACCACGGACCGACTTGACTTTAATTTTTTTCAAGATTACATAATTATTTTTTTATAAAAATTTTAAACTAAGAATAAGATATCATCTTTTCTAGTTCAAAATAACAACATTATCTTACTTGATTGATTAAATATTATATCTACAAACAACTACTCGTTTTATTAAAACATAGACTGACATTAAAATGGTGGTTTTGGCAAGTAAAAGACGAAAACAAAAAAGATATACGCGGTATGTATTATAAACAAAAAGTACTATGAAGAGCCAATTTTAATATGTATATTTAGGGCAACCGACCAAATTTTATATGATGACATGAAAAGTAAAGAATCTATAAACAAACTTACTCACCAGCCCATGGACGAGACAAAGCCAGGATTAGGTCAATATTACTGTATCAGTTGTGCCAAATATTTTGATTCAGTTTCTGCAAAAAACACACATATGAAGGGCCGGTTTCATAAAAGACGAGTGAAAGAGCTTAAAGAAGGACCATACACTCAAGAAGAAGCAAACTTTGCTGCAGGGCATAATGTTAAGTTATATTTACAAAAAAAAGAAGAACGGGATCATCATACAAAATCCGAACATGTTATTGAAGAAGTTGAAGCTAGTGATAAGAAAAAGGATGAGGATAAAGAAATGGAAAACTAAAATATAAGTGTTTTTATTTAACTACAAATAGTATTTTTTTAAAAAAAAAGAATTAGAAACCACTTACGGGAACAGATCACTGCTAACTTAACGTAAGATTCAGTAGTTTCTTTCATATAAGTTAGGTTAGACTTAACTACGTTAGATGAGAATTAGGTTTTAATTAAGTCTGCAATAGCTTGTTAACTTTTATTATTAATTTTTTAATAAGCAAGTTAAATCACATGAACAATGTTTTGCTAACAATCACCGAATATGGTCATTATTATGCTTGGATATACACAAATAAGAAATCGTTTATTTTCACGCAACAGTCTTTATTAAGAATCAGTTAACTAGTTTCATTTATTTTATTTCCTTTGTATTCATAAATATTTACCGGTAACATCATACATATTAAAGTTATAACAACATGAGCTTCGCTTTTCGCCGTATTTTTCGACCTTCAAACGTTTTTAATATATTTAAAAAGCCCTCTCGACTTTTACCTGGTACTTGTCTAAGCTTGGGATTAGGTGCTTACGCTTTTCATCAGTATAATAGAAAAGCTGTACTCCTTGACTCTCCAACTCAGGGTGCACCTAATCCCAAAGCTGTATTGGTTTCCGATGAACAGGGTAAACTTTTTGTTCAACCCCAAACCAAATGTCCACCATTTCCTTCAACTATTTCATTACCAGATAGCCAATCCCCAAATTCTTCCTATGAGCTTTTGGGTGTAGGCGTAAGAACTGTGTCTTTTTTATCATTCCATGTTTATGCGGTAGGAATTTATATCGCTAAAAATGACATTCAATTGGCCCATTCAATTCTAAAGTTTGCAGCAAATAACCTCTCTTCTGGAGACCTTAAGGAGGCTCTTTTGGACCCCAATACAAGCACTAAAGTGATTTCTCATCTTCTTGACCATGGCATCCGGTTTGACATCAGAATTGTTCCTGTTAGAAATACCGACTTTAGCCATCTTCGTGATGGATTTGTACGAGGAGTTTTAAATCACCCTCATTATAAAGAGTTAATTAACCATCCTGCTATTTCAATGTCAGACCCTGCGCACATCAAACTTATTGATGAAATGGGCCAAGGTGTCAATCAATTGAAGGTAGCATTTTCTCGAAAAATGTCTGTTCCAAAATATAACCTAATTCATTTAGTTCATGACTCAAATGCTTCTTTAAAAATTTCTTATATTGCTGCTCAGTCTGAAGATCCTGCTAAAGAAACAGTTCTTGGCACAGTTGATGACCCTAATGTTTCAAAAATATTAGTCCTTCATTATTTGACTGGAAAACACCCTGCATCTGAGAGTGCAAGATCTAACGCTATAGATGGATTGGTTTCCTTATAAGCTTAAATGTTGTTTATTGATCGTGCCTTTCAGCGTTCAAGCTAAGGTACAGTAAACTATGTAAACACATTTCACTCTAAATCTATGTATAAATCTTCCATAAATGTAAATCGGTAAACATTAAATTTCTAGTAGTCTAGATGAAACACTTTTTGTTGTTTCAACAGAAAATTTCGCCGCAAGAAGTGCCTTTGCCATGACCGAAATCTTTTTTGTATTGTCGTACAACCAAGTCTGGTCCGCGGCCAGCTCTGCCAACAGAAATCCACATAACGTGTCACCTGCACCAGTCACATTAATAACGTCACTTTCACAAGAAGGAAAATACTGAATTAATAAAGCCAAATTATTCGAAGTTTGACATACTTCAATAACTTTTGTAGAGCCAGTAGTCTGTTTGTGAATATCAATCTGATCATGGTCATATATTAATTGAAAAAGAAGTAAGCCTTTAGATCCCAGTTTAACAAAAAGATTAGGGATATAAGGCAGTATCTGAATGGCTTTTAGCACAATTCCATCTTCTAACTCAGTTTGAATTTGTGGCACTATTTTCCCTAAATTTCGAATTTTTGATCTGAAGATGTCACCCAATGAAAGAGAATCTATGATTGGAAACCAGTTTTCAACATCAAAATATTCGTTTTTAGAAAGTTCTTCATGAAGCGATGTCAGCTCATAATAATTGGGAAAGGCAAAATCAATAGTATTATTAGGAATGACGCCTTTCAACAATTTTGAGTTTAAGTGGAAAGGTACCTTTGCGATCGACGCGGCTTTGGAGACTGATGTAGGCTCAAATCCCACAATTGATTTACATTCCCTGGCAGATTTAATCACAGAGTCAATTTGATCATGACCAATATTTCCATCAAAAAGAACACATTTAGGATTAGATGACTTAATGGTTTCTTCAATAAACTCTTTTCTAATATCGTTAAAGATTTCCATATCGGAACAAGCAACCAAAAGTTCGCCTGAAGAATCATGCATGGCCACATAATTACCACTAGGGTATCTATTCGATATATACAAGCCAGTTTTATCAAAAGGTATATTAAAAGATTCCGAAAATTCATCATCAATTTTATTAGAAATTTCATTAAACTCTGATTTTCCAACAGATGATATAATTTTAGAAGTCACAGCCAATTTTTTCCCTCTTAATAAACTTGCTTTGGTGACGTTATATGCCACTCCACCCAAACTTTTTTTGATTGTACCAGGTATTGAAGTAGGTTTTATTTTGGTACTTTTATTAAAAGTACATGTTGTGTCAATCGCCAAACCACCTACAATAACACAATCTACTTTCTTAGGAATATTTCCTAAACTGGTATAAGTCTTTGAAGGTTGCTTGATAATCCCTCCTTTCTATTTCCCGTTAGTATCATTTAATTTAAAAGCTGTGCAATCTTACCTCTAATTGGATTGCCGTCAACTCTCGTGAAACTTTGGCAGCAAAAGTTGCATTATTAAGTAAGAAGGCGACATTTGTTTCAAGTGATTTCCCACCAGTTTTTTGTAAAATCTCTCCTAATAAAAATGGTGTTACATGCTTTCCAACTATGCCATTGATTTCAGCTTTGGCCAATGCCTCGGAAATAATTTCGTCCATATATTGCTTTGGTAACGATATATCTTCCGAGGCAGGAACACAGAAAACAGATCCAGAAGATAAATTAAACTCTTTAATATTATCTAATAAATTGGATGTTAGTTTTATTTAAAAGAGTTTCGCATTTTACTCACAAATAATCTCAGCGACTTCTCTGGGGGTTTCAAAATTATAAGGTGACTACTTTGTCAATAATTTTTTTAAATAATAAGCTTTCAAACTTACTGAAACTCCTGAATCCGAGGTAAAAAATCCTGGAATGTTGGTTCCTTTCGGGCCTAAAGTAGAAACATAAACACCTTTTGTTTCTAAATACTCTATCGTTCTGGGTATATCTAAAATAGATTTTGGCCCTGAACATATTACGCCAACAGGGGTTTTACCTAGCTCATCGAGGTCAGCCGAAACATCCATTGTGAGTTCTACGCCACGGTGAACTCCTCCAAGTCCACCTGTTGCAAAAACATCAATTCCAACTTTATGGGCAAGAATCATTGTGCTGGCAATAGTTGTTCCTCCCATAAGCCTTTTGCTCATAACATGGGGTATATCTCTACGAGACACTTTGACAGGCTTTTTATCATCTTCACATCTAGACCTCTCGGCGAGAAGTGAAATATCGTCTTTAGAAGCACCAACTACTGGCTCACCATTTATGAAGGCCATTGTAGCAGGAATTGCGCCATTTTCACGAATGACATCTTCAACTTTTAATGCGAAATGAAGATTCTCAGGGTATTTTAATCCATGGGTAATAACTGTAGATTCTAGTGCAACAATAGGCCTTTTGTCTAAAAGACCTTGCCGAACTTCTTCAGAAATTTTTAAAGAGAAATATCTTTTTTTAATAACAAAGTTTCCTTTGGAAAAAACGTTTCTGTGTAATTTTAGCATTTGAATAAAACACCGACAGTATATAAATGATTTAGCAGATTGGTTATTTTTGTTGTGATGACAATGTTAAACTTAAACTAGTCCGTTAACCCTTACCCATCTATGACAGCTTTTTTTTTTTCTTCTATTGGTGATATTTTGCCAGACTATGTAAAAACCTGTAAGCCCCACCAAAGCCCTTTGAGAATATCTTATCAATTTATTATCATAGAGCCTTCGTAAATTTAACAATAAGACTCACTATGTATTAGGATAGACTTTGGACATGCTTCAAACATTTTTGAATTACAATGTTTTTTTAAAAAATGTCTTCATAATTAACATAAACATTATTCATCTCATCCGGTTCAGTCTTAAGTACCTGAGAAACTACTTATAGAAAAGCCATCCGAAGTTTTTGGATGTTTGAAAAAGTTAAATATTATATAATGTATAAACCTTGACCGTTATGAGATTTATTACTCTTAACAAGTCCCCTAGAAGCTAACTCTTTTAAAACTTTGGCAAGATCTTTACTATCTGGATTTGATGCCCATGGAGCTGCAATATTTTTTATGGCGGATTTCAAATTTTCAGCACTTCCGATGGCCTTAATTGAAAACCGAGCCCCGAGTAATTTTTGACACTCCATATATTTTTGCGAAAAAACTTCTTCAACTGAAGATTCAAGATTAAAGAAGTAAATACCTGTTATTAGTTTAGGAGAATTTGAATCAAATTTCAGTTTTTCTATCAAATCATCTGAGACTGCTTCTATCTTTTCTTTCAACCAAAAATCGTCTAGATTTCCTTCGTCAATGGAGAGACAAGCTTGTAACAGTATTGGCTTTATTAGCATGAATTTCACATTAAGACCATTACAATATGCTGAAATTTGACGAGAAATATTATTTAAAGAATCATCATCTAAACTTTCATCGAAGGCGCTAATAACAAAGAAATCTGTTTTCATCATTGTCTCATAAGCTGAATTCATTTGAACAGATGATTTACTTATATTTGAATAAGGAATAAACTTGGGAACTGATGTGATGTTTAAATTATTGCCTATTTGATTATGAATATATGATTTTAAATTTTTTTTCCGAAAATCTTGAGGTTTATATTCACCAAATATATTTTTATCAACTTTTCTCTCTGTTTTCAAAAGTTTACATCTATTGATATCCTTCAGGTCATTTAAAAATCTAGGCTGTGTGCGCACAATACGGCGCAGTGAATAGGGGGTTTTCATTTTATGATATATAATTTATATGTGATAAAACTATTGTCCTAGATATGATCATGTTTCTATTAATTAATAACTAAAGTAACTAGACAGAAAATAAGCATACCTTTATTATTACGTAAACTTTATGATGCTGATTGAAGTCATCAATATTACATGCCGAGTTTAACTCATTTATAAAATTTAACCCTAAACCAAATACATTGAAAAAGCTCCATTAGTTAGCCAGTCACCATTACCAAAAATTAGTTTCATCTTTATCGATTTTATCAACTCTATCATTTCGACTACGGTTATTATTATATTACTATTATTATAAATATTTTTATTTAAGATTATTTTACAATTAATATATAATCATCATTAAATATTCATTTTTTGTTATTTTAAAATATATATATTGAAGCAAATATTTTAAAATCATTTCGCAGCTGTTATGCCATCAATTCCCAATTCTCTCCAACAGGAGGGTTTTGTTTTAAATGGAATTTTCGCCGGGTTGAGGTCGAAGTAAGTTTTATATAACAGTATATAAACAATATAAGAAGCTAATGATTGGATTAGAAACCCAGAAGAAAGAGACAAGGCCGGTACGGAACTTCAACAATATTTCTTGACAGTTGGTGTTGAAAATTCAGAAAATGGATCACCGAGACCAAACAATGAGATCAATAAAAGAATTTTTGAATTCTTAAGGAGTACTGATGTTTCATCAAGGCTTGGAGGTATTACTGCAATAGATAAACTGTTGGATGTTTATCAATCGGATGAAATGTCAACTAAGGTCACCAGATTTGCAAATTATTTACGATCAACTATACCCACAAATGACATTGAGGTTCTTCGTGCAGCTGTAAATACCATGGGTAAACTAACAGCATATGAAGGCCTTGCGGCTGAGATTGTAGAATTTGAAATTACTAGAGCTTTAGAGTGGCTTCAGTCTGATCGACAAGAAGCAAGGAGACACTCAGCTGTCTTGATGATAGCTGCTTTGGCGAAAAGCAGTAAAACACTGTTATACTCTTACGTCAATCAAATTATTGATGTCATATGGGTAGGTCTTCGTGATTCTAAGGTCTCCATTCGTTTAGATGCTGCCGAAGCTCTTCATTCTTGCTTAGAAATTCTTGTGGGAAGAGATACCGATGCACAACAAAAATGTTATCGCAAGATCTATGATGGTGCATTGGTAGGATTGAAAATTGGAACGACCGATGATATACATGGAACATTGTTAGCCTTTCGAGAACTGTTGCGAACTGCTGGCATGTTTATGCAACCGTATTACAGCGATGTCTGTGAAACTGTTTTGAAATACAAAGATCACAAAGATTTACTTGTTCGAAGGACAGTCATTCAAATTCTTCCCATCCTTGCTCAATACAGCCCAATAGAATTCACAAAAAAATATCTTTCTGACAGTATGAACCACTTGATACTTCAGTTTAAAAAAGAACGAGAGCGACCAATTGTTTTTGTTTCAATTGGAAAAATAGCACTTTCTGTACGGAGTAATATTGCATTTTATTTAGACCCAATACTGGAAGGAATTAAGGAGGTCCTAACATCTAAAAGGTATTTATTATTATTATTATTATTATTATTATTATTATTATTATTATTATTATTATTATTATTTTAACTAGTACTAACTAATTTTTAGCAGGTCAAGAAGAGAACAAGAATCAGCTGTTTTTGAATGTCTTGGGATGCTATCTGGTGCTGTTGGACAAGCTCTTTCTAAACATTTATCTAAAGATGTTTTAGATCTTTTATTCTCATGTGGTTTAAGTGAGGATTTAGACAAATGTCTAACTAAAATTGTAATTAACATACCCCCTTTACACATACCTATCCGTGACAGACTTCTTGATATGATAAGTTTAACTCTAAGTGGTTCGCATTTTCAGCCTCCCGGTTCTCCAAATTCTTTGCAAAAAATTAACGTTGTTGCTGCCATGGAATACAGAGAAACAATGATCAACAGAGATAACAACAATAGTAACACATCTCAGGATTATACCGATGATAGAGTAATTGTATTAGCATTGAAGATTCTTGGCACTTTTGATTTTAAGGGACAGTCACTTAGCGAATTTGTTAAGAATTGCGCATTATATTATATCGATCATGAAAATCCTCAGGTTAGAAAAGCTGCAGCCCTTACCTCCATCAATTTATTTACAGCTGATCCAATTTGCTATCAATCAAGCTCATATTCATTAAAATCTGTTAACCAAGTTTTAGAAAAGCTTTTGACAGTTGCATTAAGTGATCCTGTTCCGGAGATCAGAAGGGAAATTTTAAATTCTCTTCAAAGCAAACTGGATTATCACTTGGCTCAAGCCGAGAATGTTCGAATGCTATTTATGGCAATGAACGATGAGGATTTCCATGTTCGCGAAGCAGCCATCACAATTATCGGTCGCCTTTCAAGGATAAATCCTGCCTATGTTGTACCTTCTCTAAGAAAAACTTTACTTCAACTACTTACCGAGCTTGAGTTTGCAACTGTTTCAAGAAGCAAAGAGGAGAGCTCTAAACTTTTAGGGCTTTTGATCAGCAGTACAAATAATCTAGTTCGACCATACATCAAACCAATATTAGCAACTCTTATCCCTTGTGCCAGAGACTCTAGCCCTCTTGTAGCATCAAGCGTAATTGCTGCTATTGGCGAGCTATCAAAAGTGACTGGAGAAGATCTATCTCCATATTTTTCCGAGTTGATGCAACTAATTTTAGACACACTCCAAGACCAAAGTTCAACAATAAAACGAGATGCGGCCCTGCGAACTTTAGGACAGCTTTCTAGTAGTTCCGGATATGTTATTGATCCTTTGATCGACTACCCCCAACTATTAGGCATACTTGTTTCAATTTTAAAAGCTTCAGACCAAAATTTAACGTTAAAGAGGGAGACTGTCCGTGTAATGGGAATTTTAGGAGCTTTAGATCCTTATAAACACAGAGAAGTTGAACGGAAAACAGAAGACGATTCTACCGAATATGATTCAGCTCCTATTGATGTCCTTTTATTAATGCAAGGCATGAGTCCTTCTGCTGAGGAGTATTATCCTACTGTGGTGATAACAACCTTAATGGGCCTCTTAAAAGATCCATCTTTAGTCACTCATCATAATGCAATTGCTCAGGCAGTTTTACATATTTTTAAATCCTTAGGATTGAAATGCGTTCCCTTTTTGAATCAAATTATTCCTGGTCTCATCAGTGTTATTCGATCTAGCAGTCATGTCATGGCTGAGTTTATTTTCAGACAGCTTTCGAACTTGATTCAAGTTGTCAAACAGCATGCACGTCCTTTCCTTCCTTCAATTTTTGAAGTTGCACAAGAATATTTTTCTATACCTATTTTACAAACTGTCATTCTTTCTTTGATAGACTCTATTGCCCAAGCACTGGATGGAGAATTTAAAGCCTATATGCCTCGGCTACTTCCTCTCTTGATCAATCTTATACAGAACGACAAGTCACATATACGTGATACATCTGTCAAAGTTCTCAATTCTTTTATTATTTTTGGATCTACTATTGAGGAATATGTTAATCTTATTGTTCCTTGCATAGTAAGTATGATTGAGTATACACCAATAAACTTGCGAATTGCGGCAATTGAAACAGTGGGTGAGCTTTGTCGTACAGTTAATTTAAATGATATGGCGCCAAGAATCATTCACCCGTTATTACGAACATTGAATCTTGAAATTGACGAACTAAAGACCCCAATAGTGAATACACTTTGTGCATTAGCTTTTTCAATGAATTCCGAGTATACGATTTTTATTTCAGTTGTGAACAAATCTTTGCTTAAACATAAAATCCATGCTCCAAATTATGAACAACTCGTTACAAAAATTTTAAATTCCGAACCTCTCCCGCAAAATTTAAACCCTTATAGAAAGCGAATTAAAATTGGAGATGAGTCTTCTCCTGCCGACGTTGCTACTCGAAAACTACGAGTGAACCAAATGCATCTTCAGTTAGCATGGAATACATCTCAACGTACAACTAGAGATGATTGGCTTGAGTGGCTTCGAAGATTCAGTTTAGAGTTGCTAAAGGAATCACCTTCACAAGCTCTTCGTGCAAGCGCCAGCATTGCTGGCGTTTATGCTCCTTTAGCAAAAGATCTTTTTAATCCAAGTTTCTACAGCTGTTGGGGAGCACTTTATGATCAAAGCAAAGAAGATCTTGTGAGATCTTTAGAAATTGCTTTAACTTCGCCCAATATTCCTCCCGAGGTTCTTCAAACTTTATTAAACCTTGCCGAATATATGGAACATGATGAAAAATCTTTACCTATTGATATTAGAACTTTAGCCAACTACGCCCAGAAATGCCACGCATATGCTAAAGCTCTTCATTATAAAGAACTTGAGTACATGCAAGACCCACAAACCAATACCATTGAAGCGCTTATTACTATAAATAATCATTTACAGCAATCTGATTCAGCTATTGGTATTTTAACTAGAGCCCAACAACATCATAGTCTTCAATTAAAAGAAACATGGTATGAAAAGCTTCAACGTTGGGATGATGCCCTTGAAGCTTATAATCGTCGAGAAAAGGAGGACCCTGATTCAATGGAAGTAACAATGGGAAAAATGAGATGTTTACATGCTTTAGGAGAATGGGAGCAATTATCTAAACTTGCTCAAGAGCGATGGGCAAATTCAACTTATGACATTAAAAGAGCAGTTGCCCCACTCGCTGCTGCTGCTGCATGGGGGTTAGGTGAATGGGAAAGAATGGATACCTATATCTCTGTAATGAAAACTGAGTCTCCTGATCGATCATTTTTTAACGCGATTCTTTCCATCCATCGTGGAAATTATAACGATGCTTCAAAGCAAATAATTATTGCAAGAGATTTACTTGCAACAGAGTTAACTGCACTAGTGAGTGAGAGTTATAATCGTGCTTATGGTGTGGTTGTTCGTGTCCAAATGCTTGCAGAACTAGAGGAAATAATTACCTATAAAAATCTTCCTGATGACTCTGAAACAAGACAAACCATGAAAAAGACATGGATGAAACGATTGAAAGGGTGCCAGCGGAATGTCGATATATGGCAACGCATGCTAAAAGTTCGGGCATTAGTAATTAAACCTAAAGAGGATATGGATATGTGGATTAAATTTGCTAATTTATGTCGCAAATCTGGTCGGCTGGGTCTGGCTGAAAAATCTTTAAGCAGGATTTTAGAACCAGATGAGAATGATAGGACCTCCGGTACAGTCGAATTCCTTCCAAAGGTCGTATATGCACAATTAAAATATGAATGGGCCCGAGGTAACCATGAAGAAGCTTTGGATAAACTTATGGAGTTCACTAATAGGATGTCACATTTACTTAATTTGCAAGACGATGATCTTATTGCTCAACCGTTACCTTCAACTAGAACTGACGCTTCTCCTACAGTCAAGGAAAATACAAGGCTATTAGCCAGATGTTTTTTGAAGCAAGGTGAATGGAAGGTAGCTTTAAGAGAATCCTGGATGACCGAGGAACCAGATACAATTTTAGGATCTTACTTACTTGCTAGTCATTTTGATGAGAGTTGGTATAAAGCCTGGCATAATTGGGCCTTGGCTAATTTCGAATTCATTACCCTTTTTGATACTTGCAGAATTCAAGGAGTCGGTACTGATCGTCTTATTCAGCATCATGTTGTCCCTGCCATTAAAGGGTTTTTTAAATCTATTGCTTTATCAGAGCAGAAATCTCTTCAAGATACGTTGCGTCTTTTAACTTTGTGGTTTAAGTATGGAGGCCTCGATGAGCCAGCAAAAGCAATGGCTGAGGGATTTCAGCTGATTCATTTGGAGGTTTGGCTTGGCGTTTTACCACAGCTAATTTCAAGCATTCATCAACCTGACCCAGTTGTCAGTAAAGCATTACAAAGTCTGTTGACAGAGCTTGGAAGAAACCATCCTCAGGCTTTAATTTATCCATTGACTGTGGCTATTAAATCAGATAGTGCATCTCGACAAATGGCCGCTTCTAGTATCATTGATAAAATGCGACAGCATAGTGCTACATTAGTTGAACAAGCTGAGCTTGTTAGTTATGAACTGATTCGTGTAGCTGTTCTTTGGCATGAACAATGGCATGAAGGCCTTGAAGATGCATCAAGATACTATTTTGGAGAGCACAATATTGAAAAAATGTTTTCCACGTTAGAAGGATTACATGCCATGCTTGATCGTGGTCCGGAAACGTTACGTGAGGTAGCTTTCCAAACAGCTTTTGCTCGTGATTTGCATGAAGCTCATAACTGGCTTATTAGTTACCGCAGAACCAATGACCCCGCAAATCTTAATCAAGCCTGGGATATCTATTATAATGTTTTCAGACGCATCACCCGACAACTTCCTCAGGCTCAAACTTTAGATCTTCAATATGTTTCCCCTAAACTCCAGGCCGCTAGAAACCTGCAGTTAGCTGTTCCTGGAACATATGTACCGGGAAAACCCATTATAAGTATTGCAAAGTTTGATCCTATGTTTTCTGTGATTTCTTCCAAACAACGACCCCGGCGTTTAACTATTAAAGCAAGTGATGGAAAAGACTATCAATATGTATTAAAAGGCCATGAGGATATTCGTCAGGATAATCTTGTTATGCAACTGTTCGGTCTTGTCAATACACTTTTATCTGACGATCCAGAGTGTTTCAAACGCCACTTGAATATTCAACAATACCCTGCTATTCCATTATCTCCTAAATCAGGTCTTTTAGGTTGGGTTCCCCACGCGGATACCTTTCATGTGTTAATTAGAGAATATCGCGAAGGCAAAATATTGCTTAATATTGAATATCGAGTTATGTTGCAAATGGCGCCTGATTACGATAGTCTAGCACATTTGCAAAAAATTGAAATATTTACTTATGCCTTAGACAATACTAGAGGTCAGGATTTGTACAGGGTTCTTTGGCTTAAAAGTAGATCTTCAGAAGCTTGGCTGGATCGCCGAACTCAATATACGCGGTCTTTGGCAGTTATGTCAATGGTTGGATATATATTAGGTTTAGGTGATAGACATCCATCCAATCTCATGCTTGATAGATATACCGGGAAGGTTATTCATGTTGATTTTGGCGACTGCTTTGAGGCTGCTATTTTGAGAGAAAAGTACCCCGAAAAAGTTCCTTTTCGACTTACCAGGATGCTTGTATATGCTATGGAAGTTTCAGGCATCGAGGGAAGTTTCAGAATAACATGTGAACATGTTATGTCTTTATTACGCGATAATAAGGAATCGTTGATGGCTATTTTAGAAGCATTTGCTCATGATCCTTTGATTAATTGGGGATTTGATATTCCGATGAAAACTGATGGACCAACTGTTGCCACTCAAACAGGCCCTGGAGGCTTGGTAGGTGGAATGGGAGGGCTTATGGATTATGGAAATAATAATAATGGCTTTCTCAATGGAGACAAAACTGGAAATGGAATTAAAGAGGATTCACGAACAGGCCGAAGTTCCAATGGCACATCTACACTTTCCCTTAGTGCTATCAAAGGAAACCTTACAACACAAACAGATAAAACTTCGGAATCTCAAGCTGCAATCAACAGAAACCAAAGATCGCGTGATAACCGTGCAGATATTGTTTTGAAAAGAATCACAGATAAACTAACGGGAAATGATTTTCGAAATGTCAAAGATATTGATGTTCCCACCCAAGTTGATAAACTTATTTTACAGGCCACAAACGTTGAGAACCTTTGTTTGCATTATATTGGATGGTGTTCATTTTGGTAACTTAATTATTTTTTATGTAATTTTAAATACATTTAATATATTTCATGTAGTTATATCAATTTTAAAATCTGATTTCAAAAGTTGAGCGTACAATTTGACAGAAGGGTGTAACTCTGGGTTTCCTGGGAACGGTGATAAAAGAAAAGATTCAATTTCGTTTTTATCATTAGGTTGAATACTTGCATAATCATTTATTTCTTCATATTGTGTTTTGTCTTCAACAAGAAATCCTGGAAGCTTTAAATGATCTTTTTGGTAGTAATTATTGCTAAATAATTCGGCTGGGGTGAGAGCTTTGGATTTTTTGATATCGTTTTTTATTTCTAACAAATCATTTTTGTGGCTTTCTTTTTGATGGTTTAAAAAACTTCCGGTTTGCACAACTCCTAATATATTTCCTACTAAAATTCCCATTTGTGCACCATGTTTATACCCATAATCAAATCCTTTTTGGAGATACTCTTCTTTTGAGGCTGTTATACCAGATAAATATCCTTCTGAGTTATGTTTTCTTTCAATTTGAGTTGTAGAAGACCGAATATTTGAATACTCTTGCTCTAAAGTTTTTTCCTCGTTAAAAAAATCTTCCTCACTTTCATTAGAAAGTTCGTGTTCGTTTGACATTATATTTTGACTATTAAACGATTGACTTCTAGATCTTATTGTTGGAGGGTTATTAGATCTACAAGTATCTATTATATCATATTCAAAATCACTAGACAGCTTCATTTATGGTACTGATGATGATGTATTAATTAATATAGTATTAGAATGCTTAGTATAAGATCTAAGATCTTATACTCAAAAATCGTGATAACTACTCTTCACTGGTAATTTATAATTTATGTTAACAAAAATACCGTTAAAATATTTTAATACAGTGTCAGCCATTCTTATTTAATAGCTTATTAAGCAATTTTAATTAATAAGCCGTTGACAGTTATTTGTGTTTGTAATGATAAAATGAAGTACTTTAATTCAAGAAAATAAAAATTGGTTTATACATAATTAAAAGAAAATGCATTATTGGAATTAATTGATTATTTATCCCGCTTACTGTTCCATCTTTCAAGAGTAAGACGCTGTGAGAAACTCATAGATCCAGGATCCATCCCCCGCTGTGGAAGATGTTGTACAGCCGACCCTGGTGATGCATACATTGATATATCTTCATCAGGAATCCCCAAAGAGTCACTGAAATCAAGGTCTATGTTATTTATATGTTCTCCGCTAAGGAATAAAGATTTATCAGTTGTCGATCCAGTTTCCCCCGAGAACTTAAAATTTATTTTATTAATATTAGAACCATGATTAACGTTTATTGGCAAGCTAGATGCAAAGTTAGACGTTATGTTCTCTTCCTTTAAACGATTTTTAGAACCATCTTTTTGAATAAATACTGGCTTTAAATGCTGTGTCTCATTTTTTGGCATATCCAAATGTATGTTTGATTTTTCAAGAGGTTTTAAGGTACGTGGCTTATATTTCACAAAATTTTTTGTGTTAAAACTTCGAACAGTATGTAGCTCAGAAAGCGAAGTGCGAGATTGAGATGTAGGTAGAGAACCCGTAAATGTTGCGAAATTAGGTTTTGCAGGATTTTCAGATGGTGTGAATAAAGATGAGGGTTTAAAAGAAGAATCGTTATATGTTTTAACTGAGATACTGGGTGTTTCATCAAATTGAAAAACTTCATCGTCATCATCGTTATCATCGATATCATAGTTATCTTCATTATCATTATTTTCTTCGTCTTCTTTTAATTTTTTTGCATAATAGTTATCAAAATTGTCATTTAATCTGTCTCTCTCGTTGTTTTTAGTGGTACCATTGGTTGCAATGATGCCTGTGTCTGTGTCATTGCCGCTGGTGCTATGTTGGTTACTAAATTCTTCGTTTGTAACTTCAGTACTTTTTTCATCTGAGATGAATCTGCCTATACTTAAACCTTTGTTATTATTATCGGGTGAGGTTGCTGAAGAAGTGAATTGGTCACTTTTTTTTTGAGAAAAGTGATTGTTATATTTAGCATCAACATCATTGTTTTTTTCATTAACACTTTCGTCATTTTCAATCAAAGAAGCAAATGTATTAAGTGCTGAATGTTTGTTGTTTTGGTTATCAGCAATTTCGACTGGGGTTGTTAATATTTGAGGTAATAGCTTTTTCACAGCATTTTCCTCTATTTTTTCTGCTGCTGAGTCTATTTTTTGAATAGAAGAATTATCCCGTTCACCATCTGCAAAAAGTTGACTTGGATTTGTCCTACTGGGTTGAGATATTTCCGAATCATTTTCTGAAGTTATAGTATCATCGATTTGTGGGCCTGTTGCTTTTTTTATTTTTTCAGTAGTAATACCGGCATTAGTTGAATCATTAGCGCAATTTTTTTCTCTGGAGGGTGAAGATTTAATAAAATTATGGTCATGAGAATATATCCTATCCATATCATCATCATATTCTTCATTGGTATAAAAAAAACCGTTATGGCTCACTCTGTCTTCATCTGTCGCTGCAAGAATAGTTTCAGTATGTAATGGAGAAGGGTTAGTAGGTGATGAAGGTGCAGCGGGTGATGAGGGTATAGGCGGAGAAAGGTATGAAGAAGGCGAAGATGATAAATTATGGTGATTGAAATTTCGTCTCGAGTGAGAAGTTTGAGTCACCGAGTGTTGATTTATTTTTTTTATTTCGCCGTTCGATGTCAAAAAACTTTCAGTTATTGAATCGCCTTTGCCGTGACCAAAAATTTCGCCAATTGTTTGAAATGGACTGTCTGGAGGGGAGTGATTAGAATCTAGATCTGAAATTGATGGAACAATGGCGACCTGACAATTCTCGGAAAACATGACTTTTTTCTTTTTTAACTCAGGTGTATCACAAGATGGTTCTTTTAAAGTGATATTTGTCGCCTTTAACGATGGTTTTAATGGTAATGTAGCAGGACTTGGAGGCTCATAAGTATACGATAATTGAGAACAAGTTTTTGCTAGAGGAATAGAATCTTCATCATAATCATCATAGAAAATATCTGTTTTTGGACTTTTTGCTGCTTCCGGGGAAGGGATTATAGGACTAAATGGAACGTCGTCAGAACTGTTGACTGAAGAAAAAAGAGAATCAGCGAAGTATTTAAATTCTTCCACTTTAATGTTAAGGAATTCTTGTACCTCTTCAAGCAAAGAAATTTCTTTCGCATGTAATTTGTGAATCAAATGAGAGGGTGTGTTGCGGGACGTCACCTTAGCTTGAAGATCTGGTGGCAATTGATGTGCAAAGTATTCAGGCTCCAGCCCAGGTATATGAGACATCTTTAAGCCCTTTTCTTTAAATGAAATCACACAATAAAAGATTAAAAAATCAAATTCACTATTTTTTCAAAGTCAGATATTAAGCAGATCAACATAAATATGTATAATATCACGGAAAAAACAATAAATATAAATAGGTTTAAACATATATTTCGGGTTGTTTTCACAGGAATCAAGTAAATAATTGCTAATAACTAGTGTATCAAAAAGTTTTAACAAGGCTGTTACAATATTGTAATTACAATGTTACATCGTATTTGTTAAAAAATATGAACGTCACTATCGTAATAAAACGTATAACTTAAATAACGTAAGCAGTTAACATGATATGATTAACGTAATATAATTAACATAATATAATTAACATAATATTATTAACAAGTTAATTAACAACTAAGTTCAGTTCTTACACTTATGTGATCAATACTATTAATAAGCTTTTGCTCAAGGTGTTTATGAAGATAACAGTTTGGCGTTATGCTTATAAACTTAACATTGAACTTCTTTTCATATTTTGATTTCTTTCACTAACTTCATTACTATTGTTTAACCATAATAATGCTTCCCCCTCCTACTACTAGCCAAATGGCTCGCCCCTATTCTCATACCAAAATGGCCCGTTTTTTACGCAGGGTTCAAAATAATAGAATCGCTATCTTTTTGTTCCTTTTATTATTGATTGCATTATATAAACTAAATGTATCGTCACCTTCAACGAATACCAATGACTCCATTACTACCCCCAAATTAAGTCATATGCCTCAAATACCTCCAGCTGCGAAAGATTTTAGGAATCCATATATCAGTCCTCAAAAGGTTTCTAACAAAAAAGAACTAGATGAATTGATCCGTTTAGAACGCCAGCAACGACAACAGCAGCAACATCAAAATAAATTAAACAGAGAAAACACAAAACCTTCTTGTCCAAATTATTCTCAATATTCCTCGACTTTACATCCTCCTTTTAGTAAAGGTCCATTGGAACTTCCATTTCAAAGACCATCGAAGGAGTGCAGAACTTTTACTTCTAACGAAGTAGAAAGAGTAATATCAGAAGTTACTTCTCGTATCGAAGACCCAGATTTGTCTAGATTATTTGAAAACTGCTTTCCAAACACTTTGGACACTACCGTCAGATGGCATCATCCAGGTGCTGACCCCCAAACCTTTATTGTTACTGGTGATATCGATGCTTCATGGTTACGCGATTCTCATAAACAAATCACAGTTTATTCATCTTTAGCCAATTTTGACCCTAAAATCCGCGATTTAATCCTAGGGACTATCAGTACCCAATCTGATTATGTTATTTCACATCCTTACTGCAATGCATTTCATCCTCCTTCCCAAAGTGGACTGAAATTTCCTTACAATAATGAAAATGATATTGTTTTCCCTCGCGTCAATTTAAACATAGTTTTTGAATGCAAGTATGAAATTGACAGTTTAGCATCGTTTCTTGGAATTGGTAATGATTATTATGAGGCTACCCATGATTCATCTTTTGTTACCGCTTCTTGGCTTAAAGCTCTTGCCCGTCTTTTGCGCGTTCTTCAAGAACAAGCTGTTCCCACGTATTCTGAAACAGGCCAAAAGCTTCCAAACTATTATACTTTTCGAAGGAAAACCGATACTGGAACTGAAACTTTGAATTTAGGTGGTGCTGGAAATCCTGTGAATAGAAACACGTCTCTAATACGCTCTGCCTTTCGACCATCAGATGACGCCACAATTTATCAGTTTTTCATTCCAGGGAATGCATTTATGTCAGTTGAACTTAAGCGCACAGCAAAAATTCTTAAAACTCTAGATCATGTTGACCTGGCTAACAAGTTATTTGCGCTAAGTAATGATATTGAAAATGGAATTTTTCAGCACGGGACCTACGAACATCCGGAATTTGGAAAGGTGTTTGCGTATGAAGTCGATGGTTATGGTAGTGTATCAATTATGGATGACGCTAATACTCCATCTTTGCTCTCGCTTCCAGATATGGGATTTGTGCCTCGTAATAACGAAATTTATTTAAACACCAGAAGAATGATTTTATCTAAAGCGGGAAATCCATATTACTTAAAGGGTGAGTTTTTTGAAGGTATCGGTGGTCCACATATAGGTACGCGATTTGCATGGCCCATGAGCCATATTATTTCAATTCGTACCACCGATAATGATACCGAAATCAAACAATCACTCGATATCTTAAAAAAATCCACCTCAGGACTAGGTTTGATGCACGAAAGTGTTAATGTTGATTTACCCCATTCATTCACGAGATCATGGTTTGCTTGGTGTAACTCAGAATTTGCCAAAACAATTTTAGATTTAGCAAAGCGCAAACCACATCTTATATTTGGCTCAAACGACCCAAGCCCATACACAATAAAATCTCAAGAGCTCAATCAGGATATTAAATCCTCCAAAGAAGTCAGATCGGAAAACTCAAAATTGGAAATTAAAAATGACCAACTCCCAAGCTCAAAGCTTACGTCTCATATTTCTTTACTTGTTTCATCAATTTCAGAATCGGTTTCAGAATCTGCATCTCCACAAACATCGTCATCCTCATTACAGCAAACATCATCATCATTATCATTACCTCATCTCTCAGCTTCATCAACTCCTGCACAGATATTATCGTAAAATAATCTTAACTCCATTGCATTTATAGTTACATTTTTGTTTTACTTATTTATCTACCCAAGTCAATATTGAATTTTCAAAATTAACTTTTATCAGACTGACCTAATACTTTTTTAAGTAGCTCAACACGAGCATCATCGTTTTCTCGAGATGTTGCTTTTAAAGCTTCATTAAATTTATCTTGAAGAGTTTTCTCAGAGTTATCGTTTATTTCACCGTGACGATCGCTATAGTCGTAATCCCTACCAGCAAAAAATTCATTATGTGCTAAATTAGCTGGGCCATCTAATTGTCTTGGTCCCTCTCTATATTTGCTTGAAACATCGTCTTCATAATCATCTGGATCAAAGTCGTTTTCGGAAAGATCTTCAGTATCCGATAGGGTATCTGTATGGACTGGTTTCGTTTCTGCTTTAGTGTCTTTATCATTTATTCCCATATCGTTTAAAAGTCGGGTTAAATCAGTTGCCTTCCGTTCCTGGGCAGAAATTTCTCTCTGTCTTATCACCTCATCACGCTCCGCTTTATAGTCCTTGTTGTATTCGTCGATTTTTTTCTCCACCGCATTTAAGAATTCATCAAAACCATCACCAGTATAAGCAGAGACTGGTACAACATCCAAATGATTATAGAATTCTTCCAGAACTAATGACATACTGTTCATTAATGAACCCATATAGCCACTACTACCACCGCTTTCGTCGCCATTTAAATATTGGTCTTTTTGTAAAGCTTCCTGAAATTTTTCAAAATCAGTCATCCAGTCTATTGCAAATTGTGCATCTTGAGCATCAGTTTTATTAAACACAACAATCATTGGAAGCTTGGTTTTGTATAAGATAGAACAAGCATAAAGCATATTAGACATAAAAGTTGTAGGAGATGATGATCTAGGTGTATCTACAATGTAGGCAATCATAGTTGGAAATGACGAAGCAAAAGCATCAGTAATGATTGCACCAGATGCCGACCAGATGAAGCATTCAATTTGTCCGGGTGTATCGACTATTATTTGATTCACGTTACCGCTTTTGGCTCGTTTTTCCGCGATATCGATAACTTGATCAATTTTAGTTGCAAACAAGTTTAAAGATGTCATAATAGCACCGTTGGGACCTAGGTTATATTGCTCCATAACCTTTCTGTAGTTGACTGAATCGCGAATATCGATATTTGTGCCAAATGGCACTTTGAGAACAGCAGGATCCAAATTTATGACATAAGGGCGCTGTTTTTTTGAATGTATGTGCGAATTTAAGCGTTGCATGAATGTGGTTTTTCCTGAACCTGCCATCCCAATACAAAAAATCGTAGGAGGCAGGCTCTCCAATGATTCATTTTTCGAGTTTTCATCAGGTATATTAATATCTTGTTTGGAGCTACTCATTATTTAAAAATAAATGACAGTTGAAGTCTGATCTAATGATGGAAAATTTTATGTTTAGAAACAAAAAAAAATAAAAATAATCACAGAACAAAAAAAAATTAGTTCTGTTATGTCAGGTAAAAAATTACTAAGCATATTAGTGAGATTGAAATCAGTAATAAATTTCCAGCATTAAGGGAAATTTAAGTATTTGTATCAACATTTCTAAACATCTTAGTTAGCATCTGAAAAATGTTAAAGCAGCTACTTTAAGACTCAAGTTTCTTTTTTATTTTAATAATGTTTTTCTGTTAATGGCAAAATCTACATTATTAAAATTCAACCTTTTTGATTCAAAATGTTTAGTATGTCAGCGTTTATGAGATGAATTCTTAACTCCAATTTAAAAAAAAAAAACAAGATTTGGCCTTTATATAAAAAATTAAAAGATGGTTTTGGAATGTTGATAGAAAATCCAGTATTAGAAATAAGTGCCGTTGGCTCAAGAGGAAGATATAGGTGGAATAAAAATGGCACCTAAGTTTGAAAGGAAGATTTTATTTCTAGGTAGCAAACTTCATGGAATGGCATTTTCCTTACGTGACATTTCAAATGAGACTAGAGCACTTGATAACGAAAGATTTGCCAATCTCTAGTTGACTGTTACAGTATCTTCAGATGTAAAAGAAAGCGTTTCTGAGAGGGGGGGAAGAGATTTACATATAGTATACTTGCGATATACCACGTTTGTGGAATATGTTAAACTGGTTTCCGTGTCTTAACTAAACAATCATCTGGAAAATGCACTTAAGATGGAAACGTAAGACAGGCTTTGAAAATAGCTTTGAAAAAAGAGACTAACGGAGATTCCTTGTGGTTATCAGCAATGCCCATTCGCATGAATCGTAAGATAAAGAATGATTATTCCCTTTTGGCTCGGGGTTTGTTTTCAAAACTCTTTTGCAAGTAAGATCGGTTAATAAAGAACATGGAAACCTTGGCTATTAACTTTGAAGCTTCTTTAACATTACATAATATTAACTCATTAGTTATTCCGACAAACCCCGTGATATTTTGAAATATAAATAAAGCAGAAAGATTCCAAGTCCGTAATCTATTTATTTCTCGTTTATTTCTTCAAATATCCTGCATTTGCTTTGAATAACCTATATTTTAATTAACTCTTACCTGTATACTTCCATCCTTCTCAAAATGTCTTCTCCCGAAATTATCAATTGGATTCAATCAACCCCAGAACCATCAGTCAAACCATCTGAAAAAGACTACTTGGAGCCTTCAGCCGTTGCTGATTTGATTCGCAAGTCGCCTAACGACATTGCTATTATTGATCTCAGAAAGAACGATTTTGTTGGAGGAAAGATCAAGGGCGCATTCAACATTCCTGCTCAAAGTATCTATCACAGCATCGATGATTTGTACGATCTTTTTGATCTAGCCAAAAAAAAGGAAATCGTTGTTCACTGTGTTAGCTCTCGAGATAGAGCCACACGTACCTGGGGCTGGTTGACCGATTACAAAAACACCAAGGGATCTGGTCCCGAGGTTTTCATTCTTAAGGGTGGTTTTAATGCGTTTAAAGGTGCAGACAACACAAGTGATTTAATTGATAATTAATTTTTAAATATGGTATTATATAATTAATTGAATGAGAGTTCTTTAGCCTTGAAAAGTTAGTAAATTTAAGTGAAATAAACGATGTACTTACTGTGCTGGGAATCTCCCATGCAACCCAATCGCTGGTTGTATTGGGAAGTATCCCCATAGTTGACAACTTGTAAACACCAACACACATGGTGAGGATAATAAAGAGCGAATATAGAAGTTTAAGCATAAATATACTTGACGAATTGGATTCAGTTTCAAGCTTTGCAAACTGGTCATTAACTGTCATTAACTGCTTGAGAGGTCCATTGAAAAACATCATCCAAGTCATAGAAAGAGGGATTACTTGTAAAGAGTTTCCGCTAAAATATGACATTATAAGATTCATTGGAATGCTTTTTGCAGGTCCAAAAGCCACCTCTCTAGCTCTTCTTAGTTTGAGCTCATCTTTTTCTTGTTGCTTTTTTTGTAATTCTCTCCGAGTATGCAGAGCTGATGATGCGCTTGTAGAAGAAGTAGAAGTTCCGGAAATTTCAAACGAAAATCCAGGAGGATCGACTACTTTTCCACTAATGCTTATCTTAGTGCCGTTTAATCCTCTTGGAGTGATATTCTTCCCTGACTTGGAATTAGTAGAAGGGTATGTCAAATCGTAATACCATTGTGGTTTTTCTGTTACTGAATATGCGTCCATTTTGGAAGTTTAGTTTTAATTTAGTTATTAAATATACAAAGCTGATAAATGTTTAATGACAACAACTAACACAATCAAAATTCACAAAAGATTTCGATTCAAAGATTACATAAGCTAATTTAAAATTTAGTTACCAAACCATCTGGAAAATAATGGGATAATGTAATAGAACAAAATCAAGTGTAACAAAGTTTATAGTGCTTTACTCAAAATGCCTATGGTTTGATTTTGCAAGATTCAAAGTACGTAAAAAATTGGAAATATATTTCTTTTATTTTGGTATTTTGTTAAATTTTTTTTAAAAAAAAAGAAATAAATTTTAAATATCTTGTCACAGGGGTACTGATACTAAGCTTATTTTTTATCATATAGCTTTTAAGTGTACCTTAAACCATGGTTGGCTCAAATCTAAATGATGCTATCTCTAATCAGGCAATGTATAAAACTTCTTCACTAGCTTTATTATCTGAAGATGAAACCCCCAAACTATTAGAAAATAATGAGAAAGTAAGCATAGATTTGAACAAAAACGCAAATGTCTTAAACCCCAAAGTTCAAACCAATTTAAACATAGATCAACAACCCAAAGAACCAGCTCGAAAAAAACATTCAAAAGAATTAAATTCAAGTTCTTTGCATTCTGAAAATCGATTTCCACAGTTATCTCTTTCTTATCAATCGATATTGGATTCAGATTCTACATATGCGCCAGCAACCTTAGAAAATTCCCAGCCAAGTGAGCATCTGTCACGAAATTCTGTTGTTATAATATCAAAGCATCCTCCCCCATTGATAGAAAAAGAGAAATCCGTTAATCAAAAAGGTGATTTCATAATATTCATCAAGTCAGGTATGAATGTCATATCTGTCGTACAGCGTGTTATAAAAATGTTAAACTACGTTAAAGAAAAAAACTTAAAAAAAAAAGTGGTTCTTTTGAAGGCACTTGGAAAAGCAATTGATACTGCTGTCCTCGTTGGGGTTAGGCTACAGCAAATGGGCTATGTTTTAACTTTCACGACTTCTACGGAAAGTGTTTTAGATGAATTGACAGAGATCGATTATGAAAGTTTTTACGAAGATAAACAAGATTTAAAAAAGAATGATGAGAGGCAGAAAATTAGCGAAAAGACAACATTAAAAAATCGCAAAGTAACCGCTATTACTGTTAAAATAGAGCCAACAAAAGAATAATTCGAGTTTAAAAACTTAGGACAGGGGAAATAATTTTAATATCACTGGTCAGTGGCTTTTTAAAAAAAATAACAGTCTATTCAGCGATGGAAAAAGTTAAGTCTAGTGAATTGATTGATCTTCTAAGTCAAAAAAAAAAATAAAAATTACTGATTTAAGATCATTGGCAATTATTTTTTATTTGTGTAATAGTCTGATGTAATGATTCTAAATCAGCACGCTCTCGGTCATTGGTAACGCTTTGAGATCCTTGGTTTAATATTTTTAAGGCTTGATCATAATCCCTTAAGTATAAACACCGCTCAATCGCGTGACGAAGTGCTGTGCGATCTATCTTAACTTGTGCATTTGTGTAATCTCGATTCACTAGAGTCTGTATTTCATCATTAAATGGAAGTTAAATTACAGTTGAAACCAGTGTATCTTACCTCGGATCCTTGTATAATGGGTCCTGTTGTTTCCCATAAAGTCTTTTGAGCTAAGAACTCTTCATCTGATTGATCTTTTCTTACTTTAGCCTGTAATTTAGGAGTCGTTGAAGGATTCATCTTTATATCTATAAAATTCTGAGGAATTGCACGAAAAAAAATTTTTAAATGTTTTTTAAAATTATGTAGTGTTAGATTTGTCATCAGTCTGTATTAAATTTGATGTATTGTCCGTTGTGGTGAGAGGTTCGTCGGAGGATTTTATAGATGTAAAAATCTGTTCAAGGTTAAATCTATGATACTCCTTTTCAAATTCAGGACCAACGACTGACATTCCAATTATTGATTTATAGCACTCAACAATAACCATCTTTTCATAATTTTTTAAGTCTACGAAATTTTTTGGCTTGTTTTCCTGAGGAGTTTGAGATGTTGTAGTCCCCACCCCATTGTCTTTAGTTTTGTTAAAGATCGGTGCTGAAATTATGAATTTGGCTGTTTTTTTAATAATCTCTTCTCGAGAAAGAGTGCTATGATTTCTTAAAGTTGGGCGAATAGCAAAGGCCTGAGGAGACCCTTTATTATAAAACTCTGGTTCGAGTATTATTTTAAAAAGACGATTCAGACCATCGATGTTTGCAGTTGCTGTGCTAACAATAGGTGTAATACGTTGAGCAAAGCGACTTCGTTTTATCTGACTACCATATTTGATATCTTTGCAGATTTTATTAACAAAATCAACAGGCTCGATTGGTGAACGGGTCCGCACAAAAATAACGCATTCACATCCAATTTCCATTGCTTCAAACAATTGCTTTCCTTTTTTATTGAGACCTTGTTTTGTGGATTTACCTTGGCTGTTGCTTTTAAGCTCTTCAAGTTCTCTAGCAATAGTATCTTCAATAGATTCTTCTACATCGTTTGAGCCTGCCAAATTATCTATTGTTTGGTCTTCTTCCGATGACAATTGGGAATCCTCTGAGTTTTGTTCAGGTTTGAGATCCCCATAAAACTCTCTGGAGTATTCATCAAAAATATCGACAATTTCATTTTTACATTTGGCCTCTTTACCTCTCGGACAGGTAACAAAAATGCCACTCCAAAAAGGTTCGATATTCCGTAAATTGTTAAACTAAATAACCAATAAAATCATTAGAAAAATCTAAAATGTGAATTTCAGCTTCCATCATTACCTTTTGTTTTTTGTTGCCTCCTTTCATTTGTTGCTCTTTTCGCTTAATAGACATTATCCGTTATTTTTCAGTGTATAAAATTATATATATATATTCATATATTTCATTTTTATACAATAAATCTTAATACGACGAGATGAAATCAAGGTCTTAAAAGAAAATGATACTCAGTTCCAATAAAGACTTGTTTTAAGTAAACCATCAATTAGATCAAGGTAGGTGTTGAATAAAATGCCCTATTATATGAACATTTACCCGGCCTTATTTTTTTTTGACGTAGAGTAACTCAACCACAAGTGTACAACAGAAAACAAAAAAAATTTAAACTCATATATAGCCTGTACTTCTATATTGCTGCCATCGTTGATTAGTGTTAAATACAAAAAAAATAAAAATAAAAATAAATTTATTTTCTAAATATTTACAAATTATTTTATTTTTCCTTCTTTTGTAAAAGATGACCTTTTCGTTCTTCTAGTCTAAGTGCAATATCAGCTGGTTTATAGTCCATAAAAAAGTACTTCAAAGTTAATTCAATCAACCAGCAGACACTCAAATCTAACAAAATACATCCAGTAAGCTGAAATCTAAACTTATCAGTCATTGGAACCAGTTTTAAAGCCTCATTTAACTCTGGAATAAACTCTGTAGATCCAGAAAGAGCAAGGGCACCAACACCCAGAAGCCCATAGTACATTCCTTTGTTTTCTCTAAGACTTTCTCTGAAAGGCCGGCCCTGATAATTAACTGCAAAAGTGGAAACCTGCTGACCTAACTGTAATAAGTAAATAGCGGTATTTAACAATGAGGGTTTGAATTCAGCTTCCAGATCAATATCACTTTCTCTCGGTTCAATCTCGTAAACACGATTGGTAATAAACACTAACGTAACAATATGGACAGCAAATTGACCTAAAATAGATCCCATGATGTAAATATTAAATATTCCAGGTTGTGGACGTTGTTTGGAGAGCTTTTCAATTGCGCGAGAACGAGAAATTGACATGAAACACACAGATAAGAGTAGACCAGAAGCAGTTGCTTGTGCATCCCCAATTTTAATGCCTGCAAGATAAAGAACTGAAAGAGAATAAGCCGAAATCAAGCAATTCAAAGCAAGAATTTTATACATTTGAATTGTTGCCACTAAAGTGCATCTTCCTTGTCTAATAATATTGGTTATAGCAGAGACATCAGCAAGTTTTGATGTAAATGGGGCAGCCACAGATGCATCACCAAGTTTGAGTTTAGGTGCTTCATCTTCATTTTCTTCAATGATCGAAGTCAGTTTATCAGCAAAAGCAGCAGCTTGTTGTGGGGCTTCAGTTGTCTTAGAATATTTCTCAATTTCTTGAATTGTTTTCTCATCTAAGACTCCACCTTTTTCTTCAACTGCCTTACGATAATGAGGATTATTAGGTCCGGGAGGATACAAATGAGCAATGGCTGGTGGAACAGGAGGAACCTTAGCACTGCCCCATCTCTTCATAAGAGCAACTTGTTTCTCATATACCTGTTTGGTTGCTTCAATTTTTCTGTCATCAGCCATTTTTTTCATACCTCCTGTAGTTCCATTCAGAAGGGCAACACCAACATGAGCTTGTTTTAAGGCACCAACATCATTTGTTCCGTCACCACACATTAAAGTCATATAACCAGCTTCTTTAAGGACCTTCAAAATAAACTCTTTCTGCATTGGAGAAACACGGGCATAGATCCAAGTATGCTTAACCAAGTCAACAATATGTTCGTGATCGCTAAGTTTAGCGAGAGCATATCCCGTAATACACAAATCGAAATCTTCAAAAATTGATAGGTTCAAAGGGTCGGAAGGCTTCACAGGAATAATAGTGGATTCATCAACACTTCTCCAAACAAGCTCATGGTCACCATGATCAATTTCGGGTAAGTCGAGAATTAGAGTCTCACGTTCAACAATACCAACCTCTTTTGCAACATGAACCGCGGTTAAAGGGTTATCTCCAGTAATCATTACAACACGATGGCTTGATTCATTCAGCATTTTGACGGTTTCAACAGCATCCTCCTTTAAAGGGGTATGGAAAACAAGGAAACCACCAAAAACGAGATGAGATTCCACTTCTTCACGTGTTATTTTGTTAAGTTTATTGGAAGAAATGTTATTTTCGAGATATTTGTATCCCAAAGCTAAAACACGACTACCACTTCTTGTAAAGCTTTTGAATGTGGTTTCGTATTCTTTAGGAAGCACATCAATCATTTCACGTAGAGTTTCAGGAGCACCTTTAACCGCAACAAAAGTTTTTCCATCCACATTTGCAATGCTAGAAGATCGTTTTAAAGCAGAGGAAAATTGAAATCGTCGAAGAATGGTCAGTTTTTCAGATGGGATTTCCTTATTTTGAACAACATCATTTTTCGCGACAGTCCACTTAATAGCCTTTAATGTATTCTTTTCCATAGGGTCACCAACTGTTTCGCCGTCATCAAGTAAAACTAAAGCATGTGCAGCAGCAAGAACGAGTTCTGTCTCTCGTGATATATCAGCAACAGACGAAAGAACAGTTGGATTCGCAGCAATTCCAGCAATACCTTCTACAACCAGGTCTTCTCCAGTTAAAGTTCCAGTTTTATCAAAACAGCAAACATCAACTCTTCCAGCAAAAGGAATTCTAAATGGTTCAGTACAATAAATGTAGAATTTCGACAAGGAAGCAAGAGAGGAGTTAACGGCAAGGGTTAATTCCATTGGAAGTTCAGGTGGGACAACAGATGTAATAATAAGAATACAGTCGAGTATAAGTTTTGACCTTTTTCGGTTAGTTTTAACACCTTCCTTCCAAACATACCAACTTGCAGCAATTGCGAAATTCAAAAGGAAAAGAATAAAAAAATAAGCTTCCTTATTTCCGGCGCCAACGCGTTCTGTAGAAAAAATCATAACACGAACAAGACTGCCTTGACTAGTTTCAAATCCAATTTTGGTAACAATTGCCAATGCACCGTTATCTGGTGGTAAAGGAACATGAGGGTTAATAGGAGATGTTACCTGAAGAGCTTTAGTACCACCATGAAGAACTGAGTTCTTGTCAAGACCTTCGACATCAATGAACTCATCACCAGGTCTAAGGGAGATAGACTCTTTCAGTAAAGGAGTTGATTCGCCTGAAAGCATAGCCTCATTCACAATGACAGTACCATTAACCAAAATCAAATCGCAGGGAAGCCCAGATTCTTCCTTTGAACGAGTGACAGAGATCAAATCACCAGGAAGTAATTCATCGGAGTCAATTTCAATCCATTCCTTGTCTCGGTATGCCCAAATTTTGTAAGGTGTAATACTCATCCCACGAAACTCTCGAAGAGTGCCTTGACGTTGCCATACTACTGTAGATTCAAAAGCCAAAAGCATGAATAAAGTAAACAAAGGGTAGTACCACATTTCATCCATCAACCAAAGAGCGACACAGAACATTTGAAAAACAAAAAAAGGAGCAACTGCATGTTCTTTCCAAAGCTCAAGGAAGGTTGGAACAGGAATATCAAACTTGTTTTCTCCATATTGACGTTCTAAATTTTCTAAATCACCAGTCAAACCAACGGATTTTTGGTAAAAGGATATTTTTTGAGGTGAATCAATAGTAAAAGTAGGAGGGTTAAAAGTTTTTGATTCAGAGTTGTAAATGAAGCGTCGACGTTGGAATAAGAAAAAGATTTCTTCTTCGCCATCATAAAATGCTCGTTGAATAGTACATATCTCAGAAGCACCACCATTTGCCACTGGAATTAATCGAATTAAACTAGCTTCTTCAACGGATTTTGCCTAAATCTTTTGTTAAAAAAAATAGATACGTGTAAACAGATAAAGTTACTTACTAGTTTGGTATTAAAAATTCGGTCAAGTTCAACGTTCCAAAATGGCATAAGCCAAAATAAAAGATTAAAGGAACAAATTGTACCCAAAAACACAAAAGTCCACTCAGATCCTCCTATATACTCATCATAACGGAAAAAGTAAAAATACCCAAATAGTGGATAAAGAAATAGAAAAGGCCAAATGTATGGTCTATATATCAAAGGAAGGGGATTATGAAGCGTCGCTTCAGCAATCGACGGGTTTGGCACCAGTTTGGAAGCCCTAGAAAAACTTAGTGTTAACATCGAATAAAGTGAATTTTTTGAAAAAAAAAAATTAAAAAAAAATTAGAAAGATTGCACATACATTGTATATATGCTTGGTGTTGCCCTAACGTATAGTTAAAGTCAAGATATTGTCAACTCGGTTAGAAATATTTTAAGGGGAGAGTTAACACAAGGAACGGAGTAATCTTCTCTTGTTGGCAACTATGATATAAGAGTATTATGTAATGTATTTTGTTACAAAGGTTGGACACACATCACATAAGCCTAATCGGCATACTAGACATGCAAAGTATTAAATTAAATTGTTTGAGCTTAACTCCGAAACCTCTGAGTTTAAAAGGTATTTTTCGATTCTGGTCAGAAAATTAGTGGCATTTACTTGGATATGCTGATTCTTCCAAAAAAGTTTTATTTTATTAGTCTATATGATAGGACAAATTTTATTCTCAGATTCTATAAATGTATCCATCATTAAGCATCAGCTTGTTTGACTGAGACATTAACTCCAATGCTGCTTCTGATTCTTCTGTTGTAAATACTCTTAAAGGATCTTGTTCCCTATTGATAGCCGTGAGCAATCTAGATTGTTCAATAGATGCATCATCTACAAACTCTGGAGAGCTCATTAATCTGCCTGCTATACGCAAAAATTCGTCATATCTGGAAGATGAAATATTTTGATTAGTATCGAGTTGGGTGTTCGACTCATGACCCAAACTAGAATGAGATGAATCAACCCTTGGAACAGGGCTCGATTGATAAGATGAGTCTAAGGGTTTTTTTGAAACATTGTCGTTGGTTTCCTCAAAGAAATCCAAATCTTCAATTTCGGAATCTTCCTCTGCTGTTTCTTTATGTGGCGTGGTCGATTCATTTTCTTTGCCATTTAATGACATATTTTGCGTCCTTTGTAAGACGTCTTCTTCTTCTTCTTCTCCCATATTTTCCGTAGTGTGTGATTTTTTTTGGCGTTTGTGTTTTTTCTTAGGAACATCTTTGAATAGTGCAAATCGTAATAATTCCTCTGCTATCTCAACATCTCTCTCTTCTACTCGGGAAGATAATCTAGATTTTGCATGAGCTGTAGAAAGACGAATGAGCGTTTCTAATGTACGAACTGTTATAGGAGAAGTATGACGCTGGTTTCCCGTTAGTTGATCATTTCTTAAAGCCGAATAAGTAGAAACAATATAAGCATTAGCTTCATCCGTAAGTTGAGGATTAATTCTTGTTTTTGCATATTGAATATATTTTCGAATGAAGGGAATACTCAAAACTTCAATCTCATCAGGGTTCTGACCAGCATCAACCAAACCAGAATGAAGTAACGAATTAAACTTTTCAAAGACGATGCTTTCTTTTTCCGAGGTATCTTCATCATCTTCCCCAACAACTAAGCTCTGAGTCATATTTTCTCGAACTGGAACTCCTTCTTCTGAACCGGGTGCCAAATATCGATGCATTCTAAGAACATGTTCCGAAATTTGAAGATCACGTGCCCGATTTACATTGTCTGTGACAACAAAAAGTAAATCGAAACGAGATAGAAGTGAGTCAGGCAGTGCTATATTTTGATGAGGGTCCTTGTGTGTATCATATTGACCAAATATGGGGTTGGCTGCAGCAATCACACTGCATCTTGCATTGAGAGACGTGTGAATTCCAGCTTTGGCAATAGTGACTGTTTGCTGTTCCATGACTTCGTGGATAGCAACTCGATCAACATCACTCATCTTATCAAATTCATCAATACAAACAATACCTCTGTCTGCCAGAACCATAGCACCAGCCTCTAATCTTCGTTCACCAGTTTCTTGGTCTGTAGTTACAGCTGCAGTCAAACCAACACCCGAAGATCCTCTACCTGTAGTGGCAATAGCTAGGTTTGCAGTGTTTAAAACAAATCTGAGCATTTGAGATTTAGCTGTCGAAGGATCACCAACCATTAAGATATTAATATCACCTCTTAAATGAGTTCCATTAGGTAAATTCTTTTCGGATCCACCAAGAAGCATCAATAGAACTGCTTTTTTAATGTATTCATGGCCGTATATACTAGGTGCCAGAGATTGAGAAAGAAGTTCAAAAACATTAGGCTTTTGAGAAATAATATTGATATTTCGAATATCCATGTCGGTTATTGAATGTATGGCAACCTGGCCATTCCCTTTAGTTGATAATAATACAATGTTATCAGCAACAAGTAAAGATCTAAAGGTTGAGCTTTGCGACATAGCATTTGATCCCAAAGAGCGATAAACACCTACTGCCTGTATACGGTCTCCGGGTTTAGTGGTATCCACTAAATCATCATCTAAAACAATATCTATAGAACGTGGGAGTTGGCCCGCCGGTGCCTTTTCAGGCATTTCTTGAATTGATATAGTTTGATAATCACGATAAGTGCAATATCCATATTCAGTAATTAACGGGTTACTATGTTCATCTTCTGTGGGATAAACAGATGTTGTTGGTATAGGATCAAATGATAATGTAGCATCACGGTATCCTCGAGTATGAAACTGGCCCGTTTTTTCAGCGAAATGAACTGATCGAACAATTTTTGGGCGCACAAGTGAACAGCGTGTAACAATTCCTTCCACACAAACAAGCTTTCCTAAATGGCTAGCTTTTATTGTTCGAGGATTTACAAAATGGTCACCAAAGCTCCCTTTAAATGAAATAGAAAACGTGTCGTGGTCATTTATTTGATGTAAAAGAGGGTTTCGGATTGCTAATACCACATCTTTTAAGGCATTTTCAATGGAAGGAATATAGTCAGCGGGACTATTCAAAACACCACTCCAAAACTTGCGATCAAAATCTCGAAGATCATCTAATAAAACTATTAAGCGCTTCTCATTTTTTTGAAGCATTAACTGGATTTCATCAGCATAGTTAGTTGAATTCTTGGGATATTCTAAAAATTCTTGAAATATTCTTTGATGGTCAGCTGATATATTAGTTTGCGACGATGATAATGTTGCCAATTCTTCCGACATCTTTTCTGAAAAAATTATAAATTAAAATTAAAAATTCGAAGTTCCAAATTCGAAATTCGAAATTTTGAAAATAAAAGTATGTGATCTCGATGTGATTCTTCGGTTTCGATATGTTTTAAGAAAAAGGGTTGTTATTAGTAGTTGTTTGTTTATTTATTTGTTTGTTTTTTTTCACAAATATGATCTTTAGTAAAAGTAAACATATGGTCACTATAGCAACGGTTACTAAAAAATAACCGTGAGATTATGTAATGATTATCATTATTTAGAATGCATATGTTATTAGTGAGGTATTCATAATATTACAATAATCAATCACCTAGAAAAGCAATTTATTCGTTGCGAAAAATGGTAAATTAAGAACGGTTATGAAATAGATAAATTTTTTAATTTTTTTTATTTAATATAGCATAGATTTTGGCAGAGATAGTTTTTAAAATCCCAAACCAGTTGGTTGAGCACTAACAAACCCAGGTCCACCATTGGAGAAACCACCAGTACCTTGTGTAATCATAAGTCTAGTTCCAGCACCCAAAATAGGTGTTTCCTCCTCTTTCTTCTCTTGTTCTTTTTCTTTCGCTTTACGCTCTTCGTTATCTTTTTTCAAGAGTGCAAGAAGCGTGGTCTGTTCACGCTGTACGTTAATCAAATAAGGCATTGTGTAATCTTTCAGATTGTGAACCCATGAAAGTTCTGTAACAACGTCTTGTTTAATCAAATCGTAGCATGTATACAGGGTGGCGACATAGCATTCTTTATTGCCAATCTCCACAAAGTAACGGAGAAGATCCTCAGCGACTTCTTCCTTTTCAGAAGTAGCAGCTGTGTCAATAGCATCCTTCCATAGTTTGTCCTCCTTGGAAAGAGAAATACTCTTATTCCACTTTTTGTTTTTCTTGTAAATATGAGCGGCGATCTGTCTGAAATAAATAAGATCATGCTTTTCAAGTCGCCCAGCTAAATCAATAGGATCATATCTATCAAATGAATCGACAGAATCCTTTAACGACTTATAATCCTCCTCCTCGATAAGTAAGTCATGATAAGCATTGTTGACCGCAAAAATATTTTGGCCCTGAACAGCAATTAAAAATGGCTTAATCATAGGTAGATTGTCACTTTTTTGGAACATTTTGACAACTCTGCTAACATCAACACGGGGAATAAAAACGTTGAGAAGATCATTAATAAGTTGAGGTTGTTCAGCCATATAAAAGTTGATCGCCTTATAATAAATCTCAAGGTTGGCGACTTTAACAATAACATCTTTGAAAGATGTATGCTCAAAGGCATCAGGTGAATGTTCAATCATAGCAAGAGCTGCATTGTCCCACTCATCATAATGGCAGTAAAGGAAAACAAGCTCGGGCCAAAGATGGGCAGCCTCACACGCACGGATAACTTTAGGAATGTTAATACGAGACCAGAATAGCTTCAAGTGCTCCATCAGTTTTTCAGGTCTGTACTTCGAATACAAAACCCCAAGTTCAGTGAACATTCCCATATGGGCTCGCTCCAAAACCAGGCCTTGTTCAAATAATGAAATAAGCTCATCAAAATAGCCTGAAAACTCATATCGTTCTACCAAATCTTGAAGTTCTTCAGCATGTACAATAAGGTTAAGACCACAAATTTGAGCAAGACGGAATTCCTTATGTTCAATACAAGCTTCATTGACCTGCTTCCAAACCTTAACGCTGCTAGCCTTTCTAGCTGAATCAACGGCAGCTTGATAATCATTCAAAAATACCAAAGTCGAAGCAAGTTTAGCCCAGTTTGAAACGCTAGTGAAGACAATCTTGGCTGCTTCATACTGCTTCTCATTATAAAGCTTGTCACCAATAGTTTCCAAGTCTGCAACATTGGGTGAATTAAGAAGATCCTTTAAGTCATAAAGCTTGTCTGTAAGAGCATAACTTAAAAGAAGTTGGCCATCAATCAGAGGTTCTCTCAAAGTCTTGCGTGCCATCAAAAGATAAGAAATAAGTTCCTCATCCTTTCCAGCATGAGAAGCAATTTCAATAACTTCGGCAAAATTACTGGGATCATTAGCCTTCTTGTAAGATTCAATTGCATCAGAAACACGTAAGCCATTAAGTTGAGCCTTACCCAACTGACTCCAGACTTCAGGAATATCAACAGTTTCAGCGTAACTCTCGGCACGATCCAGAGAAAGAATATTATCGACAAGAACATTGAGGGCATTGATATGTTGTTCAGCCTTCTTGTAAACTTCAAATGCCTCTTCGTTGAGACCATTATCAAGACATATCTGAGCAATATCTGCTACATCGTAATTATCCAATCTCTCAATATAAGAACTGACCTTGCTTTTATCAGACTTAATAGCGGTCAAAATGAGAAGATTCTGAAGATTCTGATTATCATTAAAAGGTGAAGGCTCCAAAATGATCTTTTCCAAAAGTTCAATAAGCTCAGTGGGCAGATCGGCAGCTAAAAAGGCCTTAACTGCAATTGAAACATTTTCAGGATCATTAGACTCAGGAACAGCAGTTCCAACAACTTGATCAATTAAAGAACGACGATGCAAGTTATCCTCTTTCAAAACATAGTCCCAAAGCTCAGTATCAGCCCGAGCAACAAGATATCGGGCTTGATGCTTGTACATAGAATTTTCATTGGTAATATGAATAAGTTCATAATCGTTTTGGCCCTTTTCATAAGCGATAAAAGCTAAGTAAGGATCTCTCTTTTCACAATATTTACCAACAACAAGTGTATCGTAATTGCTGTTTTCCTTCAAAAATTTTTCGGGGTTATTGTTGCTATCAATATAAATTTTGGCCAATGCATCGAAGACGGAATGATCTTGTGTGCCAGTGGCAAGAACCTTTTCAAGGAATGGAAGAAGTGTCTTAAGTCTATTTCGCTTTTCCACTTCGGAAACCAATGTTTCAAAAGGAATCTTATCAATAGGGACAGAATCCAATAGGGCTTTGACAACAGATTCCTCACAGTCAACATCAAGAAGAGCAGCAATGACCTCAGGAGTCCTCGAGGGATTTACACGTTGAACATAAATCTCAATATACTTGAACAGCTGATTTTGGTACAAATAAAGAATGAGATCATGAACAAAATTGAATCGATCACAAACAATAACAAGAGGAAGCTGGTCATCAAGTTTGGCATCCTTCAAAAAGTTCTTAACTTTTTCGGGATTATAGACGCTGTTTTCACGGACAATACGTTCAATTTCGTGGAATTGACCAATTTGAGCAGCAGATTGAATGTATTTGAAAACAACATCGGCATCATCAGAAAGATTGACAATTGTCTGAAGGTAATAAAACAAACCTTCCGGAGTCTTAAACTCTTCAAAAAGTTTGATGAGATTCAAAGGACCAACAAGATCAGAGTACTTAGTAGCAACTTGAATTACAATTTGAAGATTTTGGCGAATATTGGTCTTGAGCATTTCATGTAAAGATTCAAGAGTTTGTTCAACAGTTAGCTTCCCAAAGTAATTCACAAGCCATTCAGGGTTGAGGACATTGCTATGAGCAAGAACACGCTTAATGTCTTTCAAATCATCATAATGTTCAAGAGCACGTTGAAAAAGGCCAGCTTGTTCACAAAGTTTTGCGATGCGGGCTCGATCATAATGAGAAAACATTTCGTTTCCTAAAATAGCATCAGCGACCTGAGGAGCTTTTAAGAGATTCATCTCAAGGAGACGAGTTTGAAGATTGCCTTGCTCGGGAAGATTGTCCTTAAGAGCATCGAGAAGAAAAGCAGTGGCTTGTTGAATGTGATTTTGGGAAAGGAAAATATCAACAACTTTATCCAAATCCAGATTCTCAACTTTTTGGTTGACTAGCTGAGTGGCAAACTCAGCGGCTTTGTCGGCATTACTGTATACAAGACTTTGAAGAAGAGATGTATAATCAGGAGTGTATCCAACTTTCTGACTGTAAGGAACAATCTTGTCATATTCTCCTAGTTCTGCCATAGCGGCAACAACCTTAAAAGGAACATTAGCACGAAGATATATACTTAAAGCCAAACTAATATTTCTCGGACGAACAATATCACCCAATTCTTCCGAAGGCTCAAGCTTGTTCTCGGTGAGCCATTTTTCAAGAAGAGGAAGACGGTCTTGTTCCAAAACTGGTCTAGCAAGTTCAATTGATTCAAACTTATTCAATGAACCCTGATCAAGCAAAGTTGAAAAATATTGTAAAATAGGATAGACTTGACCAGGTGGTGCTTGAATACCCTTTAGTCGCTGTACAGTTTCCTGAGTTCTTAAAATACCTCTTGGTGAGTTTGCTGCAACTTTAGCTGCCTCGGAATAGTTTCCACTATTCAAAAGTTGATTAAAATGTTGCAAATAAAGGTTATCAGCACCAGGAAGACCACCACGAGAAGCAAGAGCCAAAGCAAGAGACGTGTTTCCGAGATTATTAAGAATGTAAGGAACGACAGTATCTTCATTTAAAGAAACAGACAAAACACTGCCTTTCCGATTAATAACAAGAACTCCAGAAGTGGCATCAAACTTTGTTGCAGTAAAAATTGGATCTTGAGAAATGCGATTCATAAAAATGCATACCCCAGATTCAAGATCATAAAGATGAATAAGACCATATTTGGTGATAACATAAACAATCCCATACTTATTAGAAACTTCGACTGCAACTGGGAAATCGTTGGGGAGTTCTGCTGGACAATAAAGGTCAATTGCCTTTTTCTGATAAGGTGGATTTTCCTCTTTGTGATCAATTTCAACAATGTGGAGCTTACATCCAGTGCTGGTTCTGTTTGCAAAGGTAAAAAGTTGGGAATCACTTGAGCCGCCATCAAGCTTAATAGTAGCAAATGAGGACGCGTGACCTTCAATTGCTTGCGAAATATTGCGAGACTTAGAAAATAGCTGAATGTGACCAACAACGCGGCCATTCTCCTGGGCAATGCCAACAAGAGAAGACCATGATTCATCAACATTGACTTCATAGCTGATAATTTGTGAATTTGAAAGTGAAACGTGACGATCGGTATATTTCACAGGAGCGTCTTGAGAGGGATTGAATACATCCCAATGATAAACTGAATTATCAGTAATAATACCCAACGTTTTATCAGAGACCCACTTCCAAAAAACAATGTTTTCTGATAGGGTAGTCGACTTCAGTCTTTGTTTTGTGTCAAGATTAAAAACCTAAAATGTTAAAAAGTAATAACTTTATCATACTAAATAACTTACCTGTAGAGTTCCACCTTGAGCTCTAAGAGCAATGATCAACTGAGAAGGATTCATAATAGCCGATTCAGCTGACATTGATTTTCTGACGACATTATTATTATCATGAAGATTAATAATGGCAACTTTATTGCCTTCGGGTGAAGACTCTCTAACACTGTAAGAAATTATTAGTTATTGTAATAAATCAATTATAACGTCAAGTTCTTACCAGATATATTTATCACTCTCAAGTGTGCAGGTATTAAAAGAAATCGCCGAGTCGGCAACTCCTACATCAGAGAGCTTAAGATGCTCCTGAAATTTAATAGGTAAATCACCGGCAGACATTGTTCATATATATTTATAAACAATTATCAAATTTAGAAACTTCTAAAAAATGTGGTGATGTTATATTAAAAGAATGAGTCTGGTCGCTAAATAAAAGCCAAAGATTCTTGATATCTAGAACGAGATAAACGATGAATAATGATAAAAAAAAAATATCAATTTTAAAAGTCAGAAGTTATCTCAATGAAAAAAATGAAAAAAATGAATTGAAGATATCATGAAATATAATTTGGAGAATATGGTTGGTAATTAAGTTCGCAATTTCCAAAGTGTGAATTTTTCAAAAAAAACAAAAAAAAGTGACAGGTCAACTTACTTTCAAAGATGGAATAAAAAAACTGAACTACTGACTTTTAAAAATAAAAGAAATGCAGAGAACAGATTTTACGTGTTCAAATAAATATCAAACAAAAACAAGCTTACTAGCTTTTTCAATTGAGCTATTTTGGTTATTAAAGGTGTGTGAGGGAAAAACTGAGAACGATGATGGCTGAGTTGTGGGTAGTATAACCGGTCGTAATTGACTTATTCTTAGTTGCCAACTCATCAATGTTTATGTTACAAAAGTTAATGTCATGTTACAATAATGTAAAATGTAATATTAGTCATCATTAGTCAATGTTTATTAAATTGACAATAATGTAAGAATATGATGTTATTACGAAATTAGTAGTTTGCTAATGGTAAAAAATGCAAAATCATTTAATAAACCGGTGATATTTTTCTTTGAAAAAAAGGAAAGCACTAGGTTTTTTATTTAATAAATAAATTCATGTTTATTTTTTTTTTCGTAAATTTTGTTTTCTTAATATATTTTAATTTTCTAAAGTGATAATTGTGTTTACGAATTGATTTTAAACTTTTTGCATAATATGACAGATCTTCAAACGAGCTCCTTAAACCAGATAGGTCAAACAGATGATATCGAAAGATATATAGATAATGAAAGTGATATTTCTGGCACAACAGATGAAGAAGAAATTGAATCCCATACGCCAGTTCCAGTTAATGAGCAAATTACTCAAAATGAATCTAACAGAACACAGAATATATGGAAAAGTCAGAACAAAGACAGTATAAATACTATAAAAACTTTTTTTTCGCCTCCTTTTTCGAAACCACTTTTGCTACCAAATAACTTTTCGGAAGCCAGAGACGCAGATGCTGCTGAAAGAAATTTTCTTTCCTGGTTAAAGGTTGCAACTTATCTTTCTATTGCAGGTACCGCAGTTATTATCAATATCAGATTTCATGATCGTAATACTGAAAATGCATCGATAACTGAAAATGAAAGTGCGTTCATCGCTAGTATCGCACAAAATTCAATCTCTAGTTATAAATTATTGGAATCAGCTATTGAAACAAAGGATTATAATGGTCATCTATTTTCGTTGCCATTAGGGTTTGTATTTTATTGCTTATCATTTTTGTCCATTTTGGTTTCAATTGTAAACTACATTTCAACAATTAACGGATATTTTCAGCAAAAAGTTGTAGTAACAAACTCTTTTCTAACAACGTTAACAATTGCAAGTATTTCATTGGTAATACTAGCCAGTAATATAATTGTCCTTTGGAAATTCTATTAATGGTTGCAGTTTTTTGTCTTTTGGTCTTTTTGTCTTTTTGTCTTTTTGTCTTATTGTCTTTTTGTTGTTTTTTTTGTAAAATAATGCTAATCATTTGAATCTTTTTTTACCTAAATTTAAATATATTATAAATTAAAAATTAAATAAATCTGATATTATAATTTAGAACCCATTTGATCATAATAGCTTTGGATTGATTCTATGCTTTTCAATAGCAATCCCACTTTCCATAACTTTACGTGACGCAATAATTAAAATAAACCCTAGCCCTTATAACATAATATTAACTTTTAAAAATTACCTAGTAATAATCATTTAATTTTAAGTTAAGTTAACTGTTTGGGGCATTATTTTGAAATTTTAAACCTGATTAGTTGCTTCATCTCAATTTTTGTCACCTTTCAGCGATTTTCCATACATGACCTTTTAAGATATGACTTCAAACAAAGATGAAACTGTTTTGGCTGATTCCTATCCTTTAGAAGTACCTCGGATAACTGCTATCGAGTTCCCTGGAAATGTTATAAATACATCAAAAGCTATTGGGATGCTTGGATCTCAAAATAAAGTAGCAAAGGTATAGATAATTATAAATTTGTTAAAATATTTTCTAATTTGTGCAGGCTTGTGTCAGTAGAGGTGATAAACAGCTAGAGTTGAGATTTCGACCTGATGATCCATATGAACATCCCATTATGTCTAGCACTTCAAAGGCTCAAAATATTGTTCTTCAAATTCAACTTCCTAAAAAAAACCTCGATAAGGCTGGTGGAGATATTCAAAAGGCATTATCTCTTTCAGAAAAAAGTGACATTATTTTAAACCCTGAGTATATTATTGAAACTACATATCGGTTTAGAGGTAAGAAGCATTCTTTTTAAATTTAACCTACAGTCTAACTTTTATAGAATTGGGCGATTATCAGTATAATACTCGAGGTTCTAAATTTATCGAAAAAGTTAAGTCGACTTTATTTTCTCATAATTGTAAGTTTAAATTTATTTTTATTTTTTCTTTAAAGTCAAGTAATCTAACTTATTTTTAGATGAAGAAGTAAAGGATTTTCAATTTGATCAAAATGAATCATTTAATAACAAAAAAGATATTGATATTATTCCCCCTCCCCGGTTTTCTCCTTTAGTTTATCCTTTTGCCTATTCCTACAAGCAAAACCCATCTCTGATTGCAGTTAATGATGGAAAAGGTGGCCAACAATTGATCAACAGAAATAAAGGTCCGTTGTTATATGCTCAATACATCTCGTGGAATGATGACCCGCCACTTTGTGCTTCAAAGGAACTTCAAAAGCTTAATGGTGAAGGTCCGATAGCTTGCTTTAATTTTTTAACTCAGTTGTTTGAGGAACGGCCCATATGGACTAGAAAATCTATTGAATATCACCTCCCGAAGCATTTATTAATCCATTTGAAGCAAGTTTTACACTATGTCAGTTATACAATTCAAAATGGACCCTGGAGAGATTCGGTTGTAAAATTCGGTGTTGATACCCGCTCGTCATCTGATTATCGATTTTATCAGACTAGACGCTTTAGATATAATTTACATGACAAAGATGCTCACAAAGAAACCCGTCTTCCTTATAAATTCGATGGTAAAAATAAAATGAGTGGTAGTATTGTTCAATTTTGTGATATTACTGATCCCGATATTCGAAAACTAGTGGATGAGGGGAAAGTTAGAGAAACATTAGATGCGGAATCGGGTTGGTATGAAAGTGTCGATTATCATAAAATTAAGTTGCTTTTGTATTTGAAATATAAAGCAATTGGGGAGGGTATTTCATTAAGCGAAGATCAAATCAATGAAGTTATGGAAATGGAATCTGACCCTAGCGTTGCCAAATTACCAACCAACAAAAAGGCCAACGAAGAGGAGAATGATGGGAAAGACACAGCTTCTCAGTCAACCAATAACAAAGAAATTATTGATTTGGACTCAGATGTTGAGATGTACAGTACTGATCATTCAGATAAAGATATTGACGAAGATATTTCTAAGACCGTCCCTGACGCAGGAACTAATTGGACAGAAACTTCTGAAGAAATAGTTTCATTCTCTAAAGAAAATCTCCAGCTTTTAAAGGATTTATCAGGATTTGTTCTTCAAAAAAATTCCGAGAAGGAAATTTCTGGAAGGATGTCTAAATTAATACTTAACTCTTCAACTCAGATTAGCCAAATCCACAACACTGGAGAAGTTTCAGACCGGAATCAAGAAGACCAAGAAGAATAGTTGCTCTGCCATCTTTTATTTTGGCTTGAAGTTGACATGTATACTATTATGTAATATTATTGTTTGTGCTTAGTAATTTTATTTTCCAATCAAAATCACCAAAAACTTTTCATCCTCTTATTATTTTTTCTCAAAACTACACCACTTTAAAGCTTAAGAAAATTTAACCAAAGATTTCATTATGTTGACATCTTTATTGAATGAACTAAGACCCGGCTTTTCGGCTCTTCGAAATAATGGCGTCAACCTCAGCCAAACCCGAAACTACGCTATTCCTGGATCCGGCCGCAGTGTTTTGACCCGAAGAGCAAAGAGAAAACTTATTCCAGGAAAAACTCGCCCTTCGATTTTTCACATGTTTGAATGTAAAGTGGAACTTTCTGATGGCTCCACATATGTTAGAAGATCTCAATATCCCCGTGTGGAATGGAGATATCTTGCCGACCAACGAAACCACCCATTATACAATCCTTCTCGATCTAACCTTAAGGTCGTTGAAGCTGATGCTACAGGCAGATTAGCTAAGTTCAAGCAGAAGTATGGTTTTGTGCAACCAGTCGATTCAGCTGATAGAAAAGATTCTGCCGAAAATAACAAACCAGCAGAAGCTTCTAAGGAATCAAGCAAGCCAGTTATTGATGACTATTTGGATCTCATGAGTGAAGGATATGTTCCAGTTCAAAGCGGAGGAAAGTTGGCGAAGAATAAGAGAGGAAAAAAATAAAAAAATACTTGACCTAGAGACATTTTTTATGATGAAAAAAAAAAACATAATCCAAAGATCTAAAATTAATCGTTTTTGTCATTTGATTGAAAATATAGTTGTGTAAATATTATGTAGATAGATGTAAAGGTATTTTCCTTTTTTTTTTTTTTCAGTGGTTTTTTATTTTTTAACTCTCCCTTAGACCTTTTTTTATAAAAAAATCATTTTCTTTTCTTACACCAACTACTGAAACTAGTTGAACAAAACTTTTAAAACCAAATGGGAAGTGTCTTTTTGCCACATTTGCATACGGGATGGCATGTTGATCAAGCCATTCTGTCGGAACAAGACAGGTTGGTAGTGATTAGGTTTGGCCGCGATAAAGATCCAGAATGCATGCTTATGGATGAAGTGCTATATAATATTGCTGATAAGGTCAGAAACTTTGCCGTCATTTATGTTTGTGATATTGACGAAGTAACTGCCTTTAATCAAATCTACGAGCTCTATGATCCCATGGCCATTATGTTTTTTTACAGAAATAAGCACATGCTTTGTGATTTTGGTACCGGAAATAACAATAAGCTCAATTGGGTATTAGATGATAAACAAGAGTTAATAGACATCATTGAGGTAATCTATAGGGGAGCGACCAAAGGTAAAGGTTTAGTCGTAAGTCCAAAAGGTAAGTTCTGATTTCAGTGTATATATTGATTGGGGGTTTCTATTCTAACCAACATGTTCGTAGATTATTCTACTAAGCACAAGTATTGATGATGTAACTATGTGTAATAGATTAGTAATAAATAATGACTCTATTTGTGGTTGTATGTTTTTCAAAACATTAAATGTAATAAAAGGTTTTTTTCCTTTTTTTTTTTACTCCAGATCGAATTGCCATCCTACCAATACCACTTTAGATTGATTTAAATAGATTGCGTTTTGTCGCTTTTAATCGACACCACCCATTTCATCTATCAAAACTGTTTTCTTTTTCAAACACGTCTGCACATTCAATCGCTTGGGGACTTCGCTCTAGCCCATATTTTCACAAGTATCTTTTTACATTTACCACAAGAGCAACTTCTTCGTTTAGTAAACAATCGAACCAAAAGAAATCAAGAATGGCATCTGTTAGACCTTCTGATCAACCCTTCAACCGTGAATCAATTGAGGCTGTTTTGAAGAGAAGATTCTTCTACGGCCCAGCCTTTGACATCTACGGAGGTGTCTCCGGTCTTTATGATTATGGCCCACCAGGCTGTGCCCTCCAGGCAAACATTATTGACACGTGGAGAAAGCATTTCGTTCTTGAAGAGGATATGCTGGAAGTCGATACCACTATGCTTACCCCTCACGAGGTCCTTAAGACCTCTGGCCATGTTGACAAGTTTGCTGACTGGATGTGCAAGGATCCTGCCACTGGAGAGATTTTCCGTGCTGACCACCTTGTCGAGGAGGTTCTTGAGAGTAGACTCAAGGGTAACCTTGATGCTCGTGGTGTGAGCACTGATGCTCCTAAAGAAGAAGACAAGAAGCGCAAGAAGAAAGTTAAAGAGATCAAGGCTGTCAAGCTTGAGGACGAGGTTGTTGAGGAGTATGAAACCATTCTTGCCAAGATTGACGGTTATTCTGGTGAAGAACTTGGTGAAATCATTGAAAAGTACAACATCACCAACCCTGGTTCTGGAGGAAAGCTTCAACCCCCTGTTGCTTTTAATCTTATGTTTGAGACAGCTATTGGCCCCTCTGGTCAACTTAAGGGTTATCTCAGACCCGAGACCGCCCAAGGTCAATTTTTGAACTTCTCTAAGCTTTTGGATTTCAATAACTTGAAAATGCCTTTTGCATCTGCTTCTATTGGCAAATCTTTCAGAAATGAGATTTCCCCTCGTTCAGGATTGCTCCGTGTTCGTGAGTTTTTGATGGCTGAAATTGAGCACTTTGTCGATCCTAAAGAGAAAAGCCACAAGCGTTTTAAGGAGGTTTCTGCTCTTAAGCTTAGATTCCTTCCTAAGGATGTTCAGGCTGATGGTAAGACCGACCTTACCGAGACTACTATTGGCGAGGCTGTTGCTTCAGGCATGGTTGACAATGAAACTCTTGGTTACTTCTTGGGTCGCGTTTACCTCTTTTTGATCAAGATTGGTGTCAATCCTGAGAAACTTAGATTCAGACAGCACATGGCTAACGAGATGGCACATTACGCCGCTGACTGCTGGGATGCTGAGTTACATTCTTCATATGGTTGGATCGAGTGTGTTGGTACTGCCGATCGTTCTGCCTATGATTTGACAGTTCACGCTGCCCGCACTAAGGAAAAACTCGTTGTCCGTGAAACCCTTGAGGAGCCTATCACTGTTGAAGCTTTCGAAGTTGACTTCGATAAGAAGAAGTTTGGCCCCAAGTTCCGCAAGGACGCCCCTAAAATTGAAACCTTCCTGACTACCCGCAATCAATGCGAGCTTGAAACTCTTGGTGAGGAACTCACAAAGAATGGAAAGGTTGTTGTTGACGTCGATGGTATTGAAGGTAAGGTTGAAATCGATAACTCTCTTATCAGCATTGAGAAGAAGACCAGAGTTGAACATATCCGTGAATACACTCCCAATGTTATTGAACCTTCATTTGGTATTGGCCGTATTCTGTACTGCGTTCTCGAGCACAGCTTTTGGACTCGCCCCGAAGATGCTGCTCGCGGCGTTTTATCGTTCAAGCCTCTTGTTGCCCCTACAAAGGTTCTTGTTGTTCCTCTGTCAAGCAATGAAGCATTTGCACCCATCACCCAAGATATTATCAGCAGCCTTAGAAGACTTGGTATTTCCTCAAAGTCGGACGACTCCTCTGTTTCAATTGGCAAGAGATATTCTCGTAACGATGAACTCGGTACTCCCTTTGGTATTACTATTGATTTCCAAACTGTTAAGGATGGATCCATTACTTTGCGTGAGCGTGATTCTACAAAGCAGGTTCGTGGTTCAAAGAATGATGTTTTGGCCGCTGTCCAGGAAATGATCAATGGCGCTTCTTGGGAAGAGGGAACAAAGAATCTTGAAGTGTTTGAAGGTCAGCAAGATTAAAAAAAAATAGAAATTCAGAATAAGATTTTTGTGTTATTTTTTTGTATAGTTAGTAATTTTTCTGAATAGGAAGAAGAGAAAGATGTTATACTAGTTGGTTAAGTTTGGAATTGTGCAAGAAAAAATTGCATTCCTTGAGTTTATTATATACATTAATAAGGTCATTATAAGATTTTATAAACCTCTAGAGGTACTATGAATAAGTTTTGATATATGGTATTAAAGGCAAGATAAACATGTCTTTTTTTTTTAAATGAAAAGATTTGGTTTGTACAACTGGCTGTCTTGTATGGAAAAAAATGTACCGATGTCTTCTTAGAGATAAATGAAAGGAAAATGATGTGGAAAAAATAAAAGGAATAATAACATTTAAAAGGATGCAATCCAAGTCTCTTAATATCAATGGAACAATTAAGTGAAATAAAGAGAATGACAATTATTCATGGGGAAAACGGTCTAACGAGTACTATCAGTTGACGTATGGACAGTCGAGGTTGCTAGTAATTTCTGAATAGCTACTGAGTCTGTAAGTCAGACATTCTGTTGACAGATCTACAGATAAAATATACGAGCATATTTGAAATATATTAGCAAAACTATAAACTTAAGAACGTTTATTGCTTTAACCATAGTCAGCTAGATTATGCCCAGCTCCAATTGCCAACCAGTGGCTCTAGAAAATATTAATATATTGTTTAGGCAAAGAGACATCTGGCATAAATTTTACGTAATGGTTGATGCAATATGATAGATCTTAATGTTTTTCAATAATATTGAATTAGAAAAAATAATAGAACTATGAAAAAAAGGAAAGAGAAACTTTTTTGAGAAAGCCTCAATGTCAGAGGTATGTTCACAAAAGTTAGAAATATGTGAGAATTAACACCAAAAGTAAAGAGTGTGCGACCCATGTGAAGAAATGATTTCCCAAAGCAATTTTTCACACAATCATCATGATTTGGTCTATTGTCCAATGTAATATTTACTTTAGGTATTAGTTTAAAGTGAGTTCCATTTCCTAGAATCAAGATATAGGAGAGCGCGAGATCGCATAATTCGAGAAGCCAAGGTTATCATATATGCAAAGCAAGAGATACATTATAGATATCGTTGGTAACTAGAACTGAGAAACTATGTATAAAAAATATATAATTTGAAAGACAGCGTGAAAAACCTTCCAACTCGTAACAGTTGATTTGATTTCTAGAGAAATTTGCTGTTGATAAATTATTTTTTTTTGGCAAAGCGCCCTAGTAAAAGGCCAAAATAGGCAAGATTGTTGCCTTTTCCGCTTTTACCATTTTGGGAAATAAAATGTAGTTCCGTTTTAGGACTACTAAATAGTCGTAATGTGTTATTGAGTTTTGGGACAGACAAAAAAAAATTTTAAATTTTATTTTTTTTTCCCCATAAGTTTAACCACATCATCCGTCGAAATCATGTAAACATGTCTTTGACAGCAGCCAAAAATGCCCCAGATCTTTTTAAACCGCTGTACAAGCGAGACCGGCGGCTTCAGTCTCCTGAGATGTGCTCCGATATTTTGGATTTGCGCAAAGCGGCCCAGAGTTGCATAGGGCCTCCTGGATACACTATTCGAGTATCGCGATACTATTCAACGGATGCAGTTGCTTCCCACGCGAAATCCGTTTTCGGCTCATACATAGCTTCAGCTCCGAAATGCGTGGCCGAAAAATTGCAAGAAGCTTTAACTCAGGAGCTAAATGACCATTATGATCCGCTGCAAATCACTATTGACGAGCTTCCGGGTCTTGTTTTGATCCCAGAACTGATACCGTGCGCCGCACAATGTGCATTAATTGCAGAGATTGTTCGCGATCTGATACCTGACACACGTCATCGCAATAATCTGGACATTCATTATAGCATGGGTTCAGGACTTGAGCTCTTTGAAAAGGATGGTGTACTAGAACCACTACCCGAACCAATATATATGGGCGACGACAATAAAGGCGAAGGATGTGGAATAGACACAGTTAAACGATCCGCATCGCCAGCACCAGCAGTGCCCATGCCGATTTCAACGGCACGCACGCGTAAACTCCGATGGATCACACTTGGCGGACAGTACAACTGGACGACGAAAAAGTATCCCACTTTTACGCGTGGGGCCGAAGGATTCCCCGAGTTCCCTGCGCGTATGGGCTCGCTTTTTTCGCCACCAGTGTTTCCTGGATTAACCCCGGAGGCAGCCATTATCAATTTTTATTCCCCTGGAGACACGTTATCTCCGCACCGAGACGTGGCAGAGTTGTGTATGGCAGATTTAGCTTCGGTATCGCTAGGGTGTGAGGCAGTGTTCTACGCGGGAATGGAGCGATATGCGGACCAACAGCAAGGCGTCAGTGATCGACCTCCACTACAGATGCTGCTGAGAAGTGGAGACGCGGTAGTAATGGGTGGTGACTCACGACATGCATACCACGGCGTGGGTAAGGTGTGGGCAGGAACATGTCCCGAGTATTTAAGAGACATGGACGACTTAGTAATTGGGAGCAATGAGGAGCGTGAGCTATGGGGACGATATGGGGAATGGGTGGCCGAAAAGCGAGTCAATATTAATGTGCGACAGATGTTGTGATTTAGGCAATGAAAAAAAAAATTATATATGTAAAAGATGTATATTTATGTTTCCGGAGATATATAGCATAGAATCATTAGACACTAAAATTACAAAAATAATGAAAAAAAAAAAATACTAATGCAAATACATAAAAGATAAAAATGAATGAAAAAAAAATGAAATTAACAACTGGTATACTCATCTTCTTCAAGGACGTTGAAAAGAGTATCAGCAACGGGTTCGCCGAGTGCACCAGCATCAGTCATGCTAACAGACGATACTGAAGACTCACCGGCAGACCATAAGGCTGAGGAATCAAGAGAGGTTGAAGAGAAAGAGCTAGAAGACGCGGCGGCAGCAGCAGCAGCATGAGCATGGGCGGCAGCAGCGGCATGAGCAGCGGCATGAGAAGCAGCAGCATGGGCCGCGGCCTGGGCAGCAGCGGCAGCAGCTGCGCTATGGGTCTCAATGTGTGGAGGAGCAGATCGGATTGGAGGGTCGATCGGACATACACTGCCATCATTTTGATCAAGATATAGAGGGTCGAAGGGGCCTGAGGGGGCGATTTGGAGGCCAAGGAAATTTGCATTCGAGGTCTTTGGAGATGCTGCCGAAGCATCTAAAGAGTCAGCGGAAGCTAGGGCGGCTGCGGCTTCAGCAGCGGCAGTGGCGGCATTCATGATGGCTGGGTCATCGGAGAGATCTGGGGCTGCTGAGGCACCAGTTTCCATGATGGAGGCAGGTTGGCGATCATCCATGAGTCTGCGCACAATCATATCTGAACCTTGAACTGGGTACCAGATATTTGATGCGTCTGCAGCCATGTGGTGATGATGTGGGTGGTGGTGGAACATATGGTGAGGGTGCTGGGCCCCGATTCCGACGCCTCCGGCGATGGGGGCGCCAGAAAACATTTGATGGTGGTTATGGCCCTGGATTGTTCCGAAGAAGGTAGGAATGCCACTGACTGGAACAGAGGACTCGCAAAAAGCGGTCAGGGGGCGAGCAAGGGGCACTGAATCAGGAACAAACGGCATCATATTGGATGCGCCGGGACCTGTAGCTGTGGCGGTTGCAGGGGTTCCACGCCCATGGTGAGCGATCGCGGCAGCAGCAGCCGCTGTGTTGAGGTTGTAAGTAGCTGGGTTTGCAGCTGTTGTGTTGTTGGTGGAGGAGGATGTAGCAGTTGTTGCAGACTGTTGTTGCAGATGTTGCTGAGACTGAGATGGAGGGGTGGGGTGTGCGGCTGCAGAAGAGGTGGCGGTGGGGCTGAAGATGCCCTCGCCAGTGATGCCAACAAAAGAAGCGGTGGCCATTTGGGCGTGGGTCAAGTCGCCCATAGAAAATGCACGATGAGGAACAGCGAGCGGAGCCACCACACCAGGTTTGGTGGATGAGGAGGAGGATGAAGAGGATGCAGGAGGATTCTGTCCAAAGGGCGCTGTGGGGGGGCCCATGAAGCCAGGGGCGGAGGTCTGGGCTGGAGCCGGGGCCTGCAGGAGCTCATTTCGAGAGGCGGGTCTACGGCCAGCCAGAGGAGAAGGCTGAGAGAAGGTGGCAGCAGGTTGGAGTCCGGAAGATTGGGGAGCCGATTGAGGAAGGGAGGCAACTTGTTGAGGGATAGGTTGCTGGAGAGAGGGTTGAGTCTGGGAGAGGATGGTGGGAGAAGACTTGTTTTCTCTTGGGCCAGAGGTGATTTTTCGGAAAACAGTTCTTGCGGAGAAGGAATCATTAACCATTTCAAACTCCCAGACAAGGACGGCATAGAGAGTGGAGGATGATAGGGTAGTAGTTGCAGGGGTAGAGTCATCAGGAGCAGCTGCTGGGACAGGGGCCGCCTGCGGCACATGGCAGTGAATCTCCTGGATCATTGTGATGGCGTTGACGGCTTTTGCGGCTTCTTTGACGCTTTTCGCACCGGCTTTGCTTGTGATGCCGATGATAAAGGCTGCCCAAAAGTCGCTGGCAAAGGGGAGGTGGAGAGTCTCAGTACGTTGGCCTAGGTTTGAGTGAGCGCGAACAGGTTCGATGAGAGAGAGGACCTCGTTGCCCAAGGTGTAGACCTTAGTGATACAGTCCCATTGGTGTTGGGGCTGGGAGGTTTGGGAGCGCAAGAGGGAGGCAGGGGAAGAAGAAGAAGAGGATCCGAGAGCACGTGCACTGCTGGCAATGAACTCAACATCGGACTTGAAGAGGGATCCTTCGGGAATTGGGGATCCGAGAGGCAAGTTGAACTTTGACTTTCCGTAGATGACGGGGACACTGGCGGGGTACCCTGAGGCGAAAAGGCCATGGGAGACGGAGGGGAAACGGCTGAGAAGCTTTGCAGATTGCTTTTGTTTGACGGGGGACTCGAGTTGGGGGCGGATTAGCTGTGAGAAGACTTTTGTAATTTGTGGGGGAGCCAAAGGAAGGTATTGGTACATGGAGAAGTTAAGGGGCATGAAGATGTAAGAGTCCTGGTCAATGGAGCCCGCATATCCGAGGGGATGTTCTGGGGTAGTGGTGAGCATAAGAAGATCCCCGGATGACGGGGCCTTTTTGGGGCAAGGGGTAATTGGATCAGTAGATGATGAAATTGTAGAGAAGTTTGAGCCAGTAGAAAGGGTTGCGGAAGCTTTGCTTGGAGATTTGAAGAGATCTTCAAGGCTTGTTCTAAGGTCGGAACGAGGTTGTTGTTGCTGGTGCTGTTGTTGGGGGATTTTTGATGGAGATGTTGCACGGGTCTTTTCTGGGGGGGCTTCAACGACAAGCTCCATAAACTCCGGGTCGTCTCTGAGAAGATGTTTTAAGACCTGGATATGACTCGAGACCTGTTTACGGGTTCTGATTTTGCCAGTTTTGTGCTGGATGTATTCTGAGATGAGCTCATTGCGGCCACAAGGTCGGCCATGAACGGTGATTTTTCGGCGACCAACATGAGGAATACGCCTTAGGGCTTCCATGAAAGCTTTTTCGACGTCAGGGCTCCAGATGGAGGCGGCGTCGGCGTCGTTGCATTCCTTTTTCTGGCGCGAAAGGTAGCCTGCATAGGCCTTGCGGTCGGAGACAAGAGAAGTTGGAGAGGAGACGGGGGAAGTTTTAGAAAGAGAAGAGGGATCAGCTGGGGATGCGGTGGAGGAGGATTGAGCTGCAGGGTGGTGGATTTGGAGAGCGGGGATTTGGTGGATAGGAGCAGCAATGACCATTTGCTGAGCTTGAGAAGAGGGGTGGGCGATCAAGACTGGGGTTGTAGTTCTTGGTGCCGCCCAATTGGAGTATATTGGGCAAGGGGTTGGTTGGGAGTTGAATGCAGCAAGTTGATCTGGAGATTGAGCCGAGGAGGTAGCAGCTGCAGCAGCTGTCGATAAAGACGAGGGCTGTTGTTGCTGTGGGGCATTTTGAGCAGAGACGACTTCTGGGCCTGCAGGTGTCGCTGAGGAGGGAGTGAAGTAGAGTTGAGAGGGAGCAGAAGTGACGGAAGAGGTAGTGGAGAGGGGGTGGTTGTGTTCCGGGACGGTTGGCGAAGTGGAGGAAGAGGGGGGGTTGATTTGAGTAGGGGGGATTTGGGTGGATCCGGAATGGTAAACAAAGTTTTGGGAATGGGCGTTTTGGAGATGGAGGGCCGGGGGGATGGCGGCAGCGCCGGCGCTGGTTTTGATGAGTTTTGTAGGATGGAGGGGGTCTGAGGAAGACGAGGAGCCCTGAGCGGAGGATGCGGGGAGGTCTTGATCAAAGGAAGGGCGTTTTCTGCTGAGAGAGTCTGGAGGGGTGAGCTGAGACTGGCAGAGGGAGGCAGTTGCAGTTGCGAGCGACATTGCGGAGGATGGAGGGGAGGAGGTTGGGGGGTTTTTGGTTTTGGTTGCTTGTTGTTGTTGCTGTTGCTGTTGTTGAGGAGTCAAAGGAAAGGACGAAGAAGAAGCCATGATTTGAAATAAAAGGAGTGGGCTTTGAAAGAATGAATGGAAGGGTTTCTTCTTTTATTGGTAAATTATAAACGAATGACTGAGAAAAGAAAAAGGAGAGACAGAAAGATTGAAGGGTTCCGGTTTCTTAGCACGACATTGTCGGCATGGAGAGGAGTCTAGTCAATATATAGATGAAGATGTGTGTATATATATGACCATATATATATATATATAAGCGTATATATATATATTGATTTTGGAGGTTTGACTGGGAAGGTGGGGGGGGTATGAGCTAGAAATATGGCAGACTTTTTTTCTAAAAAAGACTTTGAAAGGGCGAGCGCCAGGACTTTTATACTTCAAACTTATTTTTATGGTATTACCAGCAACATATACGCCATATACAATGTATACACTTCCGCAAAACCCTCACGCGGGAGGGGTGGCCAGGAGTTGCATATTGTGTTGGTGGTTAAAAAAAAAGTTCAATAGAAGTTGGTTATTTGCATTGACGCGTTGCGAAAGGCATTTTTTTTTTTTTTGGGAAAGATAATAAAGTTTCCTTATATTGTTTTTATATATTCATATTTGGCCCATGGACTTGTGTGACAGGCGCCGTCGTTCTTGGTGGCTACTAAGGGGCCACAGAAAGAGGAGCTCCACAGTCGGCATCCACCCGCGGTTGAGCTCGATCGAGCCAAAACACAAGGTCCTGCGGGGCGCCCAAAAGACCGCCGACACTGGGGATTCCAGGCCGGGTTTATAGAAGCTTTTGGCACAACGCACAGCCCGTCTGGGTGGTTTGTTCCAGCTTTTTGTTTTCCAGAACCATCGGGGCATTTGAGGGGAGGACGAAATGAAAAGTTTGCTCCATCAATGATTGCAAAAAAAAAAGACAATTGAATGTGTTTTTTCAAGCCCAGCCTCCTCTAAAAGCCCAGCCTTAAAGCGCTCCTTTTTTTCTCTCTATCTCTTCTTTTAGTATCACAAAGGGTTCCGTCGTCTGTCAAATTCAACGAAAAAATCAAAAAAGGAAGAACCCTTACACGTGAAGGATGCAACTTTTGGGCTCCTGTCTATATTTTTTTATCTTCTACTCTCTTTCCCCTAGCATCATCGCCCTCGCAACTCTCTCTTTATTTCTTTCTCGCGGCGTGTTTTAATAAAAATATTAAAATATTCTTACCAAAAAAAAATAAGTCTCTCCATCACGTACGCGAAACCAACGCGCCAAAGTCGTGCCTAAAAAAATCAAATGTATTTATATATAAATATACCTATATATTCTACCTCTACCTTGATCCTTTTTCTACCTTAAAAAAACTCCATCGCTTTATCCACAACAATCGCGCCCTTTAATTTTTTTGTCGCTTCAAAAAGAGACGAGAGGTTTCTGTCAACAAGACAAAATAAGCTTAAAATTCAAACGAGGAGTCTCGCCAAACTCCCCAATTGGGCAACGCGTTCCTGAACGCGAGCCCCAGCCGTGCCCCACAAATCAAAAAGGGAAAGCAGCTCTTCCATTTAGGGACTCACCGCGTAATTTACGTGTGATTTTCGCGTGGCGATGGAGAAAGGGTTTTGTTTTAATTTCCCTTTTCAGGGGGAAAAAAAAAGAAAAGAAGGGACTTTTTTCACTTTGATTTGATTTTATTTTCAAAAATACATTTTTACATTCAAATGAAATAAAGTCTTTCAATATATCTATATATCTTCTAATAGATAATCTAAAGATATATATTATCCCGGAAGACTTTGTTTTAAACTTCAAACAAACATACAGTTACGTGCCAGCCATATTATATCAAGGAATATTACTAACCATTCGTCTAATTAAGCTCACCATGATTTCTGTACAAAAAGCAAGTCCACGGATGTATAGTCGCAAGCGCGCGTTAGCCAAAAACAGGTAAAGAGCATCTCTCTGTAGCTGTCTTTTCGTGAAAAAGTAAAAAAAAGAAAAAAAATTCCTATCTAAAGCATATGCCGGCGGCCACTAAGTGCGTTAACGACCTTCTATGTATTGCTCCATCAGCTTCCCTCGTGATGACGGCAGTGGGACTAAAAAACCAAGTGGGTTAGTCTTCAGCCGTCCATTCCAAACCGTTTTTAAGCTTTTTCCACGCGCTAGCCAAAAAAAAAAAACGCGCCTTTAACATATACAAAGAGATAAATTTCAAGCAATCACGGTGGAAAAAACAAAAAGAAATAACGGCAAAAGTGATTGAATTGTTATCGTTGAATGTATATTCTAATATAATGCGAGCATATTGATATCATAACTGGTCATATATATAAAAGAGTTGTCTACAACCACCAACGCGAGATCTCCTTGATTAAGATCTCTCTCCCCACCGACCATTGACCACAGAAGTGGAGAGACTACAAGCCGAGCCAAAAAGAAAAAAACCTATGTGGCCCGCCTTATGTACTTATTACAGCTAGAGTGAAGATATCGTGTAATTGGACAGAGTGTGTAAGGTGGAAGTTTTATTGGCAATTTGTTAAAATAATATTATTATTTTTTACCCTATTCTCACCCCCTATCTTTACTCTTTGACTCCTTTTTCTTTTTTGGTTGGTTGTTCTTTTGGAATCAATTAATATTATTTCTTGCTTGTTTTATTACAATCGATAAATTTTCCCGTCTTCTTCAAAAGGGGTTCTTGTATTGGAAATCCCTTGATTGAAAAAATATCAACCCATCACCATTGTACACTTAACACTGTTTTAAAGCTGTCCTGCTACTTGCAACAAATACCAAAGTTGCAACACATTAACATGCATCTTCTAAACAGCTTCCATAAAAAGCCTTACCCTTACCCTCTCCATGTTTTTTCTCCCCCATATCTTCTCAACCTTCTTTTGTAGCCCTCTCCCCCCACTCAACTACACTATAACAAACCTCGCACCAAGACCTAACTCCCAAACCTCGTTTAAAAAACCATTAAAATGCATTAAAAATATAAATGTAAATAAAATAAAACTTATTCCCTCTTCAAACCTTGACCACCAGCTTACCAGTCGTCGTTCCGCTCTCCAAATCCTTCAGCGCTTGAGGCACCTCCTCCAGCGCATACTCCTTCGTCACACGCACCCGCAAGTCTCCGTGCTTGAGCGTCGTCCAGTACTCCTCCGTAAACTTGGTCCACTCCTCCGGCGTGCCCACGTAATTCCCCAGAGAGTGCCGCACGACCTTGACGCTCTTTTCTCCCAGTGCTGCAATCTCGATCGGCGCAATAACCCCCGACGAGTCGCCATACGACACAAACGTCCCGCGCTTGGCTAGCGCGTCCATCGACGACTTGTACGACGCATTCCCCACGCTATCAAACACGGCGTCCACGCCCCGGCCGCCCGTCAGCTCCCGGACCCGCGTCGCAATGTCCTCCGTCTTGTAGCACACAACCGCCTCGGCCCCATTCTCGCGAACCGTCGCCACCTTGGCCTCGACGCTAGTCACTCCAATCACCCGCGCTCCGGCCTTGGCCGCCATCTGCACCACCAGCGACCCCGTGCCTCCGGCCGCCGCGTGCACCAGCACCCAGTCACCCGGCTTGATCTCGTAAGCCTCGCGCACAAGGGTGATGGCCGTTAATCCCTGTAGCAACGAAGCCGCTGCCTCTTTCGCGCTCACAAAGTCGGCAATTCGAGCCACGCGGCCGCGCTCGTCCACCGCCGTGTGCTGCGCATAAGCCCCATCGGCGATATACACCACGCTGTCGCCCACGCCAAACTTGTCGACCTTGGCGCCGGTCTTGATGACTGTTCCGGCGGCCTCGCGACCCAGCGTGAACGGGTACTGGGCAATTGCCCGCGTGCCCTTGATGTAGTACAGGTCCACAAAGTTAATACCGCAGTACTGGTTTTTGACCAAAATGTCGTATTCTCCCAACACTGGCAGGCTCGCGTCAATGTCCACCTTCGGGTCTTGGTTTGGTCCGTGGATCCGCACAGCTGTTTGAGTGATGGGAAATGTGGATGCTCTTCTGAGTGGTCTTGGTTGGGCCATTGTAATGATGGGTGTAGATTATCGTAACGTAATGATAGTGATGATAGAGATGTATAAAAAAAAAAGGACTCTTTGTCAGTAGACGAATTTCTAGTTTAAGATAAAGAAAGAAAGAAAAAAAGATAAAGCGTGTGGACAAAAATGCCCATTTATATAAGCCCGAAGAACAAGCGCTTTTAAAAGGAAATAAGTCCAAGTCTCGGGTTGTCCTCCCCACAAACTCTGTTGCTTCAAGATCAAATATCATGCCATTTTTTTATCTAGTATATATCTAATACATCTAGTAGTATTCTTCCTCTTCTTCTACATCTTCCTTCTGTAATCTTCTGTATCCTCGGAATAAAATTTCATAAGTCCAATGACATCTCCCACTCATGGCGTGACCATAGTCATATTATATATACACGATAAAAAATATCAACGTCCCGAGTGCATCAGACATAAATGACCTACGATAAAGTAAACGTAATTTCCCAAAATCAAAAAGACACAATAATAGACAACAATTTTCTTATTAAGCTTCCATCAATTTTTTTTTAAAAACAAAAATACATCAGTGCAAATTTACTCATCCTTGAGAAGAGCCTCTCTCTTCTCAACAATGCGCTGTTGTCTTCTGGCCTTGACGGCACGGAGCTTCTCGCGGCGAGCCTCAGCCTCCTCTCTGATAGACTTCTCACGGGCAGCCTCAGCCTTAGCCTTGATGATGTGCTCGACAAGGGCACGCTTGTGCTTGAAGGTGTTACCCTTGGACTCCTGGTAAAGAGTGCGGTAAAGAGTCTTGTCAATCTTGTTGGCATCTCTGTACTTGGAAATAAGACGGCGGAGAACGCGGATACGTCTCATCCAGAGAACCTTAGAAGGCATTCTGGCGTTGGCAGTACCCTTTCTCTTACCGTAACCAGAGTGTCTACCAGCACGCTTGGCCTCCTTGTGGGCACGAGCACGAGCTCTAGAGTGGCCAGTCTCAGGCTTGCGGATGATGATACCATTGTCAACCAACTTGCGAACAGTTTGACGAGAGTTGGCTTCGCTGATGGCAGTGGTCTCGGCGGGATCGAGCCAGATCTTTCTCTTACCAACGCCAAGGACGCTGGAGGCAAGTCGCTTCTGAAGTTTAAGGTTGGCCCTGCAATAGCAAAAAAAAAAACGTATTAGATCATTAAATATTCAAAATATATGTATATAGATATCTATATATCATCGTTATATTTCTTCATTATTTCGTTAAACGTACATCTTTAAATGGTATGTTGTCGCTGGAAACTTCTAGGATCGTGAGACACAGAGGGGAAGGGGAAAAAAAAAAGGGGGGGGAAAGAGGGAAGTAGGAGAGAGAAAAAAAAATTTTCTCAGTGTGGGTAGTACTGGACTATACGATTTTTTTTTCCTAAAGAGAGGTGGTAGCTGGGTTATTTTGTTACAACTTAAGATGTTGCAAACCGAGCCTTATATATATAGAGATGTGTGTATAGGCATATGTAGGGAATATTTCACTGGGAATTACCCAAACCCACGCACAGTCATTTAGTGTCATGGTGACGCAATTACAACACTATGGCGCAGAAAAGGACTGGGAGCCTCATGATAAAGATAGAGGAGGGGGTGGCGATATAGAAGAATGACTACATGATGACTAATAACACTTACCTACACACAAGAAATGCCGTTTCCGCAGGATGAAAAGTACTGTGGGAAAAGAGACTCACAAGATATTTCAGTCTGAGTCTATCCTTGTGTGGGTGTTGAGATGGAGTTAAAAAATGAAAAACTTGCGTGACTGTTGTTCCCTATTCTGTAGCCGTATGCATTACGTGAATGTAACAAATGTGTAACTTCTTTCTGGATGTGAAATTTGAAAAAATAATAAACGTGCGGCACGTGATCTGGGGAATTGCCTGGCACAAGGTCATGCTTTGGATGATGTTTCACCTGTCAGAGCTCTAAATCTTTACCTTGAGTAGCATCTAGTCATTCTGAACAATTGAATCAGTATTTTTTATTTATATGTGAGTCATTCATAATCATCATCTTATTATTTCTTAAAAAAAGCTTCAAAAACTAGTCGATGTCTATCTTTTCTCACGATTTCCTTATAAAAACAACGTCCACTTATCTAAATGCGGCTCAGATAAAATTACGTAACAAGCACGCTCAGCCGCGCCCCTTCCTATTAAAATTTTTTTTCAATGAAAATTTTCGCGGCTCACATCTTCTCATCACCACCACACACCCAAAACCACAACACACACAAAGATGGGCAAATCTCTACGATCCAAAACCAAACTCAAGTTCCGGAACCAGCTGCGAAACAAGGTGTTTGAGCCTGCTGAGGAGGCGCGTCGGCAACGGCTCGCGGCCAAGCTGATGGGCCATGTGAAGGACGCGATCCGCGAGAGCGAGAAGGAAAAGAAGCAGGGAGGCAGCAAAGATGCCCAAGAAGCAGAGGACGACGAGATGCAGGTGGAGAAGGAGGCCGCAGGAGAGGCCGTTTCAGAAAACAAGGCTGGCGAAGAAGAGCCTAAGAAGGCTAAGACTGGCAGCTGGAAAAAGAAGGTGAAGAAGAATAGATCTTTCAAGGGCCGCCGTAAGCGATGATTGTGTTTAGGCCAATGCACACCCGCAGCTGCGTTCCATTTCCTCCATTTAATGACCTTTTATTACGAATAGAATTAGTTTTACATTTTTAAATTCCCTCTTCTTTCTTAACGATTTTAATGAAATTCTCATCATTATTTATATTATAATCTTCTATCAAAGAAACATAAAGCAACATATAATTACACAAAAAAAAAGTTCCACCAAACAATCTAAAAACAAGGGAAAGAAAAAACAAAAACAAAACAAAATATACACACACACGTTAAACTGTAATGTGATCTAAAAAAGAAACCCCAAGGTCATAAAACTGGCAAGCAACGCAACCAACGTACACACAAGACTTGCGTGGGGCTGGGGCCGGCCAGACGCGGCTCCAAAAGGGGTCGATTCATATGCCGATTGGGTGAATGGGTTACCAGTGGCCGTGTTTCCCAAAAGTCCACCTGCATTACGTGTAGTGGTAGCGGTTGCGCCTGAATTGCCCGCAGATGACGAACCCGAGTCTGCAGTAGCCAGCGACTTGGGTTGCGTGGTTTGGGTGCCACTGAGAGTGACCAGGCCCAACAAGGTTCCAAGGGACTCACTGGCGGTGTTGTAGTAGGAGGTCTGAGGAGATAAAATCATGGCTGTAGGAGGGAACCCAGTGGGGTAGTACGTGGTTGCATTGACGACTTCGTCGACGGATTTGGTGATGGCTTTAGGGGAGCTAGAGAGAGTAGATGCAGAGGAGGACGAGGAGTTTGAATTGAGCTGGGCCAGGCCTACAAGCATGTTTTCATAGTCAAAAACACTATAAGCCGACTCAAAAAAGGTTGTTCCAAGCGAAGCAAAGCCACGGGCTTCCGAGGGCAGAAAGGACAGAGCACAGGCTTGGTCACCGGATTCAAAGTACAGGCGGTCGCCATCGGACGTGATGATTGGGACGATGATATCAGCTAGGGGGACGTTGATGGTGACGTTGTAGAAGGAGAAGCCGATGGAGCCTTCTGCGTCACGGTAGGAGCAGGTCTGGATCCAGGCCTTGAGATCGGAGGAGTAGTATGCGCCGATTTGGGATGCGAGGTAGACGACCATGGTATATGGGAGGAAGGAGATGGAAGAGGAGATGTCCAGAAGAACAGGGAGCGAGAGCTCGTTGTCGGAGTAGGAGATGGTGTTGTTCATTTTGTAGTTTGTGAGCGTGAGGGCCGTCATGGTGATGAAGGGGTAGCTGTAGCCGGTATGGGACATGTTTGCGCTATACATGTAGCGCAGGATGGGCTGCATGAAGAGGGTGCTGTTGAAGCGGGAGGTGTCGATGGAGCCTATGTTGAGGGAGACGTTGCTTGAGGAGTCGATGCCAAGAGAAAACAGCTTGGAGGTGGTTTTCCCCAAGTTGTAGAGCTGCTGGAGGAAGGAGTTGTCGCTTTCTGGTGGGCCCAGACCAACGATATTAGCAGGGGTGGAAGAAAAGGCGGTGAAGTTGAAGGATGAGAGTTCATTTTCTGTGACGGATTCGTCGTTGCCAATGATGCTAAAGATGTTTGAGAAAAAAACGGTGTTGTTTTCGGCCAGCAGGAAGTTGTAGTCGCCTTCAAAGTACATGTGGGAGGAGAAGCCGATGGTGTCTCTGGCCATTGAGCCGTTGATGGTGTGGCCGGTGAGGGTCTCCATGTCGACGTGGGAGTTGGCAATGGCCTGGTAGGTGGAGGAGTTGCTTGGTTCGAAGCCCTGAAGAGCCCTGCTGAGGGAGGTTGAGTTGAGGGTGGCGGCGCGGATCTCGGAAGCGGTTTTGTTGTAAGCGTTTGTGATGAGGAGGTCGGTCATGGTGTCGACTTTGCAGAGAACGGGCTGTGAGGGGGAGCCTATGTAGACGCCAATGTAGACGCCTTCGCGAGCAGCGCCGGGGATGGATGTTGGGGAGAGCAAGTTGCCTGTGGCCGAGGCGGTTGAAGATGCGGTTGATTTTTGGGAGGTTTGGCGGCGAGCCAGGAAGGCAAAGGCTTCATCAGCTTCTTGCTGTTCGTCCGGTTGGAACAAGTCGAGGGGCGATCTGGCGGCCAGAGATGAGGAGGAGGGTTGGCGGAAGGTGAGCTTGAATGGGGCTGACGAGTTTTGAGGGTTGTGGATGACCACGGTGTTGTCACGAGCCCAGCCCGGGTCGACGAGCCAGTGGGTGGAAGAGACGCCGGTGAATTCGAGCAGCGGGGGGGAGGTGGGGGCGGCGGAATCAGATGAGGCGGCTGCGGTAGTGAAGAGGGTGGAGAGAATGAGAAGGAGGACTGGATACAGCAGTTTAGCTAGGGCGGTTAGTTTGAAGATAGTGGCTACGATGACTTGAATTGTGTTGGGTGGGGCTATTAGTTTTGGAATGTAAGAGTTGTTGTTAGTAGCTGGGGTCACAGTGGGATTGCATTTTAGTGCGGATGAGTAGCTGAAGGAGGAGGAAAAAGGCAGTTGTTTTAAGTTAGTGCTGGGTTGATGGGGCTTTGCGGTGGGATCAGTGGGCTGTGACGAGCAGCTCCGGGTGGGCTGTTTGCTGGGATGGTCGGGGCCACGGACGGGGTCTTCGGGTGGTTGGCGAGGTTGCGAGAGAAGCGAGGTGAGCCGCAGCCGCAGGACTCGCTTGAGATCGGACGGGTATGAGAGCTTCTTTGGGGGTGGTGATAGTGGAGATAAATTACAACAGCAGTATTTGTAAGGAGAAGAAGAGGAAAGACAAGTGCCGGGTGTCATTTGTGAATCTCAGCTGGAAGTAAAGTTTGAGCGGGATCGGCAGCGGGTACTTAGTTGGATAACTTTTTTTGGAGGAGAGGGGGAGGTTACAGAAGGAAGAGTGGGTTTTGATGGGTGAGAAGTTGATTTTGTGAAATTAGAAAAAAAAAAACTTCGGTTTGTTCGTTTTGTTGTTGTCGTTCCATTTCGCTGTGATTGCTGCTGCTGCTGCTGCCCGCTGCGAATGTTGTCGCGTAATCCGGCCGTGACGTCATCGGCCACACGTTTGGGAATTACGTATTTGGTTGTTGTTGTTGTGGGGGACAACGCACACAAAAAAAACAAACGTGTGTGTGTGTGGTAGAGAAAACCATTCCATGAGCCCGTGACACTCGGGTGTTAGAACGGTCGGGTTCAGGTGCATGCAAAATCGCGGTTCCGGGATCCGGCGGGTGAGCGTGGGAAAAAGACGTCCTTGTAGGGGGCCGGTAAACCTAATCGAATTTTCAGTCGTCGAAGTTTATACGTTTAACGTGATTTTTTTTTTGGTCGTTTTAACAGAAAAAGTGTGACTTTAGCCTGCGCACAGGTTTTTTTCATGGTGACTCAAATGACGTCATGAAACAAAATGAGGCCGTTGAAAAAAAAAAAAAAGTGCCTAATGTGATGAGTAACACCACCGGACGAGACAGATGGGTTTAGATACACAGGTTAAACAGCACCCCTAAAAATAATAAAACACAAGATTACAAATAGTTTAGTCAGTATTACTAATTTACTGTGTTACTATCATTTTGTAACAAACCCTCCAGGATTATTGTAATTTCAAAAAAAAAAAAAAACAAATAAAAGTAACCGTGGCTTCCCCCCCGGGTAAAAGCCCAGGCCAAGCTTTAAACCAAAGCCTAACTAACTCATTTTCAGCATGTAATCTAGCAGCAACTCCTTCGGATCTTAACCTACTACTACCATTCAATACTCTGCCCAACCTCCATAATATCCATCATATCTACCAATACCACATACCCACGGAGGCTTGTTGTCTTTTCCCTTCACATTGCTCTAAATCTCACCGCAACAAACCATCCTTCATATATATATTCATTCATTCAATTATATATATATCTACCATATGATTCCCTGTTAGCTAACCTCTCCTCTCTCTTTCACCTTAAAATTTCACCCCATCCTCCCCCTCTCATTTCAACATGAACAGTACCGCCCACGGCGACATTGAGATTGTCGACTCCTCGGGCACAAGACATAGAGCAAGCACCGACCATCTGACCTCTATTAATACTTCCACCACCACCACCAATAACGACCCTCATGACCCTGCTTCCTCCTCCTCAACCACCGCCTTGCTACCCCCCTCCTCTCCAATCTCTGCTCGCTCATTGTCCTCCTCTTCTTCTTCCGCCTCAAGCCTACTTCGCATCCCGGCATCCCCCTCCGGAGTCTCCTCATCTACCATCTTCCCCCCCGCCGGCGGATCTCCATCCTTCTCCCACACAATCTCCCGCACGCGCTCAAACACAAGCAGCTTCAGCATCGGCCGCGACTACCGCATCTCTCCCTTTGATAACTTTGACGACGACTACGAAGACGACTACGCCGCATCCACCCCCCGCTCGCTCCAGCGCCGCAAACTCAACCTCCAGTGGGTCAGAAACGCTCTAGTTTCCGGCGTCTTCATTGTCCTTTGGTACGCCTTTTCGCTCTCCATCTCGGTCTACAATAAGTGGATGTTTTCTGCCGAGCACCTCGACTTTCAATTCCCAATCCTCACAACCGCAGGCCATCAGTTCATGCAGTTTGCTCTTTCCTTAATCGTGGTCAAAATCTTTGGCGGGCCCTACAGACGTCTTTTGGCTGCTACGGCCATGCCCGACACCTCCATCTCATCTCCTAATAACAACGCCAGCGGACTCGACCAGCCACTAGATACCAGGAAAAAATATGACGAAGAAGAAGAGGTCGACGAGGAAACCTTCCGCTTAACCAACGATGAGGCAGCCTTTGGTGATTCTAGCGACCCTAACGACGCCAATACCGATGGCAGCAGCAGCATCAAGGAGGAAAAACCACTAGCCTCACCGCGGGAACGGTGGTGGTCGTGGATCAAGTCCTATCTCCGGGGAATCGTGCCTACCGCGACAGCTTCCGGTGCCGATATCGGCATGGGCAATGCGTCGCTGCGCATCGTTTCCCTCAGTTTCTACACAATGGTCAAGTCTTCCAGCTTGGGGTTTGTTCTACTTTTTGGTATTCTCTTCAAGCTCGAGGTCGCCACGTGCACCATTTTCGGCATCATTGGCGTCATGTCGCTGGGCGTGGTGATGATGGTTGCGGGCGAAACCGAGTTTTCAGTCATTGGCTTTTTCCTTGTTCTTGGAGCAGCCATGTTCAGTGGCCTGAGATGGTCTCTCACACAGCTTCTTCTGCGCCAGGACCCGCACCTGAGCCGGATCTCCACCCACAATGATCCTGCGCGCACCATCATGTACCTGGCCCCGCCCATGGGGGTCTTCCTTTTCCTCTGGGGGTGCATTGCCGAGGGGCTTCCGAGCTTTGTGCATGCGCCCATGTGGGCCGATCGTGGGGTGCTTGCGGGCATCGGCATTATGATGGTTCCTGGAGCCATTGCGTTTTTAATGACGTTGAGTGAGTTTTTCCTCCTTAACCGAACAAGCGTCTTGACATTGTCGATAGCAGGGATCTTTAAGGAGCTGTTAACGCTTGTTGCTGCCGCATTGTACTTTGGCGACCGTCTCTCCCCCATCAACATTGTGGGGTTGGTAGTCACGCTTCTGTCCATTATAATGTACAATATTTACAAGTTTCGAAGGTTCCAGACTACTGGTCGGTAGTGAATGTGAAGAAAAAGAAGTAAAAGATTTTTTAAAGAATAATAAATAAAAGAAAACAATAGCATGGAAGGAAGTTTGAGGAGAGTCTATGCGTACGGCTGGAACGTCATGTTTTGGATGGTGTCACCTATACATGCACACGGGTAATCAGATAATCGTGTAGAGTATTGAGAGAGCGGACGAAAAAAGTAATGTTATTTGATATCAGGGGATGCATTTTAAACCAAATGGCGGGGGAACCAAAAAAAAAAGAAAAAAAGGTATGTGGTATTTTAAAGGGTAGACTTCCAAAGAACAGCGGCATCCAAAAGGAACAAGAAACAACCATAGAAGGGTTATTAAGAATTAGTAAAAGAGGTAATATGAAAAAAACTTTGTTATGGTAGAGCATACCGGCAATTTTGAGAAACAAAAAAAACACCTCAGGCTGAAACATGGAGGATCTTTCAATTGATATTCCCCGAGCTTGAGAGGTTTTTTTTAAAAGGAAATCAACCCGGAGGTATTTTTTCCACGAGAAAGCAAAACCTGGAGCCAAGTTTGAAAAAAAGATGGAGATGCCAAAGGGCTCAGCGACGGAAACTATTACCGAGGATGCCATTTCTGGTCAAGTGATGCTGGGGGAGTAAGGTTTCGGCAGCACCTTGGACAACGATGAAGCAATTTACAGCGAGAGGTACTGGAGAGGGTCTTTTTCGGCCACAAAGACTAAAGCTACTACAGTCGGTCGTATTCATCAGATGAGTGGTGCCTGGCTTTATTATTCTGCCCATCCTTAGACTTTCTACTTATTTCTGGTGTTTTCGTAAAGAGCGACTCGGTCTTGATTTTTCGACCGGATTTGGTTAGATAATCTTGACGTTCCTCCAAAAAGCAACCTTGAAAAGCACATTTTGCAAATCAGCGCTTCGTTTGCGAAACAGTAGGTGCGACAATTGACACTACGAAATTGAGACCCCGTTTGAGTTCAAGTGGGTTTAAGGAAAAAGGTTTTTATTTACAGATGGTCAAGTTGGGTTTTGGCATAGCGTTGATTTTTTCAATGTGTGCTTTTGTAAACACTCTCCGGAAACCATGTTTTCCCAAGTGAATGAGATTTAGCTCGATTCAAAGTTTTTGTTTCAAACCAACATTTGCAAAAGGTTATTAAATTTACAAATATCCAAGGGCCTTTAAAGGGCTATGTAGAAACTTAGTAGAGTGCCTTAAAGACTTTCCGCAGCAAACGCTGCTGTCACCAAGACATTTTTCTTTTTGATGGAGCATACCTTTGAATAAGGCACAGGGCCAAAATGATTCAGCGTTGCATCGTCGTCCACAGGGATCTTGCTCCGCACGTGATACACACCATGTACCTCCCCCCCTTTAAGGATCTTACCACCCAAAGACCCCTCTTGCCTGTCCATCTGAGTTTTTTGCCAATATTTGATCCGATGGCCCATGATCTTGCCAATTTTTTAAGGGGAGGGGACACAGGGAAGAGGGCGATTCACTTTTAAGTTCTGGTACGACAGCAAACGAGAGTGGGAGTGAGTGAAATATAGGAGGCTTGGTCCATGATGACGATCTGGATATTTAACAGGACTGAGTACGAGAGATCATCCATAAATATCCACAGATATAGACTGTGCAATAGCTCAGCCTCTATTTTTTTTTTTTTTGAAACAGGCAGACCGATCCTCTCTTGCGAAAAATGAGAAAACCTGTAGATATATATACTTGTAAACGGTACACGCTGGAAAAGCGTGAGAGAAAAAAGCTTGCCATGAAGATCGCAAGTGACTTTCTCCTCTTTTTTTTTCTCGGTTGCCACTTACTAATAGGATACAGCTATTGTAGTTACCTTTCTGATAGAGCGACGATCCTGTCTAAGGATGTTAGTGGTTGCTTAAGCCTATGAGTGGGTAGACTCGGGTTTCCACGCAAGTTCAAGAGCCATGGGTGGTGGATTTACGTTTTCTTTAAGTAAACGAGCCTTTACCAATGAAATGACAAAAACACTGTCTTTTTGAACAAAACAGGGTTATTTCTGTTCCTTGGAACGCTTCACGAGCGGCCTCTTTTACGGGTTTCAGTAGCGATTTTGGAGGGTTTGATGTCATCGCGGTCACAATGGCCCTGGAAAGTGGTGGTAGTGCAGAAAAACAAAGCGCGGCATTGCGGATGACATAACGCATTTGTCATGCACACGGCACCACGATAGATAAGAAAAAAAGAAAAGAAAGGAAAAATTTCTCGCTCCAGGTGTTTTTGGGCTTCAAAGGGCTCCCTCTCTGGACGGCAGTCGGAGGTGCACTTTGCATTTTTACATTCTAAAAAAACTTCTCATTCAAAACGACTCGGGTGGGAGCCGTTTGGGCGGGATTTCTGGAGGCTTGTCGTGGGAATGCCGTAGAGCGATGCAGCCCAAAAATGTAACGGTAAGGGCTTTGTGGGTGCCTGGGCTGAGTAATTAAAACGTAGCGAGGCCTGCTATTAAAACCGTCGGTTTCGCCCCTCTTTTTTTCTTCTTCTTTATTATCACATCATAAAAAAAAAAAACTTCATCATCACCACCGTCAACTTCCATATATATATATATATTACATGTATAATATATATAACTAAATATCATGGAGGCTATTTTCTCAACTATCCACGCACTCCACCATTCAGACTCAGCAGCGCAAACAACAGCAGCACTAGCAGCTCTAGCAGCACAAAAGCTCCACATGCCACAGACCCAACAGCAATGGTCCGTCTGGGGGACCTCCGTCTTCTCCCTTTTCCACTACGCAGCCCTCTCCGTTCTCCTGCTCGTGGCCTTTTTCTTCAACCGCTCCTGGCCGTGCTTGAAGCGCTTTTCCCAAGACAACAAACGCCCCAACCCCCGCTCTGACACGCCGCTCTCTAAAACCCAGAGACATTTCCCGCTGCCAGCCACAACCTCGCCAAAACCCGACCCTACTTCCAAGCGCCCATCCCACGCCGACCTGGCCGCGTCTGCTCCGACCTCTCCCTCTTCTCCCCCACTTGACTCCCAAACTGACGCTGCAGACGACTTGGCAAACCCCCCTCCTCTTTTCCCCACAACCTCCACCTACGCAGACATCACCCCAGACAGCTCGACCTTGTGCGCGTGTGCTACAGATGACTCGTTTTCCGTTTATGCCATGCGCAACATGGATCTCTGGGATGCCGACTTCTCCAACCCCTTTGTGGCTGAGGCCTTGGCCCAAGAAGGCTCCGGCTTGGTGCCTGAATCCGTCAACTTGAATGCCAAAAACAACCTCTCCGCCCAAAACTTCAACCCTCTCCCAACAGCCACTCTTTCGTTCGACGTGGACGACGTTCTCCCCCTCTGGAACGACTCCACGGCACCTCCCGCCCCCTCGGCCGCTCCTCTTATCTCTCTACCTCTCGACACTAATGAAAACCCTCCTCTAGCTCCACCCATGCAGGTAAACCCTAACCTTAACTACGTGACCTCTCTAGAAACCCCAACCCACAACCCTCGGCCCATGGCTCTCTCGCAAGGCACCCACCCAAAGGCGTCTTCCGCGGCTCTTCCGGCCCATCTTCGCAAACAGCTGTTTCTTCAGCAAAAGGCTGTTCCGCAAGCCTGCCCTCAACCCCAACAACAGCTCCCAGACATTGCCAATGTCCAATTATCCAACTCGCACTTTATTACGCCCTCGCCAGAATCGACTCCACAGGCTGCCAGCGTCATCACGCAGAGAACCCCGCTACCTACGTCGACAACGACCTTGCCTCTGCCTACATTTACGCCTCTGCCCAACGCTTTAGCGCAGTCGCATGATTTACTGTCGCCACCCTATTCTCAGCATAACGCTCAAACCTGTGAAAGCAACAGCAGCACATGCAGCCATGACTTTGCACACTCCTCGCCGCCCGACCTGGAGCCAAGCCCTCCGTCGCAAATCGCGCAGACCTCATCCCCCGCCGATGACATCCAGGCCCTTGGCACCGGAAGCACGTTCAATCTTGATGATTTGAAGCTTTTGAACTCAATGACGGAGACTCAGTCGCTGGACTTTAATTTTGAGCTGGAAGATACCCTTGCTAAGATGATGCCGTCCATGATTGAAGAACAGCAGCTGAACCAATTCATGATGGATAGCCAAGCGGCTCTTTTACAGCAGCCCCAGCAATATGTGCCGCACCCCATGTTCCCCCAATCGCAATCTGCCCAGGTGACCAAACAGCAACAGCCAATCCACGTCTTAAGCCACAACTTGATGCCGCCTGTTTTTGTTGAGCTTTCATCTCCGGAACACCACTCGAGTCCTGGCGATGGATCGTTGTCGAGCGTGTCGCCCCCCGTGGACCATTTGAGCAATCCTTCGCGAAGCAACAGCAGCAGTAGCGTCAGCAGCGACCACAGCAACTTTGGCCATGGTACCAATGTGCTGCAGCAGACTCCTCAACAACAGCCACCGTTTTCGGACCAAGAGGCTCTTAGATTTATGCAATACCACATGCTTCCGCCCACGGTGCCATATCTAGATGAGAAGAATGATGGCAATGTTGTTTTTTCGGTGTCGTCCTCGTATGCGATGCCGCAATCTGCTGTTACTTCCGAGAGAACAGACTCTTTTGGCGCAGGCGCTAGTCTTGAGATGGGTTCTTTTCAGCAACAGCAACCGCCGTCATCCTTGCCGGCACCCAAGCCGGTACATGTGCCGTCGTCGCACCGGGGCCGGACCGCGGAGGGCCACGGGGAGTCGAAGGAATACCCGTATGTGTGCCCGCACTGCCAGGCCGCGTTTCGGATCCGGGGGTACCTGACTCGACACATGAAGAAGCATGCTGTGCAGAAGGCGTACCGGTGCCCGTTCTACAACTGCGAGGAGAAGAGCCCGTGCCATCCGACGGGCGGGTTTTCGCGGCGCGACACGTACAAGACGCATCTCAAGGCGCGGCACTTTTCGTATCCCCAGGGCACTCGCAGCGAGCACCGGTCCAAGGTCGGAGGTATGTGTCGGGGATGCGGGAGCAAGTTTGAGAGCAATGAGCGGTGGGTTGAGGAGCACATCCACTCGCGTGAGTGTCCTGCGCTTGCCAACCGTGCCAATGCTATATTTTTAAAGAATAATTGTATGTGAGGAGAGCCAGAGAAAAGTGTATTTTTTATGATTATGTATGGTGTATTTTGTACAATAATGATTTTTTCTTTTTTTTGACCAGGACAATATTAGTGGAGGGCTGCATTGCCATAATTGTGGAGATTTTTTAGGGGGAAATTTCGCGCGGCATGACTTAGCAGACGAATGGGGAGAATTGAAAAAAAGTTTTTATGGCATATAAAAAGTTTCTAAAAATATAGTCCAAACTGGAAACGCGCCATTTTGCGTTTTTTTTAAATCATGGAGCTTATTAGAATGGGATAAAATTTAAAACAAAAACTCAAAAGTCATTATGGAATTATATATTACGAATAAGTGCATCAAAAATCAAAAGTATATATAGATTTTTTTTCCTCGTCAAGCTCACGGAATGAGAGCTGTAAAGAATGAATTGGAACCAAATCAAGAGGAGGGGATTGTAGAAAAGCTACATGCGAATTTTAATTTGGGGGCGGATTCCAATGTCTCAAGCTCTTTACAAGAGAAGAGCGCCGGCAAAGGCAAAGACGGCAGCAAGACCGCAGGCACCGTTGGAGACGGCGCCGTTAGTCGAGGCGGCGGAGGAAGACGCGGCGGCGGAGGAGGAAGAGGCAGCAGCGGCCGAGGTGGAGGAGGCGGCGGCAGTGGAGGTCTTAGTCACGACGGTGGTGGCGTGGGAAGAGGAGGCCGAGGCGGACTTGGTGGTTTCAGCTGCGGAGGAGGAGGCCGCGGAGGAGGAGGCAGCGGAGGAGGAGGCAGCGGAGGTGGAAGCAGCGACGGAAGAAGAAGCAGCCTCAGAGGAAGTGGCAGCAGCGGAAGAGGAGGCAGCCTCAGAGGAAGTGGCAGCAGCGGAAGAGGAGGCAGCCTCAGAGGAAGTGGCAGCTGCAGAAGAGGAAGCGACGGAGGAAGAAGCAGCTTCGGAAGAGGAAGCAGCGGAGGAAGAAGCAGCGGCGGAGGAAGTAGAAGCAGCAACAGAAGAAGTTGAGGCAACGGCAGAGGAAGACGAGACAACAGAGGAGGTAGAAGCAGCGACAGAAGAGGAGGCAACAGAGGAAGAGGCAGCAGAGGAAGTAGCAGACAGAGAGCCGGAGGAGGAGGTGTAGCCCTGGCCCTCGGAGAGGATGGTAAAGTGGGGGGAGAAGTTCGAGAGACTTGAGTCGGTGGCGTCGACAATCTCAATGGAGTAGTCCGTGTCGGTGGTGGTGTCAGCGTTGGGGGTCCAGGTGTATGAGCCGGTATTGTCAATGTTGGAGGCAATGGTCTGGACGGTGGAGAGGTCTGTGGAGCCGCCCTTGCGGAGGAGGAGATTGACCTTGTTGGAGGAGGTCACGGTCCAGGTGATGGTCAGAGGGCTGGGGGCATTGAGGACCTGTCCCCACGAGGGAGTCAGGATGGGGTTAAAGGAGGTGGAGTCGTCAGCAAAGACGGAGACAATGCTGACGGCGGCAGCGATGATGTTTCTGAAGAGCATTTTGAAGTGGATATGAGGGGGGAAGTGGATACCAGAGTGTATAGGGGGTAGAGATAGAGGTAGTTTTTTTTTAAAAATAAAAAGAGAAAGAGGGAAAAAAAGTTTAAAAAAAAGCCCAAAAGGTTGGGTATTTATAGCACGCAAGAATGTGAAATATTTTGGACGGCAAAAGGGGGAAGTTCAAGTATTGCCGTTTTGGGCCAGGCATTCTGCAGAAAGCGCTAGAAAGGGGGGGGGAACAGAAATTCCAATCAGCGTGGGCATTATAAAACGGCGGTCATGTGACCTCCAACGACCTCCCCCCAAAAGGGCAGCACTCCAAAAACTATTTCGGCAACACACGCAAAATGAGCTCAACCACCAGTGGCGACGACGCCGACGAACAGAGCTCGTTCGATCGCTTCAAAAGCCACGTCCTCAAAACCAAGCAGAGGTTCGAGGAGGCCCGCAAACACCGCCGCCCAGATGACAACGAGTACGCCGTCGTGGCCCGCCTGGCCTCCAAACGCTTGCGCGGCTCCACCACAAGCCGCTCCGCGCATAACTCTGAGAGGCGGCCCAGTATACCGTCCTCTTCAGAAAACCCGCGCCCGTCTGATGCCGCCCACACAACGTGCTCCTCCGGCTCGGACTCGGAAGACAATGCGCGTCTGGACACCCTCGACGAGGCCCACAAGCGCGCATACACCGCCCTGCGCCGCAAAACAAAACAGCACCGCGACGCGCCCAGCAGCAGCGACCCGCTGATTGAGATCGAAGACGAGTTTGGCCGCACGCGCACCATCAGGGCCTCCGAGCGACACATGTACCAGCCCCCGCCGGCGTGCACTGCGCGGCCTGCACCCCCCCGCTCCCAGACGCACTTCTCAGACACTCGAGGTGCGACACCAGGTGAGACACCGTCGCGCGTCATCCGCGGCGACTACCTCCAGACAGACATGTTTACGCTCGACGAGTCGCGCGCGCAAGATATCCGCACGCGCGCCGCCCAGCCGCCGCCCGACCTGCACTACGACGCCGCCTGGGAGCGCGCGCGCGCCCGCGGCACGGGCTTCTACGAGCTGGATGCGCGCGACGAGGGGCGCCGGGCGGCCCAGCTGGCCGGGCTGGCGGCGGAGCGGGCCCAGACGCGCGCGGCGGTCTCGCGGGGCGCGTGCGAGGAGCCCAGCGAGGAGTCTGCGGAGTACCGGGCGGAGAAAAGGCGCCGGGGGGAGTACCGGGACCGGGTGGCTGAGCGGCGCGCGCGCATTGCGCAGCTGCGGGCGCAGGAGGTCTCCAAAATGCACCGGTTTGTGCGCTCCAAAGATGATCTGTGAGCTGGGGTATTTATCTCGAGCGGCCATGCGAGCTTAAAAGCTACTTTGGGTTACGTCGACACGTAACTCATCCCACTGCCCCATCTACGTTTTAACTGATTGCAGTGCCCATTTTTTTGGGGGACCCCTTCCGAGGGGGATAAATCTGGGGCTGTCAGAATATTTTTTGTTAAAACGTCTCTATATTTAGCAGTAGAGTTTATTTTTAAAAAGCACAGCTGAGGAAGTTTATCTAAAGGGCCTTTTTTGGTGGTTAAAAATAGATGGGCGCAAAAACGGGCCTTGTGAAAAGTTGCCCGAGCGAAGAGCTGAACAATAGAAACACAATGGAGATAATGAGCAGGTACGTGGCCGAGGGGGTCTTACGTTGTCGCAGCCAAACAAGAGTCAAAAAAACTGGGCAGTAGCAGCTACGTTGAAGATGGCCAGTGCTGACGAAGGCCTTTTTGTCTCTCGAGGAAGGTGCAAAGGGTTTCTGCACGGGACTTACCGGGTATCTCAGGTTACTTGTTTACCGGGAGTAACACGACGCACCTAACCCTGGTGGATTTTGACGCCACAACGCGTTCAAACGCTTTGCGTGGGTTTCAGCACTCTGAAACTAACAACAACGGTGTTCGAGGCTGATACTCCGTTTTCAAATCGCAACCAGCTTGTCTCAACATGCGATCGGGAATAGCAAAGAAACATACTCTGATAAATCGTCATTTCATCGTATGGCAACCTCGGGACTACCCACAGTTGCAAGACTGCGTAGTACTTGCAACTTGAGAAATAGAACTTTGGTCTTAACTACAACAAGGTTTGCCTTCTGAATTATTTTGCAACAAATTTGTAATATATATTAATGTCACGTGAAAATATTTGTTCTTATGTAACACAAGTGGTTAGGGTTACGAGAGATATTGCTGACGGCAGCACTTTAACACTTGGATAATGTTGCACCACAACCAATGGATAATCTCCCAAATACTGTTAAGAAACCAGGTCTTTCCTAAGATTAGATACGACAACAACAGAGAAATCCATCTATGCACGAGTGCTAACATCAGTATATGAACTTAAGTCACTATTGAACCCAAGGAACATTTATCAGAGAATGCGGAAAACTTGACGATAAGTCTCTAGTTTGAACTACGCATAACTAATCTCTTGAAGCTTCCGTTAACTCGGACTTGAATTTTAGCCAAACCAACGAAAACCCGGGAAACATCCACGTGAAACTTGTTGATCATGACTCCAGACTGGAAATGGGGGCTCATGAAGCTGAGTGACGAGAAGTACCTGGGAACCAGGATGCCCTATGGGAGTCAATGCAGATTTTTTGACAAGAGGTGACTGTCAACTGCAAAACTACGGGGACTATTCAAGAAGCGATGAATGAACCGCTGAAAGCTGCCAGACAAGTAATGGGCAGTAATCACCGGAGTCGAGAGTAAGAGTCGATTCAGATGGACTGTAGCTGCAAGAAAGAAGTTTTCTAGAGCTGAGGTCAAGGCTGATGACTTTATGAAGGTTTTTAACCCGAAATTGAGGACTGTTGTTTAAACGGACGCGCCAGCTCGCGAGATATGAGCTGGGCTGTTCCAAGTGGATGTGCCAACGTGAAAAAACCGAGTTATTGGTTGCTGCAGTCACAGAGACTGAGGACCACGAGCGGAAGTAGAAGGCTTGTTTATAACTACGGGCTACTGTCAGAGCGGATAGGACCTTCAGTTGCTTTGGATATGGACGGGTCTTTGAAGTATGGAACCGATCATAGGGCGCTGGAGTGTTTTGGCGATGTGCAGCTAACTTGAGAATGAGGCAGTTCAACTGATTGAGGTTCAACTAGTAGGAGTTGCTGTCACAGTATTCATTTGCAATGAACTATGGAGAAGGGGATGAAAACGCGGCAGCGGACCTGTTGAGAAGGACAGGGCAGGCAGCGTTTTCATCACTGTTAGTCGATACCGTGGGGGAACCATTGAGGTTCCCAGAAGAATTGAAACCGAGAAGTGATATCATCACAAGAGCAAGAAGAACAGCGGAAGCGTGGTGGCAAGTCTATGAGGACTTCAGCGAGACGCTTATCGCAGACGAAAGCGGGAGCGGGCTTCAAGACTACAAGAGCAGCTACGCGTATTAGCAGTTTTACGAGAGATATTCTTGGAGAGATTCCAGAGCAAGATATTCGACTCGCGCGAGACAAAGAACAAAGTGGACTGCAGATTTTCAAAGCGGCTGGCGAGCCAAAGCGGGTTTTTGAGGCCGCGGAAAATGCGTGGATGAAGCTTGTTAAAGGAACAACCAGATTGGGGAGCCTTTCCAGAGGTGATTGGATAGCGGCTTGCAATCTGCTGCGGATCTTGACGGGGCTTGTGAGAAGAATGGCATAATCCAGACGAAGACGACTACCTATTACCCGAAATCGATTGGTCCAGAGTGGATTCGGTTGGGTAGAGGAGTTGAGGCAAGGCTTGATGCAAAGCCTAGTAGTACGGGTTACAACCCGAGATGGTAGCAAGATGACATGATGTTTTGATTCTTAATCAAGTTTGAGGAAGACAGCGAATGACAGAAGAAGATGAATGACAGAGAAGACAGTGAATGACAGAGAAGACAATGAATGACAGAGAAGACAGTGAATGACAGAAGAGTAGCCAATGCGGAAAAGATTCAAAAATTTCCCTTGGGGACTTGGTCTGAATAGACAACACCATTAGGACCCAAAAAGTGGAGAGACCGTACCAAGATTTTGAAAGTATGTGCCAACCATGAGTATCAATTGGAACGCGGAGAGGAACACGAGAGACTCTTGCGGGGTCAAAGGGAGAATGTGAACAACGCTATGATTGGCGGTGAGAAATGACGAAGCGGACAGTGAAGACATCCAGAATGGTCGTTTGATAGAAGCAGTGGCTCTCGACGCAAGGCCAGAAGAACCGGTGTCTAGGAGTTTCAGAGGACTGGAAAACCCAGAGAGGGCGATGCTGCGTGGGGTCGCCGGACCTTGTGGTTTGAGTCGGTGAGGTTATGAGATGTAACCTTAACTACGTGCGAGATTGCACCACCAAAGGAACATTGACCGGAGACTAAGAGAGGAACCCATCTAAGGATTAGGTGTAAGAGAACCGAAGAGAAATCCAGCGAAGGGTGCCGATCTCAACGTAGACTTGTTTGAATTTAAATGATACTTTTTTTAAAAAATATTGTCTCGTACTATTACCATATTCGGAGCCTTACAAATGATTTCAGCCCAACAATTCATCAAAATACCTCTCCTATCTAGGCGAAACAACAGGCGTCCAATACAGAATCAAATACATAAAACAAACCCAAGGAAGTAACGATAGCCCACTTGAATAACGCACTTTCAAAGCTGCACATTCCCGACACCTCAGGTGTCCGTGGCCTCATCCGCGGTTTCCGCCCGTGTGCTTCCCATATAAATGACCCAACTCCCCACCATGATCCGCAAAGTTACCACCGACGTCTACACCGCCGGCGACCCCCGCAACACGCGCCAGCGCCTCGTCGCCGGTCCCGCCCAGCTCAACATCTACAGCGACTCCTCCTACGCCATCAACGGCATGACCGTCTGGGGCAACAAGTGGGAAGCACGCGGGTACGGCGAAAGGCGCAGAGGTCAAAAACCAGGACCTCATCACCTGCGGCCGCTCATCAAGAACCTCGCCAAATTGGCGACCAAGGCCGACTTCATCCATGTCAGGGGGCCACCACGGAAACAAGCAGGCTTATAACCTGGCCACTCTAGGCTTCAGGCTTTGATGTAGTTTTCACTTGTACCTTATTCAATCCAAACTCTTCAGCTCTATCCCATCTCATATTCGTAAAAATTCAATTTTATTTTCGTCTTCAAAGTTTTAATCATCTCCTAGTTAAATTATAAAATAGGGTCCTACCACCGCTTGTCCAAGGGAACCCGTCGACTGGCTCCGCGACCATTGGAATTGCCGCCCTTTTTGCGCGCGGCGGCATTGGCAGCCGACTCGGCCGTGGGCGTCGCCGTCCCCGATCCGCTGGGAGTCCCGCGCAAGCTCGGGTTGGTCGACTCGTCAAAGTTCCCCTCGTCCTCATGGTACATGTCTTCAATCCCGCGCACCTTGGCCTTTTTGGCTGGAGGCGCGCCCGCAGACTCAGAGTCCTGGCTACCAGAATCGGCCTGGCGCTTCTGCGCGCCGCCCTTTTTGTTGCCCTGAGCAGCCGCCACTTCCTCTTGCTTCTTCTTGATGAGCGCGTCGGCCGTCGCATCGTCGTCAAGCAGCCAGTACGCCACCTCGCGACCGGGCTTCTGGAAATCAACCCCAGACTTGGCAGCACCGCCACCCTCCATGACTACCTGCTGCACATGCATCTTTTGTTTGGCACGGTCGCGCATCCGCTCTTCAATGGTGCCCTTAACAAGCAATCGGTACACCGTCACCTGTCGCGTTTGGCCCATTCTGTGCGCACGGTCCATGGCTTGGGAGTCAATGGTAGGGTTCCAATCAGAGTCGTAGAAAATAACAGTGTCCGCAGCAGTCAAGTTGATACCCAGACCACCGGCACGCGTAGACAGCAAAAAAACAAACAGCTCGGGCTTGGTTTGCCAGTCATTGACGAGATCACGACGGTCACCCAGCTTGGAGGATCCGTCGAGACGAACGTACTTGTATTGTCGGAACGTCAAGTATTCTTCCATCAGGTCCATCATCTTGGTCATCTGGAAGTAGATGAGCACACGGTGGTCATTGGCCTTAAGCTCGGGGAGCATCTGGTCCAGTTTTGCCAGCTTGCCGGAATCCGTCACAAACTTAATCATCGACGGCATGCGAATGGTCGTGTAGCCCATCCCCGAGTTGCGAGGCCAGGGGAACATATCTGACGGTGGCAGCTCACTAACGGGAAGGCCGTGTTCAAGGAAATCCCACTCGCGGTCAAGCGACATGGGGTAGAGGAAAGAGCGTTTCTTCTCGTCAAACAGCAGCTGATGCTGATCCACCCCAATGCTTCGGTCAGACCCAGTAAGGCTAATGGGCGGAGCTTGCACCTTGTCGTCATGAGCAGCCTCAATGTAATTGTAAAGACCAATATCCAAAACACGCTCGCCGACAGACAGGAGCTCCTTTAGAACGCCGGTGGAAGTAGCGCGTGCATGCTCCCACTTGTCTTTGGCATCGGAAATCAAAAGCATATTGGACTTGGGAATGTACTTGTCATCCTCATCATAAACAATTTCAAACCGAGCAGCAGACTTTTTCCCAGAGTAAGAGTGAAGAGCTGTAGCGCGCTCAAAAAGACCGTGGGTGGCTGCTGTCTTTGCCTCACCAGGTGATACGCCAGCAAGGCTAAAAGCTGCAATGACCGAGCTCTTGTGGTGAGGATCCCAAATGTTGAGCATGTTTTGGATAAATGGAGAGCGGAACCCAACAGAGTTGTTTGCTTCACAGGGAACATCGAGAAATCCGCCATCACGGTACATCAGCTTGGGCACTCTGAAAGAAATGAGGTTGGAGCAATTGTACAAAATCTCAACATCATTTGCCTCGCGAATGGGCCCAAAGGCAATGGTTGGGACGGAGAAGGAAAAGGCAGATGTGGTGTCTGCTCGCTCAAACAAGTCAGGGTGGTTGCAGACCTTGCGGAATTGCATCACAAGGTTCATGAGAGACTGGGTGCCTTCGTCGGAGCCAGAAGCAGCCTTTTCAATAAGGTCCATGACAGAAATCTGAGAGCGCAGGGTCCGGTAAAGCTCGCGCTGCCGATTGGTAAGCTCACAGTAAACGTCAATTTCGATTTTGTCGCCAAGCTCCGACTGGACGTGTTTCTTGAGACGACGAAGCATGAACGGCTTGAGAATCATGTGGAGACGGCTCAGCTGCTGCTCGTTAAGCTGCGTGTTGGACTGGGCATGCGACTCGATATCTTTAGAAAACCACTCGCTAAACTCGTCGTGCGAATCAAAGAGAGTGGGCATAATAAAGTGGAGTAGGGCCCAGAGTTCCTGCATCGAGTTTTGAATGGGGGTACCCGTGAGCAGCAGACGGTTACGACATTGGAAGGAAAGCAGCGACTTCCAGCGGGCCGAAGACGAGGACTTGATAGCTTGAGCTTCGTCCAAAATCATGTACTGCCACTTCATTTTCTGGAAGTAACTAGCGTCGGCCACGACCAGCTGGTAGGAGGTGACGAGCACATGGAACTGGGCGTCTTTACCATACTTGACGTTTTTGTGATCCCAAAACTTTCGCAATACTTTGCGGTCTTTTGCAGAGCCCCAGTAGGGCAAAACCTTAAAGTCTGGAACAAACTTTCGGATTTCTTGTTCCCAATTGTGCAGGGTGGAAGCAGGAGAGATGACCAAAAAGGGGCCCCAAATGTTATAAGTCTCTGCGAGGTAGGCCATAACAGAGATACTCTGGACTGTTTTACCGAGACCCATTTCGTCGGCAAGAATGCCGTTGATACCTTGTTCGTAAAGATTAGCAAGCCACGAAAGACCCTTGATTTGGTACTCCTTGAGCTGGCAGGAAAGAAGTTTAGGCTGGGGGATTTGAATGTCGCCGAGGGAGGTGGGGTTTTGAAAGTTCATTTCGTCGTTATCAACGTTGACGTCACGAATCTTGTCTCCACCATCAAAGCTTCGGGCATGAGCTTGGGTTTCTGCAAAGGCCGATCGAGCATTGGCAAGGGCAGCCTTTTGCAATTCTTCCTCATTTTCTGAATCAAAGTCTAGATCATTGCCAGAGATTTTATTATTGCTGCCAGCAGCGTTATCATTGTTGTCCGTATTATTTTCTTCATCTGCTGGGGAGATCTTTTTGCTGATAAAGTGGGTATAAAGTTCAGTTTGGGAAATGAGGAAATTAAGCTTCTTTGCCTGGCGACGAGCCTCACGTTGTTCTTCCTCCTTCTTTGCAAGCTCTTGGGCCTCTTTTTCCGCGCGCTTACGGAGGTCACGCTCTTCGCGCTCATTGCGTTTCCAAAAGGCCAGCATTTCACGCATTCCGCGCTTAGCCTTCATTTGAAGATCCTTGATATTTTTGTTTGTCTTAAACTGCCAGCGACGAGCCTCTTTCGAGGCCAAGACCGCAGTTTTACGCAAGTTGCTCAGACGCGTATTTGCCGACGAGCGCACCAGACGATGGACCTTGTTTGCATCACGGCGGGCCATATCTTTCCAGACCGAATCATAAGTATTGGAATAAAGTCTGGCGATAGCACGGATTTCTTTTTGCGACGGGGGTTTGGGTGGAGGCGGGGCTTTTGGTTTTTCTGGCTCTTTTTTGGATGGAGATGCAGCGGCAGCAGCGGCGGCACCAGAAGCATTGGCTGAGCCTCCAGCGGTGGCCGTAGCAGCTGCGGATCCAGAAGAGTTTGAATTAGTAGACTTTGATTTTGTTTCCTTTTTAAGAGCAGGAGAAGCTTTGGGAGAATGCACGGAGTTATTGTGTGGTGAAGGAGAAGAGGAGTCTGTTTTTTCGGAAAGGGGGGTAGCTGGAGCAAGAGGCAAAAGCTTTTTAAGGGAATCCTTAGAGTCTTTAGAAGAGCCATTGGCAGTAGCTGCAGAACCACGCGATTTAGACTTGCTTTTGCTCTTTGAGGTGTTGGATGAGGAAGATGCAGAGTCTTGCAGTGTTTCTTCAGAGCCGGCTTCTGTTTTTGCCGCGGCAGAGCGTCGCGCTCCAGTTCCTGTACCTTTGCCACGCTTCGTTTTAGGTTTAATTGGTGTGCTGGTTGCTGATGCGGTATTGGATGCATCATCATCTGGATTAGTGGATAAGAGTGTCTCGCCATTTGTAGCACAAGTGGAGTTAGCGGCGGCAGCAGCGTTTTTGGCATTGCTGATAACCTTAGCCTTTGCGTCTTTTGCACGAGCGTCTTTTGCTTCCTTGACGGCCTTGAGTTTTTGGGCCCGTTTGGCTTCTTCTTTGGCAACCTCGGCGGCGGCAGCGGCCTCGGCCTTGAGGCGAAGAGCGTCGGCCTTTTGGGCCTTGAGCTGGGCAGCACGGATGGCGCGACGCTCCTTTTTGATTTGGTTGCGGTAGAGCTTCTTCCCTTCCTTTTCGACGAGTTCTTCGAACTTGAGGACGTTCCCCATTGCGGTCGGGTAGAGTTGTTTTGTAGCGTATTTACGTAGCGCGTCAGCCTTTGTTGTGTAGAGCGTCAGGTACTTTTTCTGGAGTGCATTACGAGCGGTGGTAAGGTGTCTGTTTTCCATGACTTGGATGTTTGTGATGCGCTGGCGGAGAGTGGCTAGGTACTCTTCCTTTTCGTCTTGGAAGACAGGCTGGTTTGCGTACTGGAAGGAGGCTTCCATATGGGTTGGGTTGAGGACTTCAAAGACCAGATCTTCATTATCCGGGGCCAGAGGAGGGTAGATGCTACGACGGCGTTTTTTGAGAGAAGCGGCAGTGATAGCAGAGGCCGAAGAAGAGGCCGAAGGTATTAGCGGGACATTGCTGTTATTAGCCATGGAGGGTGTGGGAAACCCGATGGGGGCTAGTTGGTTATATGCTTTCGAGGAGGGTTGGTTTTGGGAGATGATAGAGTCTTGGCCAGCATGGCCATTGTGGATAGTTGATTGGGGATGTTGTGTTGTGTGATTCTGAGGGGGGCTCGCAGCGGCGTCAGTATTATCAGCAGCAGCCACGGCAGCAGCAGCGGCCGAGTTTTCTTGAGCCAATAAGGTAGCGATGGACATGGCGTCACCTGCTCGTCTCTGATGGGAGGAGAGTTAGTAAATATCGAGAGTTGACTGTGATGATTGACGTACTTCCTGGTTCAAGTCCATAGTGGAAAGGTGGGTGTTTTGTATATTGGGTATATACCGAGAGATTAGAGTAGTAAGCGTATTACTATGCCCAAGTGTTAATATGGAGATGGTAGGATTGGAGGGTCTTTAAGGGTTCAAAAAAAAAAAAAGAGAAGAAGAGAAAATTTTTTTTTTTTAAAATTTTTGTTTTTTTATTTTGGGCGGTTGAGGGGAGGGTTTGTGGTGGACGGACGGGGTGAGATTTTTATGAGCCCACGGAGGCTGGGTGGCCACAAGAAGTTTTGTGTGTTCCTTTTTTTCATGGCGCGAAAATGCGCGGAAGGGTGAGATTTTAGGAGACGATTTTGGGAGGTTTGGAAATGCCAATTGCGAGGAGGGCTGCCATCGGCAGGTGGGGCTGTGCAGCTCGAGATGGGGGGGGGAGGGGAGAAGTGGAAAATTACAAGCGGAGTGTAACAAGTGTAACAGAGATGTAACAAAAATGTAACAAGAGTGTAACAAGTGTAACAAAGGTGTAACAATCCAAAACTTTGTAACAAATGTGGTGACTTCAATAAATCTGAAAAGTCCCGACTCCTCAGAAATCTCCTTCCTATCGCTCATCCTTTTAAAAAAACACATGTAGTCGCATCCCAGCGTCGGGTTTCTACTATCGCAGATTGCTGCCATGCGTAATAGTTAACGCAATATCATCGTTAGTGGTGTGCCTCTGTTTGCCACCCTAAAAACGCTATCTTCTCTAGCTGCATGCCCGTAAAACCACTAGCGGACGAAATCGCAGACTCTCATACAGCCATCACGCACCTCCAGCAGTAATAGCAAACTCCCGAAGCCTCGGCCCTGGCAGAGCTTCCCTTCATGTACGCGACGTGCAACCCCAACCCTAACAACCGCTCTTCGTCGACAATCGGAACTCCACAGCGTCCAATTAAAAAGACTACAGGCAGTCCTACCTCCTACTCCATCGTGCTAGTCGGCCTTCAACCAGTAAAATGAACCCATAACCTCGCGTCTTACCGTCCCTGGAATTTGCCCAACTTATCGCGTCTATCGTGATCACCATTCCCCCAATAATGATAACTGCAATAATTATTATTAATCATTATATACCCAGATATCCATCCTATATTCCCTTTCATATCTTCCCATGATTGCTACTGAAAATAAAAAAAATATATATATATATAAATTAATGCTAAGAAATAATGTCAAACCGTAAAAGTAACAGTCGCTATATACGTTTAAACCCACCCAAGCAACCCAATGGCCAAAGCCATGGCGGCAAAAAGCTTCTCAACTCGCATTGACACTCCCAAATTCACCTGCTCTATCGTGGTACTAGTGACCGTAGCAGCAGGAACTTGCACAAGCGTTTGAATAGAAGTGGGACTCACTTTGGGCGCAGCTCCAGAGGAAGAATAATAATCAGACTGAGACACATGAGGGGCTTCAACCTCTGGTGTACCACTCGTCACGCTCTCAAAACCTTCCACACTCTCCAAAACTGTGCCCGTCTCTATCACCCCCAAACTACTGCTGGCACTGGGCACAGACACCACAATTGTAGTAGCCAAAAGACCGCTTGTACCAGTCGATTCGATAACAATATATGTCGTGACTCCAGACTGCACCGATGTCAATGTTTTACAATCACTGCACGATTCAGTAACAGTTGGCACGAGGGCCAATGAACTTTCCACTGTAAAAACAGTGTAAATAGTAGAACCACCACTGCTAACGGGCGATTCAACAACAGTGTATGTGCTCTTACATGGCTCAGTGACTGTAACAACAGAGCTTCCAGAAGTCCTGGTGTAAGTCGTAAGCCCAGATGCAATTTTAGTCGACGTCTTACAAGAATCACATTGCTGTGAACTACTGACAACCCCAGTGGGGTTCGCAACAGTGGAACTTTGAATCTTCTCTGTAGAATAAACTGTAGAGCCTCCAGTGGTAATTGGCGACTCAACCACAGTGTATGTGCTCGAACAAGGCTCGGTAACCGTGACCACAGAGTCCCCAGAAGTTTTGGTATACGTCGTGAGTCCAGATTCAACCTTCGTTGTAGTCTTGCAGCCAGTGCATGACCCAGGAACAGTAACAACTGGTGTTGGCAACGAAGTACTATGCACTGCAATTGTCGAATAAACTGTAGAACCGTCTATGGTGACTGGCGATTCAACAACGGTATATGTGCTCTCACACGGCTCTGTAACAGTGACAACAAAATCCCCAGATACTGTGGTATATGTACTAACACCAGATTCAATCTTTGTCAAGGTCTTGCACATAGAGCAAGCACCATTGACCGTTGATGTCAAGATACCACCCGCCGACAACGGCAGCTCCACCACGGTATTCGTAATAGTAAATGGCTTAGTGAAAGTTGCTGTGGATGAGCCAAATACCGAGGTGTATGTAGTTGTTGCGACGTGGGACTCAATACGCGTCACACACTGGCTGCACTCTTCGGTAAGAGTGCGGGTAACCGTAGTATATCCAGTCGCCCCAGGCACTTTGGTGATTTCCTCAACCATTGAAACTTCCTTTGTGGCTGTAACAGTGAAAACTTCATCGTCGGCCTTGGTGGAAACCAAGGTAACAACTGCTGTCGATGTCACGATTTTGGTGGTGCACCTTGTACATGGCTCGGTCAACGTAATGGTTGTACCAGGTTTAATGATAACGGTCTCTGTAGATGTTTCACAAGGAACCTCAGTAGTCACAGTCTTAGTGCCCTCAACTGATGTTACGGTGGTATACTTGGTAATTGTATTGGTAACCGTAGTTAAATCATTTCCATCAGGAGCTAAGGTATTAGTTTCAGAAACTGGAGCGGCACTCGACAACAAACCGTCAGAAGTGTTTTCAGAGTCTTCTGTGACGCTTTCTGTTTGCAAAGTTTCTGAGTGGTCTTTAGATTCGGGGCGGCTGGAAATGTCTGAAGCAAAGAACGAGACTGATTCTTGAGTAGATTCAGAAACAGAAAGCTTCTCGGAAAATGCAAAAGAAGATTCCTTCGGGGGAATTGACTCTGAAATTAAGGTTTCAGATTCCCAAGATTGGGAAATTATGGATTCCAAAGAAACCGAACTCCAAGATTCAGAAACAGCAGCTGCAATAGATGATTCTACAGAGGACTCAGAAATGTCAGCACTTGAAGATGAAAACTCGGAAACTTGCAAAGACTCTGCTGAGCTATTAGACTCAAAGCTGGGTTGAGATGACTGTGATTCAGAACCTGAGATTGAGGATTCCCCAGAATCACTGGAACTAAAAGAATGAGAAGCTTCTTCAGAAATGGAAAAACTAGACACACTAAAAAGTGCAGAGTTGACTTGCGAAAAGGCCTCATTCACCACAGAATAAAAGTTATCAGCAACTTCCTTAAAGGCCGAATCACTGGCAGCCAAGTTATCAATAATTTCCTTGGCTGCCGTGTAGGTAGATCCAATAGACTGAAAGAAACTGGCCTCAATTTCTGCCGGATCAGCAAATTGTTGAAGATTGTTAATCTCAGAAAGAAATTCTTGAAAAGATGGGTCTTGAATCCAGGTAGAAATGGAGTTTATCACATCTGTAAAAATTAAAATAGCATCTGCTATATTATCACGTCTTTTTGCTTCTCCAAAACCAAACAAAAACAAAAACAGATTAATGAGTACCGAACCCAATGCACTCGTAAAAAGCTCGGAAATCCTAGAAAACAATTGAGAAGCTTCTTGGGTCAGGTTTTCAGTTGGAATCAAACTAGTCACTCTTGAAACAATAGTATCGATCAGTGAGTTGTATGGTAAAGGATCGGTAGGAATGGCAGATGCTGTAGCGGTTGTGGATAATGTGCTTTCAGTCGTAGGGTTAACAGATGTAATAGGCCCAGAAATTGCTGATGAAATAGTTGGAGAATTTGTATTAGAAGTTAAAGTAACTGGTTTTGTACTGATAGTGGAGAAGGTGTAAGTAGGGTTTACACTGCTGGGAGTGGGAGGCACTAATGTAGTAGAAGTAAGTATATCTGAAATAGCCGATTCTGTTCCAATTGCAATTGAAGTATAAGTGGGATTGATTGTTGTAGAAATTGGAGAGATTAAAGTGCTAGGAGTTGAAGTCATAGAAATTTCTGATTCTGCACTAACAGTTGTCAAAGTGTAAGTCGGATTTACACTACTAGGGGTGGGAGGTGCCAGGGTAGTAGAAGTGAGTATATCTGAAATAACCGACTCCGTATCAATTGAGATGGTGGTGTATGTGGGATTAATTGTTGTTGTTGTTAGGACTGGTGGGAGCAATGTGCTAAAGGTGGGAGTCACTGGAACAGCAGAATCAAAATCGGCATTTGAATCTGTCAACAATGAATCAGTTATAAAGGTAGTGTATGTGGGACTGACTGTTGTAGTGATTGGAGGAAGCAGTGAGCTGAAAGTTGGGGTAACAGGGATTGCTGACTCTGCACTAATAGTTGTCCAAGTGTAAGTGGGGTTTACACTACTAGGGGTGGGTGGAACTAGAGTAGTAGAAGTGAGTATATCTGAAATAACCGACTCCGTATCAATTGAGATGGTGGTGTATGTGGGATTAATTATTGTTGTCAAAACCGGAGGGAGCAATGTGCTAAGGGTGGGAGTTACTGGAACAGCAGAATCAAAATCGGCATTGGAACCTGTCAACAATGAATCAGTTATGAAGGTAGTGTATGTGGGATTAACAGATGTAGTAACTGGAGGAAGCAGCGTGCTGAAAGTTGGAGTCATAGGAATTCCTGATTCTGCACTAATAGTTGTCCAAGTGTAAGTGGGGTTTACACTACTGGGAGTGGGTGGAACTAGAGTAGTAGACGTGAGTAAGTCCGAGATAACCGATTCCGTATCAACTGGGATTGAAGTATAAGTGGAGTTGGTTATTGTTGTCAAAACTGGAGAGAGTAAAGAGCTAAGAGTTGGAATAATGGGAATGACGGGTTCTGTAGACAATGCAGTACTAGTGGTTAGGGGGACCAAAGAAGAAAGAGTTTGAGTAGTTGGAATAGAATCATCAATAGTTTGAGTAGACTCTGTATCCAAAACTTCTGTGGTTGATGTAACATCTGGAGAAATAGCGCTTGTTGATGGTTCTGGGGCACTGACTAGGGTCTCTGAAGTTTCTGTCTGCGTTGTGGAGCAAGGATTAAAGAGTGGAGTTGTTGGTAGCCCATTGTCGCTGAGGACGTAGTACACACTTGAGGACATGCTTTCATCAATGGCAGGGTACCGGGTAGCACACTCCAAAATATTTGCCAGTAACGTGTTACTTGTTTGTAGCAAAAAATCTAAAGAGGTATTGCGAATTTCTTCCAGGAAACCCAGAGAAGATAAAAACTCGGTGTAGGCGCTGTTACACCCAACCTCATGGTAATTGCAGTCAAGAGTAGTTGGAGCCTGGGTATATATGGGTGTAGAATAAACAGTAGTCAGTTGAGGTTGGACAGAAGTTAATTCAACAGCTTCGGAGCTCAGAGAAGTTACAAGTGAAGAAGACTGGGGAGCTTCTGAACTTGACGAGACTTCTAACGACACGGAGCTTGAAATAAATGTTTCAGTTAAACTAGGGCTGATATCTTCATCTGTTTGAGATAACTGATCAGACAGGAATGAGCTTGAAGAGTACATTTCTGTTGTTGACGAAGTAGTTGTTGAAACCGTTAATACTTGAGAACCTTCATTACAAAAATAAGTATTGCCTGCAGATGTTGCAAGGTTTAGATATTCCAAGATTGGGAAAAGATTTTGCTGTGCTAGAGTAAGAAGACTTGGATAATAAGGCAGACAGATTTTTACAGTAAACAAGCTTTCTTGAAAAATAAAGTAATTTCGAGCCTGAGAATAATAGTCTGGATCAGAGCTAACAATTCCTAGTTGCAGGTAGCCAGCCATCACATTATTATATAAAGTGGAACATTGGGACTCGCTGACACCGTTTATACAAGCCGAATCTTCTTCTTGACGTTTTTCTAGGATAGGGGCTCCTTTGGAAGCAATAGTTAACCCAATCAGTAGAGATAGCCAAAGACATGGCAGTAGTCTTTTCATTTCTGCTCATTGAAAGGTTAGGTTGATGCAAGAGAAGCTCTTTTGACTTACTATATGTTTATAAATTTGATTAAGTTTGGAAGGTTATGCTGGAGGTGGAATATAGTAAATCACTAACTTGAAAAAGCTTAAAACGAAGTTAAAATATTTGGCTTTGGCGAGTAACCTTAAATAGCGGTTCAATCCAAACAACAAAAAGAAAGTTAGATGTTAGTCGTTTTAATCAAAAGTATAGAATGAAAAAAGAGAAAGAGGAAGGAAGAAAAAGAGAAATATTCAACAAATATGTCTTCTAAAACATCAGGCTTTTGAAATTTTGCAGTGCTTGGGCTTGTTTAAAAACAAATCAGATTTGACATTTAAACGACAGTTCTTTTTTACTGCCCACCCCCCTAGAAGATGCAAATTTAATATCGCCAACATTTCTACATTTCGGAACAGTGCATAGAATGGTTTAAATTCCAAATGCGGATGTTAGAAATGAATTATCGTCGACTGTGTTTTCTTTGTTTCCCGCAGAGGCAGTCAACACTTTGGCACAAGAGGCAAGTTTTCCTAGAACGTCCATGCAAAATATAATAATCTGCTTGTACTCCAAGACTTCCCCGCTGCTTACTAGCGTGATCTTTCCAGCTGTTGCCACCAAAGACACGCCTTGGAAGCCAGCAATCAGCACTCAGGTCGACCACCAAACCCGCGATTTTGGTCACAAAGAAGGAGCTTTCAGCGATGTGGCTATGACAGCCAAGTTGCTTGTGTTGTCTTCCAACTTTGGGGATTTCTGCTCTTCTTTTTTTTGGGTAGTGGGATAAAATGTGCCATTCTGGTACTTTTGCAGAATTCGGGGTTTTAGGTTGTTGGAGCGCGGGGGAAAGGGTGATATTTATAAGGTGGCGCTATAGGTAAAGAGGACAGCGGGGTTAGGGTCTAGCATCAAAACAGTCATATTGATGTTTCTCATAACAGTTTGACAGAGAAAAGTCCTGATATACACTACAGCGATATTCGATCTCATACTTCTCCTTTATTACTAGTCCTACCTCATTGACTTTCATACGATTCAGTGGCCAAATTCCCCGTCAACAACGTCGAGAAATCCGATGAAGCATCCAGCTCCATTTCCTGCGACCAATCTCCTCCAAGAGCCCCGCAAAGACCAGCAAGACCATGGGCTTCATCAATACGTAAATCAGAAAATAAAATTGGTAAACATTATTTAGACATTAGATAGACAAAAATAAATGAAACCTGTCATACAGTGCAAAAATTCATCTAATAAAAACAACAAAAAGGCTTCTTAAAAGAAGAAAAAAATAAAGCCCCAAACGCCCAAAACCCATCGGCAGACCCCTAGAGAAATACCAGAATTAACTTGTGCAATAGTATTTGCTTCTACTGTTTCTGTTGTTGAATTGATCTGCTCAATAGAAGCCGTGTAGCTAGGTAAGTAATGGGTGGATTCCGAGAAACCAATAGCAGTAGAGATAAAGCCCCCAGTTTCCTTTTCAAAGGCTGGTATTGTCAAAGTTTCAACATTAGACACACCTGTTGATTCAACAACAACGTATGTGTTTGTAAATGACTGGCTTATCGTAATAACCGATCCCCCAGACATCGTAGTAGTATATTCACTAAGACCAGATTCAATCTTGGTTAAGATTTTACAAGAACTGCAAACCATGCTGGAAGTAACCACCGATTGTATAATCTGCGGGGTTGAAGATGCTGTTTCTATTGTCTTAGAAAAGTTAACGGTATAAACTGACTCAACAGTGCTTATGGTATCAGTTTGAACAAACGTCGATTGACTTGGCTTGGCCAAAGAACTACTGAGTGTAAAAGTTGAAAACTCTGTAGACCCTTCACTAATGATTGGGGATTCCAGAATTGTAATCGTAGTTTCCCAAGGCTCGGTGACCAAAACCTCACTACCACTGAAAACAGTGGAGTATACTGTAATTCCGGATTTGGCTGTAACTAAAGTCTTGCAACTTGGACAGTCTTTAACAACCGTAGTTTCTAAAGTGCTAGCAACTAAAGATGATTGTGCAAGCGTTACTGTTAAAGTCGAGGTATATCCATTAGAAATCACTGGTGTTTCAATAAAAGTATAAGTAGTTGCACATGGTTCAGTAACGACCACAGTACTACCACTGGAAACAGTAGAATATGTTGTGATTCCAGTTTCTATTGTAACTAAAGTCTTGCAGCTTGGGCAGTGTTCAATCACCGTAGTTTCTAAAGTGCCAGTTGAAAAATTTTCAGGTGAAACTGTTACCATTGAGGTCAGGGTATATCTACCAGAAATAATTGGCGTTTCAATTAACGTATAAGTAGTTTCACAGGGTTCAGTAACGACGACTTCAATACCACTGGAAACGGTAGAATATGTTGTGATTCCTGTTTCTGTTGTAACTAAAGTCTTGCAACTTGGACAGTACGCGATAACCGTAGTTTCTAAGGTGCCAGCTACAAAAGTAGACTGTGGAAGCGTTACCGTTGAAGTTAGGGTATATCCACCAGAAGTAACTGGTGTTTCAATAAACGTATAAATAGTTTCACAGGGTTCGGTAACGACGACTTCAATACCACTTGAAACAGTAGAATAAGTTGTAAGGCCGGAAACTGTTGTCGTTAAAGTCTTACAACTAAAGCAAACTTCAAAAGTATTAAAAGTTGGAGTGGAATCAGCCAAAGTTGTTTTAGAAAGTGTCAGCGTAGATGTAATGGTTGATTCACCAGAAAAAACAGGAGATTCAACCACAGTATAAGTTGTTTCGCAGGGTTCAGTAAGTGTTACAATACTGGATTGCATCGTTTTCACAACTGTCGAAATTCCAGTTTCCACAATTGTACGTGTGACACATTTGGTGCAAACGTCTGTCAAAGTAACAATGGCTTCTTGACTATTTAGAGGCAGGGTTTTTGTAATTGTGGCAAGACCTGATCCAGGGACAGTAGTAACTTCAACTATAACAGGTACCTCTTTGGTCGATGTAACAGTGACAACCTGATTATTTGGTTTAGTTAAAACTGTTGTAATAGTTTCTGTAGAAGTAAACGTTTTAGTGGTACACGCAGAACAAGAATGAGTTAGTGTAATAGTAGTTTCTGGTCCAATAATAACAGTTTCGACCGTTGTTTCACAAGGTTCGGTAAAAGTTGTAGTCGTAGTACCCTCAACTGAAGTTACAGTCGTATATTTTGTAACTGAATTAGTTAAGGTAACTGTGTTACCATGATGAGATGAAGGTGTCTCTAAAGAGATAGATAAATCTAAAGATTCAGTAGATCTTATAGCTTCAATAGAAGATTGAGAACTAACCGAACCGAGAGATTCTGTCAAATGCGACTGTGTTTCAAAACTCTCCGTAGTAGATGGCTCTGAAACAATGGGATGTGAGACAAGAGATTCGGATAGTACTGATTCAGAAACTAAAGAACTAACTTCTGAAAATGTTGAACTAGACCAAACAAAACCAGAAGATTCCGATATTGATTGTCCCAATTCGGAAAAGCTAGAATCAAAAACTGAATATTGCGATGCAAAAGATTCAGATACTGAAGACTCCGAAATTGAAGATTCAAAAGCTAAGGACGTAGGAACCAAAGATTCAAAAGATGAAGACCCAGAGACTGAAAAATCGAAAACAGAAAATTCAGAGTTTAAGGACTCGGAAACTGACGACTCGGAAACTGACGACTCGGAAACTGACGACTCGGAAACTGACGACTCGGAAACTGACGACTCGGAAACTGACGACTCGGAAACTGACGACTCGGAAACTGACGACTCGGAAACTGAAGACTCGGAAACTGACGACTCAGAAAATGAGGATTCAGAGGCAGAAAATTCAGATATTGAGACTTCCCCACATAATGAACAAGAAAATAAACTTTCAGAACTGGAGTAATCCGAGTAAGAAGAAAATTCAAAGCTAGTAAAACTAGATGATTCTGGAATGTAACTGGAGTGTGATGAGCCAGTATCCCCCTGAACTGCTGAGACAACTTGATTAATAAATTCATTAAAAGCAATGTAAAAGTTGTCTGCTACGACCTTAAATTCTGGTGAAGTGGATGATAAATTGTCAATAACCTCTTTAACCGCATTAAAGGTAGATTCCACTGAAGAGTAAAGACTGGCCAGAATGGTAGCAGGGTCAGAGTATTCTTGTAAAGTACTCAAACTGGAAAGAAAATCTTGATAAGATTCATCTGTCATCCAGCTACTAAGAGTATCTGTAAATTCAATGAAAATGGAAATAGCATCATCAACAGTGTCACGTTTCTCAAGCATTCTGTTACGAAAGAGTAACAAACCAAGAACAAACGAAATTAACTGCGTGGCGACAGACCCAATAGCATTGACAAGTGAAGCAGCAATATTATTAATCAAGCTGGAAACGATAGGATTCAGATTGGATAAAATTGAACCAAGGACTCTTGATACAACAGTATCAATAAGTGAATCAAATTCTAGAGGGCTTGTCGGAATACTAGATGGAGTGCTTGAAACAGAAGAAGAAAAAGACAAAGAAGAAACTGTTGGCGTTGATACAAAATCAGTAACAGAATCCAAACTAACAAAAGAGGATATTGTTTCAGTTAAAGAAAATTGCGTTTCCGAAGCCAAATATGAGCTGGTAAAAATGGAAGGGACTGGTTCGCTAGTAAACAATATGGTGGATGAAATTTCGCTAATTATCTGATCAGGAGATGAAGAAACACTTAAAGATGATTCAGAAACAGGCTCAGTAGTAGTAGCGGGTACTGTGGTATCCAAAGGTACGACCCATGTCGCGGGACCCGAACATAACGAAATAGTTGGGGTGGTATCCACCTGAGCATTATTTATATCTGTCAAAATTGCTATATCAAACTGATCAGCGACATCTGAATAAAATTGGGAGCAGTAAAGTAACGCAGCCAGTGCTGTGTTACCTGGAGCGTGGTAATATTGGGAGACATCAGCAACATTACGTTTATGTTTGAGACGTTTAGCATCTCCAGTATTTGGGCCATACACATAATTAACAAACGAAGTTAGAGCATAGGCACATTGTTGAGAATCATAGTATGGAGCACAGACACTTGAAGATGGAACTGAAGTAATTTGTTCCAACGAAATGGTAGCTGTTAAGATGTCAGAGAAGTCTTCCTCTAAAACATATGATGAAGAATAACTTGAAGAACTATCAGATTCAATTGTTGGTGAAGCTGAAGTTTCCGCAACTGACGATACGGACGTGTCCACAGCTTCTGGGAAAAAAGATGACGCCAAATAAGTCTCTGAAACGGACTCGGTAGATGTGGCTGGTACCGTGGTATCTATCGACAAAACCCATGTTGCTGGGCCGGCACACAACGAAATGGTTGGAGTTGTGGCAACTTGAGCGTTGTTTAATTCTTGCAAAATTGCCAAATCAAACTGATTGGCAACATCTGAATAAGACTGCGAACAATAGAGTAACGCGGCCAAGGCAGTGTTACCTGGAGCATGAAAATATTGAGAAACGTCGGCAACATAGCGCTTGTTTTTGCGTTTCTGGGCGTCATCATTGCCATAAATATGCATTGCCATAGATGTTACAGCATTGGCACATTGTTGCGAATCATAATTCGGCGCACATAAAGTTGAAGATGGAACTGAAGTAATTTGTTCCGACGAAATGGTAGCTGTTAAGATGTTAGAGGAGTCTTCCTCTAAAACATATGATGAAGAATAACTTGAAGAACTGTCAGATTCAATTGTTGGTGAAGCTGAAGTTTCCACGACTGATGAAACCGAAGTATCCAAAACTTCTGGGAAAGATGACGACGCCATATATGTCTCTGAGACGGGCTCAGTAGATGTGGCTGGTACCGTGGTATCTATCGACACAACCCATGTTGCTGGGCCGGCACACAACGAAATGGTTGGAGTTGTGGCAACTTGAGCGTTGTTTAATTCTTGCAAAATTGCCAAATCAAACTGATTGGCAACATCTGAATAAGACTGCGAACAATACAGTAACGCGGCCAAGGCAGTGTTACCTGGAGCATGAAAATACTGGGAAACGTCGGCAACATAGCGCTTGTTTTTGCGTTTCTGGGCGTCATCATTGCCATAAATATGCATTGCCATAGATGTTACAGCATTGGCACATTGTTGCGAATCATAATTTGGTGCACAAATGGTTGAAGTGGGAGTAATTGTCGAATATTCTGTTGTTTGTGAGGCATCCACTTCGGCATCTGTTAGAGTTGCGCAAGGGTTAAAAAGCGGAGTAGTTGGAAGATTATTATCTGTAATAATCCAGTAAATATGGGTTGCCAGAATTGCATCAAGAGCAGGGTATCTGGTTGCACATTCCAGCACGTTGGCTAAAAGAGTGTTACTGGTGATCTGAAAGAATTCTATAGACGTCATTGGAGGATCATTTAAAAACCCAATTGAGGACAGCATTTGAGTATATGCATAGCTGCATCCATTTTCTCTGTATTCACAGTCTAGTGTTTCTGTAGGAGTAACTTCTGTAGTGGTATCTTCTGTAGAGCTGGTTTGCAAGGTCTCTGATACAGAGTTCACGAGGTCATAAATGAGCTGTTCACAAGACGATGGTGCCATTTCTTGAAAAGTAGTAGATAAATTGATTAAGCTGTATATGCCTAAATTTTCAGTTTCTTGTTTGATATCATCGTAGGCAAGCGAGCACGTTAAAAAGGACCAAAAATAACTGTATGACAATAGGAAATCGACTGTTTCCTCTAATGTGGATGAGGCATAATTTGCCATATTTTGGTCGAAATAGTTCAAGTATTCTGTGCATGTGTCAATATCGACCACTTGACTACATTCATCGTCTCTTTCAACTAGACGTCCTTGGCTTGCCAAAGCCGCAGACGCCAGCAAAAGGGGTAATACTTTTGTAAGTAAGTTTTTCATAGCTTATGGAATGTTAGTTTATAAATTTTTCTTCCAACATTAAATAAAACAAACATTAGTGTCAAACTCACTTCTACTATAAAAACCTTAAAGATATATATTCTTTAAGCTTGAGAAAAAAGTTGAAATTATCGTTTTGTAAAGTTTCTTATACTTGATTTGTGTTAAAAAGTGACACTTAAGGCCTGTTGATTTCAAAGATCTCGGGATACTTACTAAAGTTGTAATCAGAGAATAAAACTGGCCAAACTTGAGTATCTTTATCAGGAAATAATGTCGGTGATGAAATTTTTATGCGTTTAATGATTTGATTTTTTTATTTTCCAAAATGATATTGAATAAAAAAAAAAGAACGAAGATAATACAGGATATATATTGTCTTTGAATAGAATAGAAACATGTTGATAAAGAAGCTGGTTGCCCACGACGTTGGTGTCAGCTTGACTGTGGTGGGCTTTAAGTGAGTAGCAACAGATGATTGCATCTCGCGTTCCACAGGCGTTCAATCAGCACGACGGAATGAACTGCCAAAGTACGCGGTGTTTTGCCCTTTAAAGATATCGGGCTGTAAAAATGAAAACAAATCGGAGGTCCATAGAAGCGCTTTGTGGGGTCAGCAACGTGGCTAACAGGCTGTTTAAGGCAGTTTATGTGACATGTCCAAATTTTAATAATTAGCCACATGGAAGTTGACCAACAATCGCCCCCCCCCCCAAAAACAACTTTAGTGTTTTGGCGAAAGGTTTAAAATAAAAGTACTTTTCCCAATATATATATATCTGATGGTTTGGTTGATATTTACAAGTTATGGAAGTTTGTGATCACCAATCCCATTTTTTTTTTCAGATTTAAAATCCTCTCATTCACAAGAAACAAAGAAGTAGATTTTAAACTGACTCATCCCTCAATTCTCAGGGAATTTGTGATTAGCTCCCTTAATGTAAATCTGATGTTTTTAATATCACAGGCGTCTAGTGGTGCAACTGTGTTGTGAAGTGTAAAGGAAAACTTCGTTGCCACTCAAAAAAAAAAAAATAAACAAATGACTAATATTATTAAATCACGTGATTTTACAATGGGTTACGTTTAAATTGTTAAAACAGGAATTTTTTACACTGAATTGGGAAGTTAGTGTAGTGGTTATCATACTTGCCTTCCAAGCAAGTGACATGGGTTCGATTCCCGTACTTCTCATTTATTTTTTAATTTGTTGTAATTGTAGAAAATAATTGTTTTGATGGAATTCTTAAGATAACCATAATTTTCATAGCAACTAATGAAGATCTATTATACGACTTAAAAATAGCTAATATAGTCAAGCAAGCATAACTAAAATTTACTCGTTAGATAATTCATATTGACTATGATCAACAATGGCCAAAGTCTGACTTGGTTGTGGGTTAACGAGTATACTCAAAACTCTAAAAAAATAGGGGGCGAGAAGATCCCTATTTTACGGACTACTGTGAGCTATGAATTCAAAAAGGACATAATTCAGAGTGAAGTATGTGATTATGAGGAAATCAAAAGTTTAAATATAACTATGATATATAACCTAGTTTGACCAAGCTGTTGCAGACTAAACACAGTGCAAAATACTACACTCAGGCTTTCACAATTGCCATTGTTTTTTACAAAGGCAAAAGGTAGGTAGGAAGAGATCATGTAAAATTTCTAAAGATAAATATTTGTGACAAGTCAACCAAAAGTATCTAATACAAGTACTGTCTAAAACTTGTTGTATTGTAATATGTATTCGCAAGAACACTTTTTTGCCTCAGTTATTTGATCTAAACCCTAACCCATCTCAATATTTTCTTTTCAGAGGGAAAAATTTACACTATAATTTAAAATTTAATGCCAAGATTGTCTCTTAACTTAATTTAATAATTTAAAAAAACGTTTTAGAAAAACCTTTGACTTGTGGCTACTGAATCAATTATAAGCAATTGTGTCTATTAGTTGAATGATATTAGAAATATATGTTTTAAATGAAACTACAAGAAAAAAAATTCTCTCTCAGCACAAAAAAGTTAAAAGAAGCATAAAAGCACCAGACAGACTGCCACTATTATTCAATGAGAGCCCGTAATTAACTTTGATGTGTACCTAAAAAAAATCTTTGGACTGGGGATTAGCCGGTAAAACATTAGAAAAGTAAAAACTGTAAAAGTTTTTTGTCTGACTGCTTTCTAAATGACAGCGGTGCTGGTGGTACAATACTGAAAATATAACTAGACAACTCAACCCAAGAAACGACTAATAACAAAATGGAATTGGTTTTAACAGCTGAAGTAAATGATATATTACCTTTTATTTCAGCACTATATTCAATGGTCAAATTCATTTGAATTTGTAAATGTAATTTTACCTTAAAAACGAAAATAAAATAAAATATTAGTTTCTATCATTTCCCTCTGAGCTGGGTTAATCATAAAAGTATAAAAGTATAAAAGTAAGCCAGATATTTAATAATCCACAAATTCACAATTGAATACTCTATAAAAGTAAAGATATTGTGACACTGTTTAGCGATAGTCAGTCATATTAGAGTAATTGGTAATAGAAGTCTAACAAGATATTCCTGATAAAACTTGCTCGTGAATTTTATTGGCTTTGCAAATTTCAGTAAATGTTAGCCCAGAAATAGAAAAAAAAAGAAAATCTTTTAAAAAGGTGTAATAATTTGTGGAAATAACATTAGTGTGGTGATTTTTTATGAATACTAGAACCTAAATTACAACGAAAATGGAGACGAATTGTATATAGTTGTAAACTATTAAATTATGATTATAATATCTAAATATTGCATTTTTACACATATTCGTAAATATTGCAAACACAATGTTGTACACATTATCATATTTGAAGGTGAACACAACTTACCACATGTTGTTGAAAAATCAAAAATTAAATATATACCAACTTTTTACTCTATTGCTTCATTGTGACTTTCTTAAACACAAACTAAGTTATCGTTTAAAAAAAAATGTAGGTGGGTTTTGAAACTGCAGCTATAAACTGAAATTTTTGAATGGCAAACAAAAGGTTCAAACTAAGGATTTAAGAAATACAATGACGTAAAATATCATAATGGGTTTGAAAAGTGTCTGTATATTTTAACTTATAACATCTACAGTTGAGTAACTTTTTTAACACATATTGCTAAACGTTTCATAGAGAAAGTTGTGCACTTGATTAGACTGCAAAGTAAACACAACTTAAAACAAGTAATATATTACACCCTATATGTGATTAAAGCGTTATTAAACAATATTAATGATTTGGTATGGATGGCATGACACCTAATTTGTGGCGTTGAAAAAGCTAGCAACAAATTTTAGCACAATTTCTCATTCTGGTAAATTATCAAGATCTTCAAGATTTTAATACCCAAAAATAATTAACAACAGTTATTTAGAAGGGATTTGGAATTCATGTTGCAAATCAAAAATAATTTGGCACATGTTGATAAAAAGCAAAAATAAATATCTTCAATTTCTGAGACATAATTCATTTTATCTATGGAGCTGGAAAGAGTTTGTAAATACTGGGAAATTTTGAAGTTGAATTTCATTAAGTCTAGATCTCTTAAGAAATATGTTAAAACAAAATAAGAGGTAGAATAATTTGTAGTAAAATATAAAAAAAAACATAATATGACGTGTACGTTTATATATGCTATCTGGGTTTTTAGTGGTAATGAATAATATCAACGGAAATTTATAGATTTTGGGCACATAATTAAAATGGAAACTTTAAACCAATAATATTTACAACATGTTGTAAATTGAAAGGCAGATAATTAAAAATATTTACAACAGAAATTACAACAGAAATCATTACAACGTGTGTATTTGCACAAACTGAATATAAGTTTCAGTTATTTCACTATTTCACTCTACACATTGTTAAATATTTCAAAATCGATGTTGCGTTTTTTATCAAAATTTTAGGTTAAACACAACTAAATACATGTGATGAATTCTGTTAAAATATTTTATTACATGTCCCATGTATCATTTATAAGCATCACTACATGTTGATACGGGTTTACAAGTTAGTGTTAAGATACGGTTTAATAGGTTAGGGTTTAAGAAATAAACATTAATTACAAGAAAATTTTATTTGTTTATATTTCACTCCTTACCAATGATTGTTAATTCAGTGTAATTGCTTACTGCTTCCTGCTCTTATTCAAGTATAATAGCTGACCAAGTAATTCAATTTAAAGTTTTACACAAATCCTGACACAACTAATATTGCACAATTTCCCAAAATAGTAATTAAATATGGCTATTAAAATTTACATAGAAATTTGAAATTTACAACGGAATTTTAGAACGGTGGTGTAAACTCTGTTAAAAATTAAAACAATTTTTAAATTGGAACTATGTTGAAATAGGTTGAAATAGGTTTTTTTTTAACTCATACACTTTGTAAACGATGGCTGTTTTTAATCCAAAATATAACTGTTTAATGTTAAACTATCTCTAATAAAGCCAAATTAACTGAAATAGATTTTATCAAAACATACAATTAATTGTAATATTCCAAAAACATTTGAAAATGTTATCTTTGTGACTGGAGTGAATCAAAATTTTTAAACCGAAAATATTCACATGTTGCAAATTGGAGAGCAGTAAATTAAAAATATTTACAACAATAATTACAACAGAAACCATTACAGGGTGTGCATTTGGTGAACCAGAATTAAAGTTTTAATTATTTTAATATTTTAATCTACACATTTTGGTAAACATTTCAAAACCAATGTTGTGTTTTTTTTAAATTTTTTGTTAAACACAACTAAATACGTGTGATGAATTTTGTTCAAATATTTTATTACCTGTCCTATGTATCATTTTTAAGTCTTACAACTAATTGTCAGGATTTGTGTAGAACTTTAAATTGAATTACTCGGTCAGCTATTATACTTGAATAAGAACAGGAAGCAATATATGATTACACTGAATTAACAATTAACGGTAAGGAGAGAAATAAGCAAATAAAAATTTTTTGTAATTAATGTTTTTTTCTTAAACCCTAACCTGTTAATCCGTATCCCAACACTAATGTTTCAGTATTTCCCATTATGGTAATTAAATATGGCCATTGAATTTTACATAGAAAATTGCAATTTACAACAGAATTTTAGAACAGTAATAAAGACCCTGTTAGAAATTAAAACAATTTTTTTAATTGGAAATATGTTGAAACTGGTTCGTCAATGTTAGACAATTTGTAGATTTTTCTATCACCTGGGAAGTGTAAACAAATAAAAATTTAAAAAACGATGGTTGAATTTAATCCAAAATATAAAATTATTCAATTTTAAACCATCAGAAATAAATCCAAATGCGTTGAAATTAAATTTAACAAAGCTTAGGATTAATTGTAATATTGCAAAAACATTTGAAAATATTATCATAGATACTGCAATGAATTAAGAGCTATAAATCGAAAATATTTACAACATGTTGTAAATCGGATAGCAGCAAATTAAAAATATTTACAACATGTTGAAATTGAAGAGCCAAAAATTAAAAATATTTACAACATGTTGTAAATTGGAGAGCTACAAATTAAAAATATTTATAACATGTTATAAATTGGAGAGTGGTAAATTCAAAATATTTACAACATGTTGTAAATTGAAGAGCAGAGAATTAAAAATATTTATAACATGTTGTAAATTGGAGTGCTGCAAATTAAAATATTTGCAACACGCTGTAAATTGGAGAGCAGTAAATTAAAGACATTTACAACATGTTGTAAATTGAAGGGCAGAGAATTAAAAATATTTATAACATGTTATAAATTGAAGAGCTGTAAATTAAAAATATTTACAGTTTAAATTACAACAGAAATAATTACAAGGTGTGTATTTGTGTTCGAATACGAATTAACAGGTTAGGGTTTAAGAAAAAAACATTAATTACAAAAAATTTTTATTTGCTTATTTCTCTCCTTACCGTTAATTGTTAATTCAGTGTAATCATATATTGCTTCCTGATCTTATTCAAGTATAATAGCTGACCGAGTAATTCAATTTAGAGTTCTACACAAATCCTGACAATTTGTTGAACCAAAATTTAAGTTTCAATTATTTCAATATTTTACTCTACACATTTTGGTAAATATTTCAAACCTAATGCTGTGTTTTTTATAATTTTTTCTTGTTAAACACAACTAAATACGTGTGATGAATTTTGTTAAAATATTTTATTACATGTTCAATGTATCATTTATAAGCATCACAACTAATGCGGCAGTATTTCCCAAAATGGTAATTAAATATGAGGTTAAAATTTACGCAAAAAATCGCAATTTACAACGGAGTTTTAGAACAGTGGTAAAAACCCTGTTATAAATTGATATCATTTTTAAATAGATTTTAACAAAGCATAGGGTTAATTGTACCATTTCAAAAACATTTTCACTATATCATCGTTGTGTTAGTAGAGACTAAAAAACTAGTTTGTGATACTCAGATCATATAATTCGAGGTCAAAAAAAGGAGAAAAAAAAAACCTTGAAATTATAACATGTTATAGATTAAGTAGTAGTAAATAAAAACAATTAAAACATGAATTACAACTAAAATGGAGGCGAATTGTAAATAGTTGTAAATTCCTAAATTATGATTATAATATCTAAATACTTTTGTCTACACATATTTATAAATATTGCAAACACAATGTTATGCCCGTTATTATATTTGAAGGTGAACACAACTTACTACATGTTGTTGAACATCAGAAATGAAATATCTGCCAGTTTTTGACTATAGTGCTTCATTGTGACTGTTACAGAGGTGGGGTTCGGGAGGAGTTGTGATGTAACAAAGTGGCAGAATTTTTGAAAAAAAGCAAGTTTATTTTATGTATGTTTAAATTAAATGTTCAATAAATGTATGTTTAATAATAATTAATTAATAGAAATCTATAGAGTAGTTTTTACTTTTTTTTTCAATCTTCAGCCGATTAAAACAGGATTGTAAGAAAACAAAACAGTTGAAACATTTTCAGTCTTGCAATTGACCACAATAAAATTTATAGATTATACTATTCTTCTTAGAGTTAAAGAAGGGCTTCTTTTTATTTTGACATGACCTTTTAATTGATATACTAGTATATTATAATACTAAACTTCTCTACAAAGGCAATCGGCTTTCTAGCTTTAAAAAAAAGATAGTATGCCTTTGATTAAGGGGCCTTCATATGATGAAAGGTAGGGTCGCTTCCATAAAAAAACATTACAAAAGGGTTCTGTAAAAAAAACTTTGAATAAGGATAATATATTTACCATGAAGTTATTTTAAAGTTACCCGGTACTTAGATGTTAATTACCCGGTATTTTAATTTAAATTACCCGGTATCTAAGCTTAGATATCGATAGTGCAACAATCAGTTATACCTTCTGGAAATGTCCTAATCGATGTGATTAAGCATTAAAAAAATTAAAAGCTTTTTTCATATTTTATAAAAAAAATATTTGGCTCATATCTATAGCTGGTTTTGTTTTATATCACTGCTGCTGATTCAAAATACTTCGTTCTCAGTTTATCAATACTTCATTGTTGAAAATCTTGTGGGAGATTCACCTTTAAGGTTTCTTTAACTACCGCTACTCTAAATTAGATACTAATACATCTTCAAATTAACTCAGCATGGGCTTACTTGCCAGTTTACTCTAATATACCATCCAATGGGTAAATTTACCCATTTTTTAACAGCATTAACACCATTTAGTTCTTTAAACCAAGTATATTAACCTTATACAACGCATTGAAGTTTTTATTTATTTCTTATACTCAATCTCGTAAGAAATGCGGAACCAATCAACGGCATCAGCAAAAACACGCTCCTTGGCGTACTTGATCCAAGGATCACTGACATCTCCACGAACAGAGAAGCCATGAGCAACACCATGGTTGAGAGTAAGGCGGTACTTGGCTCCAATCTCCTTGAGCACATCCTCGGTGTCACGTCGGAGGTTGGCAGGGAAAATAGTGTCGACTTCAGAGGCACCAATGTAAAGAGGACCCTTGATGGCCTTGACTTCGTCAATTGAGACAAAGGAAGGATGAAAGACGGCAACGGTCTGGACCTTGCCAGCTCCAAGCAGTCTGATGGCATACTTGGCGCCAAAGCAGAAGCCAGTCGCAACAAGGTACTCGGGATTCCACTTGGATCTAATCAATTCAACAGCCTTATCAACAATGGGCTGGGTAATTTCAGGAGTATGCTTGGGGAACCAATCGTTGAAGAGGTTGAAGGTAGCAGGGGGGTTCAGAGGAGCGGAGTCCCCAGAAAAGAGATCAGGAATAACCACATAGTAACCAGTCTTGGCATACTCATCGGCAATGAGCTGGATGTTGATGAATTGGTAGCCAATAACGTCGGTGAGGACTAAGTGGAGCTTGGAAGAGGCCAGAGACTCGTCGCCAGTGACGTAGTACTTGATGCCGTCGTACTCGACAACCTTACCAGAGGCCACACCGGTGTGCTTAAAACCCTGGGCGCAGCAGTTAGCAGGAGGATTGGATGCCATTGTGATATTCGTAGAGTGGGTAGTATATATAAGTAGTTTAAAGAATAAAGGGATTTATACAATAAAAATAAAAGGAAGCAGTTAGCGGGGATGGGAAGAAGAATTGGATTTTTAGGAGAAAGGGCGCCGGTATTTATAATTGTGTGAGTTTAGAGCGGGGTGGATGGCGTAATAGAGCAGCACCGGAGAAGAACAAAAAAAAACCCCGGTTGTGGGTTAGGGTAGTGGGTGGAATAACGTGCACAGCAACTTAACTCTTCTTAAAGGCGCGGTATCTGGACTTAAAAGCTCCATGAAAGTCTTCGAGTCGTTGAAAAAAGAATTTTGTGGATGGGATCACAAAGTTGGCCAAATAATAATAATCGGACCGCCGAAAGCGTTATTGGGCCTCGACAAACCCATCAACCCAGCAGCCAATGATGGTTCCTCGGCGGGATTAGCACTACAGAATCTCACATAAAAACGGATTTTAGCAATAAATCAGTTACTTCCATGGAAAATAGCATGAGCAAATGCGTTATGGATTTTAAAATAACGGAGGGTCAAAAAAATTCAAAGTCCATCGGTGTTAAGGACTATCTCGGTCAATTTTATACAGCTGGAGATATTTAGATGTTCACCGGTTAAACCCTGTTTCTTATATCACGCGGGAGTAATGGATCATGAGTGGAAATTAATCCTGAAGAACACTTTAACGATCCCTTTTATTCATTAACACTCGTGGATTCCCAAAGTTAAACCAGATCATTGGAAGCTCTAAATAAAAAGTATCGGTACCCTGAAATACCCTTGGTAGACGTAGTCTCATATGAATATAGTCCGTTGGTTTTATCTTCAGTGGATTTAAAATCTCCAATAAATGTAAAACTTCAATTTACACATTTCGGTCTTATGAAGAACAGCCTTCCTTATTTTATGAAGACTATCTGAAAAGGTTTCTTCTATTTATCTTTTGTCAAACATTTCAGTCATCTCGATCAAACACTCAAAAGACTTGTTACAGTTACATCAGCTCTTGACAAACTTCCGAGTGACACCTGTGTTACAAAATGGCCTCTGTGATCCTCCGTACAAGGCTGACATAAGCTAGACACATTTACAAAAAAAAAAATACATGTCAACTTGGTTTTAAACTCATCTCTTCTCAATCATTCATTTTTTAGGCGGTCGCGAGTCCCTCAAAGGCAGAAGTTACTTTTCCCCCTCTCTCTTCTTCTTGTTTAAGAAACATGCCAACTCTGACTCTGTGTTGATTCTTTTCTTTGATTCAATTTTTTTTCTCCTCTACCCCCCCAATAATGCCGCCTTCCACTTCATCGCCAACCTCTTCATCGCCCGCCTTTCATACACCCAGCAATAATACCAACAATACATCCAATGATGATGATTTCGACATAATTGATGAAACAGCGTCTGATCTCGACGATCTTTTTGTTGACGCACCTTTTTCGGAAGAAACCACACAACCACATGCTTCTCAAGGCTTATCTTCAACCTCTTCTTTTTCATTTTCTAACATCGCTACCACCCTTCGACACTTTCATCTGCCAACTCAAGGAGATCAATATGATGACGACAACGATTTCCCTTACTCAGAAAACAACCGTAACTTTTCCTACGATGATATGTCGGCTATTGACTGGCAATATGAGTACGCAAAGGAACGATTGCGCAAAGAGCGCGTAGAACACCTCCCAGGCTTATACGGGAAACTGGTGTGGTTTCTGGACGTTAGTCATGTTTGGCTTGTATTACTAGGAACTGGGTCATTTGCTGCCCTGGTGGCCGCTTTTATCGACATTGTATCACGTTGGCTTGCCGATGTCAAGTTTGGATACTGTTCAGATGCATTTTACCTGCCCCGCGACTTCTGCTGCTCGGGTATCGACCTGACTGACGAGTGTTCCAAATGGGTAACATGGGAGCGTGCGTTCCATGTTGAGAACCATATTGTTGGCAGTTTTGCCATGTCATATATCTTTTACATCATTTATGCTATTGTTTTTGCGACATCAGCATGCTTTCTTGTTCTCTCGTATTCGCCTCACTCGAGATTTAGTGGTGTTGCCGAAATAAAAACCATCCTATCAGGGTTTGTCATTCGCGGAATGCTTGGCTTCAAAACTCTTTTGTTCAAGTCAATCGGTCTTATTCTTGTCGTTGGCGCAGGTCTTTGGGTAGGCAAAGAAGGCCCTCTAGTTCACGTTTCTTGTTGCTGTGCAAATATGGTTATGGCACTGTTCCCCCAGCTTTATCACAATGAAGCAAAGAAGCGTGAAATTTTTGTAGCTGCCGCATCCGCTGGAATTTCCGTCGCATTTGGCTCGCCCATTGGTGGTGTCCTTTTTTCCCTAGAACAGCTTTCTTATTATTTCCCCGAGCGAACTTTATGGACGTCTTTTGTTGCAGCCATGGTTGCGGCTGTTACTCTTCAATTCATCAACCCCTTCCGCTCAGGAAACCTTGTTCTTTTCCAAGTAGTATATGACCGACTATGGCACCGATTCGAACTAGTTCCATTTGCACTTATTGGAATTATAGGCGGTCTTTACGGTGCTTTGTTCAACAGCTTAAACATAAAGATTGCAACCTGGCGTCAGAAGCAATCCTTTTTTGTCAAATATCCCGCCGTCGAGGTTATGCTGGTAGCCCTTGTCACTGGCGTTGTGACATACCCCAGTGTTTTCACACGTATTCCCTCATCCTTATCATTATCATATTTATTCCAAGAATGCTCTCATAGCGATTTGGGTCATCTTTGCGACGTTGACTATTGGCTCTCGGACTATTTTGTTCTTACTGCAGCCGGTATCCAAGGATTTTTTTTGACAGCTTACACATTTGGCATGAACATTCCCGCAGGAATAATTATGCCATCCATGTTAAACGGCGCGCTTATCGGGCGTGCTATCGGTATCTTGGTCAGCACTTTGCATATTCGTCATCCAGACTTTGTTCTCTTTGAGGCATGTCCACCAGACGGTCCGTGTATTACCCCGGGTGTTTACGCACTAGTCGGTGCTGCATCGACACTTTGCGGCGTTACCCATTTAACAGTTTCGACTGTTGTTATTATTTTTGAGCTCACAGGCGCACTCACATATGTCATCCCCATCATGACAGGCGTGATGGTGTCCAAGTGGGTCTCAGATTCATTTAACCACAAGGGAATTTACGAGAGCTGGATTCAATTTATGGAATACCCATTCCTAGACAACCATGATGACCAGCCAATTCCTGATGTTACTGTGGAAAACGTCATGACAAAAGTCGAGGACTTGACTATCATCCCTGCTAATGGTACAGCAACACTCAGCATGTTGCGCGAATTACTTTCCTCTACACAAACACGGGGCTTCCCCATTACAAAATCAGCCTCCGACATGACACTTATAGGATACATTATGCGCTCGGAGTTGTATAAGGCTTTGGATAGTGTGGGTCAGCATGCGGCCCCAGACACATTGTGTAGTTTTATGCCACCATCCCAACGACACAAAAAACCGTACCAGGACGCATCACCAGCCTCCATGGTAGCACAAGATTTGGATGATTCGCGCACTCTTGATTATGACAGCACATTGGCGGATGTCTCGTCGGCAGTTGCTCTGTACCAATTTGCCGAGCTGAGTCCCATCACGCTGTCGTGGGAAAGCAGTTTACAGCTAGCCGTGTCTATGTTTGAGAAATTAGGATTACGATTTATTCTCTTTACATATAAGGGCGTGCTCAAGGGCATGTTAACGCGCAAGGACGTGTGGCAGCTGCTTAAGATGTTTGACGAAAATGAAAATAGTATGGAATTGATTGACGATGAAGACAGTAGCGGCGCCCAAGGACACAGAGCAGCACGCGCTCGTCTCTTAAACGTCATGCAAGACTCGTTGCGTGGGACGAATGAAGGGGATGTTTTATTTTCTGACGAAGAAGCTGAAGCAGGTGATGAGTTTTTATATCGGTAAAAAGATTTTGTACATATATATATACATTTACGTTTTTTTTTCTTTGTACAAAATTGTGCAAAATATAGACTTCTATTTGTAGTAATTGTTGAACATACGTCGGCGAGCTTTTTTGATTCGCAGCTTACGTGCTAGTCGCCTTAGTTCCAGACTCTTGTAGCGCCGACTTCTTGGAGTACGAGTGGAATTTTTAAGCGCAGGGTTGTAGACGGTCAATGGAGATACAGAGATGCCTTTATGTTTTAGTTCTGCATCGACTTCTTTCATGGAGGCCCCGGACCAAGTCATGTTGAAGGCTTCCGTGAGAACTTCGGGCGCGAAGGAGCGCAGAATGTGAGCGCGGGTGTTGCGGAAAGGGCCAGCAAGAGGGGGGTATTTGAAAGAGTTTGAGTGTCTACCATATGGCTGTGTGGTAGAATTAGTTTCCTCAGCTACCCGCTTACTGTGGTCTTCGTAAAGTTCATGGTTGGGGAGCTGTTTGTAGTAGTGGTTAAGAACCGGGCGAACGTACGAGACACCGCGAGCACGGGCAGAAGCCATAGCTCGCTGGTTCATGGCACGTTCGTTAGGATGGATTCGTTCCGTGTACAGGCGGTTGAGAACAGCTTCGATTATTTCTTTGATTGGATGGTTCAGGGAAGCTAACGATGATGAAGAAGACTCTGGGAAATCCAAAAGCGTTTCGCGGATCATGGCAAGAACCCACCATGGTTTTCTAGGCGACAAAAGAACGCCAAGATAGATGATGTGGTGGAGAATGGGAGGCGATAGATAATCTTGGGCAAACCAGGTCCCAGGTGGGAACTTTTGCCATGCGACCAGGTCTGCTGGATATAGTGACCATATCTTGGTAAGTAAAATGATGAGGTCGCGGCGAGGCATTGCCATGGACCCGTAAAGCAAGCCATCGAGGTACTGGTAAAGACGGTAAGGTGAGAGTTGGTATTTGGGCTGAGTGATTTTTGTTTTTGCGCTAAAGGCGAGCCGCAGGAGTTTGATATACTGAAGCGGGGCGAGTGGGAAAAGCAGCGGTTTTGTTCCTATGACGTGGATATTTGTGCGGCCATAGATGAGCAGTCGATAAGCAATACGATCAAACAAAGGCTGGGTAAGCGGCACTCCGTTGAGAGGGAATTTCGTTGCAAGGGACTTGAGTGGGAGCGGCATTACATTTTTGGAATGGCCAACATTGGTATGCATTTTGATATGAGCCTTTGCGCCGAGAATAGCAAAGAGGTAGTGAAGAGCTTCTCTCGAGCGCGTCCCCTGGCTCGGATGGTTTGGGTTTTTGGCGAATGTGAGGGCGAGTAGGTAGAAGGGCCAAAAAATCCGGTAGATTTCAAGAGTCTGTGCATTTGGCGCAAGAGTCCGTTCAACAAACCGACACAGCCGGCTATATTGTTTGGTTTCTTGTAGACCCGTTAGGTATGCTTTGACAATCTCCGGGACTTTATATGCAATGGCGTCCTGCATGATAGTATGGGCGGTTTGTGGCGATTTCTTGCACATAACCCGGACTGTGTTTGCGTATGATTTGAGCAGTTCTTCATCAGACTCCTTTGGCGGCGTGTCGAAGAGTCTTGCATAGGTTTCTTGATAATTTAAGCCAGCACTAGACTCGCGGAAAACAAGGGTTTCCTTGAGTTTTTCTGGGATGGGTTTTTTAAGCGATTTAAACAGATTCAGGACCTGCTGAGTTTTAATCTGCTTGTTAAGAAGGACCGTGCTCCAGAAATGAGGAGGAAGAGAAGGAATGGCTCGCGTAAATGCGGCAGCAACATGAAACCCATAAGGACTAGGCATAAAAAGAGTTGCCTGGGCGATTTTATGCAATGTTTGGGAGGATTTTAAGGCTAAAAGAAAGGTGTTTTTTTCATTGTTTTTTCTGCCTGCACGCACGCTGTGCACGAGCTGGCGATATAAATGGAAGCCTGTTGGACTGATGCGAAGAGAGTCTTCAGATGAAGATATTAAGGTAGCAATAGATTGTGGTCCTAAAAGCCGCTCCAAAAACACAAGCTGCCATGGCGATCTTGGGATGTCACCACTTAAACACAGTCGCCAGATCCATTCTTGCATGGGGGGTTTTACATCGGGTAGTTGTTCAGGAGGATGATTTATGCGGGCCATCTGAGGATCGGATGATTTGCCATTCAAGTACATCCACGAAGCCACCTGCTCAAACGTCTGTTGCCACCCCAAACGGCGGTGGACCTCATATAACGCTTGCACCTTTTTGTGGCTAGCGTCTGCCGCAACATCAGCATCATCCTCGTCGGATTTTTCCAAGGAATGGAGTATGCTTTTGACAAACCCGAGCCACTGGGCCTGTGAAACTTCAGGGACCATGTCGCTTGACAAAAAAAAGTCCTGGGCTGCAATGCATTTGCGGGTATCTCCTGCGGTCACAAAGCTCTTTATGACGGCAAAGTAGAGGGTTCCCAGCAGCTCGGTAAATGCGTTTGGGGGTATTTGGGACTTGGTAGCCAGCAGAGCGGTGGCCAGCAGGGTCCGAGATGAAATTTGGTTGGGGGTATCACAAAATTGTGCGATTGCACTTTGAAGCGGCAGTGCGCGGTCGGCAAGAGAGTCCGAGGTGATGGCGATGGAGGGGTCGTAGAGCAGAGTCTCGAGGTAGGGAGTGATGGCATGTGCTGGCGAGACTAGGTGATGGTTGAGATTGAGGTGATGAGTGTGAAAAGGTCTAAAAGAGGAAAAGACCCTGGCAGACGCAGAGAGGGCCCGCCATGGGACTGACGGTCTGCCGGGAGGTGGGATCAGCATTTGGATGCGAATGTGGTGGTAATGACGAGGAGTCTGAAATTTTTTTTGTGTGTGTGTAGACCGATGAAATGAGTGGTGGAGAAAAAAAAAACTATTGAGAGAAGAAATGTAGCACCTTAGGGGCTTTATAATTTATAGTAGAGTATGGATAATGCAACAGACAGATATCTTTTTGTGTGGACTTAAAAGAGCAATTTAAAAGGAAATAAATGAAAATCCAAAGTTTTTTTTGCTTGAAGTTTAAAGTTAAAATAGTAATAAAAAGCATCCTCAAAGCATCCTATATAATGAAAAACAAAGATAACGGTTGTAATTTATAATAACATTAATAATATTCGTAAAATACGACGAGCTTAAAAAAAAATCACCCTGAAACTGTCAAGTGGCCTGCTGAACGTCGTCCAAAAGCATAGCCTGCACTGAAAGAAAGTCCTGCCACTAGCGACAGGCCAGCTGCCGCTAGAGACACAGTTGTCAAGTCTACAAAAGGGCTGAAGGAAGATGGAGTGTGTTTAAGTCGATCGTGTCGTCCATGCCGTCTTTTCTTCTTCTTAGTGTTGTTGTTGGTATTAGTGGTATTGTTGGGACCATTATGCGGGGGAGAGACACGACGGTGTGGTGGTGTGTGAGCAGCAGAAGAAGAAGAGGAGATGTCTGTAGAGGCGTTTTTAGAATCATAACCCTCAACGTTAGATTCGACATCACTACTCTCGGATGACAGGAGCGATTCAGAGGAGCTATTGACGGAGACCGTTGAGTCCATGCCGTAAAAGTATGCTTGCTCGCGTCGGTCCACTTCTCGCTCAGAAACGAGAAAAAGCGTGTCGTGTGGCGCTTGGTGGGCATGGTTGTGAGGGTTATGGTAGTAGTTGTTGTGCTGGTGATTCACGGGTTGCCCAGGTTGATCACAGTAAGCTGCCGCTGGATAAGAGCCAGACGAAAAAGACGAAGATGAGGATGGAGGTCTGGAAGCATTTGAGGGGGAGTGGAGCTTAGGTGTCGCAGAAGAGTGAACTGTGACAGGGGCTGAGACTAGACGAGCAGGTCGTGGTCTAAGAATAGATGAGAGAGAGGTGTGGAGATCAACGTCTGCAGATGTGGTGGCGACTGTTGTACTACTATTGGGTTGATATTGAGAGTAGAGGGAGGCGTCGGGAACGGAGTTTCTATGGAGAGGGGTTCCACGGTTGCTATTGCTATTGGAGATGTTGTTTTTAATATTTGTGGTGATAGTGCTATTGTTGTTGATGTTGTCATTATTAATATTGGAATCATAATACAGCCGTGGGGTGGGGCGTGACTGCGGGGGCGTGATGGTGCCTGAGGACGAAAAAGAACTTCCAGACGTGGATCTATAAGGGGCTGATAGACGTGGCGAACATCTATGATGCGGATCGACTGGATACTCGTAGAGCTGGTCAGTAGGTCTGTAGTGCTCTGCGGGTAATAGAACACTTTCAGTAGAAAGATCGGCCCTGTCAACGTCGACATAGACAGTTGCTTTAGCGGTAGCGGATGAAAATCTAAGGTGAGACTGGCGAGAGACAGATGAATTTGGAAGAGGGCTTTTGTTTCCATCGTTATTGCTCCCGTCGCTACTATTGCTACCAGAAGTCACAGTGCTAGTAGTTGTTCCTGAAGAATCGCATACAGCTTCAGGGGTTTCAGCGCCAGCAAGTGCGGGGTCCCGACCCACTTTGGTAGATTCAGGAAATAGTGGACGATGAGGCCGCTGGGCACGCGGCGGCTGGTTGATGTCAAACCACGATTCTGGAATATTGGTAGTTAGAGAAAAGTAAAAGCAGACTGGTTTGGATTAAAAATAAAAAAACAAAGACATACCTTCCATGATTAGATGGAAGTTAAGGAGTACAGGGTATTCTGGGAGGTTTTAAACAGAAGAAGATAGAGTGAAAGGTGACGGTGATTAGTGTGACTATGATGATGATGATGACTATGACGGTAACAACAAGGAAAAAATGGGATTTTTTTGAATAGAAAATGAGAATGAGTATTCGTTTTTCTTCAAAAGAAAAACCAGTTGATTCAATAAATCAGAAATAAAAAAATATAAAAGAGAGAAGCTCTTGCTAGGGAGGCAAACTGCAAAAAAAAACACATCGGAATGAGGAGGGGCTGTTTCATAAAGCGTATATGTCGGGCCATGTGCATATCCCAGAACACCACACTCAGGCCCGTTTTCGCTGTTATGCCACCTCCCTCTCTAAACCACCACCACCACCAAAAACAATCCCGTTCAATCAACTCTACCCAATTCTGCCAACAATCCTCACCTCCCACTAATGATCAGATCTATCAGAGCCTTGGGCCGCCGGTACGCTTCGACGCTCCCGCTCACCAACCGCCAGTTCCTTACAGCCCCACCCCCAGAGTCTTCCCGCGTCACTCTTTCCGGCTGGATCAAGAGCGTCCGCAAGTCCAAAAACGTTGCCTTTGCCGACCTCTCCGATGGTACCTTTGGCGTCCCAGTCTCGGTCGTCCTCGCTCCGGAAGATGCAAAGTCGCTGCTCACCGGCGCCTGCATCCAGGTCAGCGGAACTGTCCAACGCGCTCCCCCTAAAAAAAACGGCAATCCAGCAGAGCCCGTCTACGAAATTGCCGCAGATAAGGTCAACCTCTTGGGCCCGGCCACCAAGGACTACCCGCTTCAGAAAAAATACCACACGCAGGAGTTTCTCCGGTCTATTCCCGAGTACCGCTGGAAAACAAACACTGGTGCAGCCGTCTTGCGTTACCGATCTCAAGCCATTGCCTTTTTCTCCAAGTACTTTGCATCCAGCGGCTTCACCCAAGTTTCCTCTCCCCTTATCACTGCCTCCGACTGCGAGGGCGGTGGTGAAGTGTTTCAATTAAGTGGTGGGAAAGAAGGCCCTCTATTCTTTGGCAACGACAAAAAGGCATATCTTTCTGTCTCTTCCCAGCTCCATCTTGAGGTCTTTGCTGGCGCTCTTTCCCGTGTATGGAACATTGCGCCTGCCTTCCGCGCAGAGGATTCTGATACCAACCGCCACTTGAGTGAGTTTTGGATCGTTGAAGCTGAAATCGCCTTTGTCGATGAAATGGCCCAAGTCATGGACGTGGTGGAGAATATGGTTCGCAGCGCAGTCACCCCGTTGCTGGATGAAAAGGATGTCGAAGGCCAGTTCTGCGCACGCGACCTCTTGGCCGTCAAGCGTGATCCTGACGCCAAAGAAGCTTTGAGAGAACGCTGGGAAATGCTTGCTGGCTCTCCCGAAGCTTGGCCTCGAGTCTCATATACCGAAGCCCTGGACATTTTGGCCAAGGAATACGCCCGCGACCCAACGTGCTTTGGTGGTCCCGCTAATCCTCCACCTCAATGGGGGGACTCCATTGCTTCGGTCCATGAAAAGTACCTTGCTGGCATTTACTTCAAGCGCCCCGTCTTTGTGACTGATTACCCTGTTGAACAGAAACCCTTCTACATGCTGCTCAATGAATCCGAAGCTGGTCGTCAAACCGTCAAATGCTTTGATTTACTCATTCCAGATATTGGCGAGCTTGTGGGTGGTAGCATGAGAGAAAATGACTTGGCGCGACTCAAATCAGCCATGGAACGTAAGGGCATGGACCCTGCAGACCTGGAGTGGTATGTCAAGCTACGGGAGCATGGTAGTTTCCCCCATGGAGGCTATGGTATGGGATTTGAACGGTTCCTTGCTTTTGTGACTGGCCAGGAAAATGTTCGTGAGGTTATTGGATTTCCACGCTGGGCTGGTTCATGCGTTTGCTAAAGAAGAAAACATACCCACGCACTTGTCTCTTTTTTGTACATAATATAAATCGTATATACGCTTGAAACTTATAGAATAAAACTAATTGCTTTTGATGATAGAAAATAAGCGATAATTGCACCAGCGGGAATTGTGGCCATGATCCATGCAATGTCTAGTGGCAGTAATTCGAGAACGACAAAGTTGACTATAACCTCGTATGCGCCCTCAAGCGGCGCACGCAGCATTAACGAGGGTACCTGCGATACGTAGTCGGGCAGGTATGTGACTGAAAGAATGGCGCTGCCGTCGTTGTTATCTCTGAGCGCGAGGCTGAACTGGGCCGGGACGGAGGCGGGCCAGCACACGCGGGCTTCGTAGAGCGAGCCGAGCGACGCGCGGACGTAGTAGTGGTGCGTGACACGGGAATGCACAGAAGGCGCAGAGACCCGTGCCACTACCCGGTCGTCGTAGGGCCCCAGGCGCGAGGTGTTGAACCCCACGTTCTCGGAGGGAATAGGGATAACGGTGGGTCGCAGAGACTCGTCGTCAAACAGCACCGGTGCATGGGCGTGTAGCTGGCCGTCCGAGAGTCTGAAGCGCAGTGACTCAGTGTTTGCTGAGACAGGAGAGGCCAGCCATAAAACCAAAAGCAGCGGCACGAGAAAGAGGAGCCGGCGGGATGTTGGAATAGATAGAGTCATAGTGTTAGGATTTACTACTGTGATAATCCACCGTTGTTGTATTTTGTATTGTGGCGGCAGCTGCCTTGTCACAGTTAAAAAAATATAAAATTGTGGCTGTTAGCAAAAAACCACCTGCGCCGCACGTCTCGGGTTCATTTGTGTGTGTGTGGGGGTGGGAAGACCAAAATCTTTGACCCGCCTATAAAAAGAACTCGACATCGCCATTTAGGGTCTTTTATTATTAAAAAAAACCCCACCCCTTTTGATCAACTCTCATTACTCCCCTCCTCTTCCCATATAACATGTCTAACACTGTCTCTGGCGCTGAGCTCATAGCCGAGTCTCTGGTCGCTCTCGGCGTCTCCCACATCTTTGGCATTGTCGGAATCCCCGTCATCGAGGCCGCAGACGCTTGCATTGCCCGAGGAATCACGTTTGTGTCCTTCCGCAACGAGCAAGCGGCCTCCTATGCCGCCTCCATCTACGGCTACCTCACCGGGAAACCCGGCGTGTGTCTGGTGGTCGGCGGTCCTGGAGTCCTCCACGCCGTGGCTGGAGTCGGCAACGCCTCCGCAAACAACCTACCGCTGCTCCTGCTGGCGGGATCCTCAGAAACCCACCAAGTTAAAAAGGGCGCCTTCCAAGAGCTCGACCAGGTCGCGTATCTTGCCCCGCACACTAAACTCTCCGCCAGACCCGCAAACCTCGAAGCTCTCCCGGCCCTCCTCGAACAGGCCTACCGGGTGTCATACTTCGGCCGCCCTGGCCCCACCTATATCGATCTACCGGGAGATTTCATCAAGGGCTCGGCCGACCGCTCGCAGATCCGCCCCATCAGCCCCCCGGGCCCTGCGCCCAAGTCTTCGGGCGATCCGGCTCGCATTGCGCAGGCCATTGCTCTGCTGCGCACAGCCAAATCGCCTCTTATTATTGTGGGTAAGGGCGCGGCCTACGCGCGGGCCGAAAATGCAATCCGCGCACTCCACGCTTATCTCCAGGTCCCATTTCTTCCTACACCCATGGGTAAAGGCGTTATCCCAGATGACTTGGCGTTGAACGTCTCTGCAGCTCGTTCCGCTGCACTCAAGTCCGCAGACGTTGTTTTGTTACTGGGCGCGCGACTCAACTGGATCCTTCACTACGGCGAACCCCCCAAGTACCGCGCTGACACCCAGTTCATCCAAGTCGATCTTGCTGGAGAAGAATTAGGAAACAACGCAGCCCAGCCAGAGCTCGCAATCGTGGGCGACGTTGGACTAGTTGCTGAACAGCTGCTGGCCGGATTCCAGCAAATTCAACCCCCGGCCCCTCTACAGACTGCGCTCCCTGCCCACCTGGAAACAATCAAGGCCCGAAACACGGCCAAGGCCGCTCGCACAGATGCAGACCCCGCCTACCCCATCAAGTACCAGCCCGTGTACCGAGTGCTGCGCGAGGCGCTGGCGCGGCACACAGCTGTGTCTGGCCAGCATGTAGTGTATGTGTCTGAGGGAGCAAACACCATGGACATTTCGCGCTCGAGCTTCCCCCTGCAGGAGCCCCGCACGCGCTTGGATGCAGGGACCAACGCGACCATGGGGGTTGGTCTCGGGTACGCGATTGCGGCCAAGGCGGCCGACCCCGAGAGCCTGGTGGTGGCCATTGAAGGCGACTCGGCCTTTGGGTTTAGCGCCATTGAGGTCGAGACGGCCGTGCGCTCCCGATTACCCGTCATTATCGTTGTCATGAACAACTCCGGCGTGTATCACGGCGTTGATCCCAAACTCTACGAAACCCTGGACGCCAAACCTCTTCCCTCTACGGCTCTACAGCTAGAAACCAAGTACCATCTGTTGGCCGAATCTCTTGGTGCTCGGGGGTATCTGGTCCACACTCTGGACGAGGTCCGCTCTGCATTTGAAGACGCTCTGGCCCATCCCACAGAGACGTCTGTGCTAAATGTGATTATTGACGTTGGTAAAGACAAAAAGCTTGAGTTTGGTTGGATGGCCTCCACAAAAAAGGCAAAGTTGTAATAGTTGAATTGCTTGTATTTTGATTGCTATATAATAACCGTTTATAATTTAACAAAGAAAAAAAGATATTGAAACGAAAAAAAAGTTATTGAACAAAAAAGAGAACCCATTTTACTCATCGCTCTGTCCCTTTGATCCAGTCAAATGTTCAATCTTAGTGCCTACCCAAGCCTTTGCATCTTGAGCCTTTCCTTTGAAATATTCATACCAATCCTTAAGTGCCGATCCACCCGTTGTGGTATCATCATCACTATCGCCGTCATCACCTGAAAAGTCATCCTTCACTGCCTCTGTAGCCTCCATGACATCCTCTTCAAAGCCCTGATCAGCATCAGGCGTCGGCTTGGGATCAGGCTCCTCTACAGCATCAGGTTTCTGTTCATTTGCAGCTGCCTTTTGGCTCTCGTAGGCCGCTTGGCCCTCGCCAAATAGAGCGTCGTATGTGGAGTTGACTTGCAAAATCTCTGCAGAAAACTTAACGCCAGGGTACACGACATCGTCGGTCCAATTCTCAGGCAGCGCAACCAACAAGTCGCGGACCTTTTCTGGCGCATCATTTGCCACCGGCTTGATGCCAAGCGACCAGCACATGATGTTGTAGAGGCCAATGTTTTCAAACGGCCGCAGAAACTCTTGTGCGGCAAAATAAGGGCCCTGAGCAAGAAATAGCGCTCGCATCAGGATTTCTGTATTGTTATATCCATGCACTCCAAAGGGCTTGTAAACGCCATTGAGTTTTTCCATCTGGTCCTTGGTTGTAAACGACCAGCCAACCTTGGGCACCAGCCATAGGGGAGCAATGCGGTTTTTAAAATTATTGTAGGATTTGCCACCAAACCGCCACTCAGACGGAATATCTTCGCGCAGGTACACATCCCACTTGTCTTCGCCGTATAAAGACTGGGCCTGCTTCAGGTTTTCGTACAAGTTGTTGAGGTTGAGGGAGGCTTTGGGTCGCAGGCCGATGAGCGGCCATCCGTCAATGTGTTCGATATTATCAACCTCAATAAGATCGTCGAGGTAAATGAGCCGCTCGTTAGAAGTGGGGGCCATACCATGATCTGAAACAACAACAAGGTTCACAATCTCAGTCAGATTGCGGCTTGCCAGTCCAGACACAAGCTCTCCGACAAGTGAATCTACTTGTTTGAGTGCTTCCATAAGACCATCTCCGGAAATGCCGTACTTGTGGCCGGCTGTATCGACGGTTGGTACGTAAGTCAGGATGAGTTCTGGGCGAGATTCTATCTCGCGGTCCAGCCAGTTAAACACGCGGTAAACCTTGTTTTCCAAAATCTCCGACCCATTGTATCGGTCGTACTCAAAAAGCCCGCTGGTTGTGACTTCACTCCACTCGGATTCGGAGCCCGGCCACATGTGGACGGCAGTGCGGACGCCCTGGAGGGGGGCTGTGACCCAGACGGGCTGTGCGGCCCACCACACCCGCTCCAAGCTCTCGGAGGGGTTTGTGTTGAAGAACTGCTTTTTCAGCTTGTCGTCCCAAAACGTATTGCCCACAATCCCGTGGTTGGCCGGGTACTTACCGGTGACCATGCTAAAGTGGTTGGGGAAGGTGGACGAAGGGAAGGATGGGATCATGTAGGGGGCGCCGCCGCCTCGGGTCATAAGCGTGTGCAAATGAGGTGTAAGGGATTCTGAAACGTAGTGTGGGTGGAACCCGTCAAGGGAAACCACAATGGTTGTTGGTTTAAAATCATGCGTGCCATTATTTGTGATTGTTCGTGGAGCCCAGCCGTCTTCAGCGCCCGAGCCGGAGCCACCGCCGTGGCCCAGGTGGAAGGGGAATGAGTGGTTGTATAGCAGCCACAGGATGATAAAGCCGGCAAAAATGAGCACTATTCCGTGCACTTTGCGGGTGCGTTTGCGCAGCTCGGCCCGTGACAGGCCCTCGCGAATATCAATCTCAATATCGCTGTCAAAGTCGTCCGAATCAGAGGAGTCGTTGAGGTTGCCGTGCTCTGCAGCATCGCCGATAGCTGTGGGAGAGTCGTAATCTTCCAGCTTGGTGTATCGGCCATTGTTGCGGCTGGGCTTGTCTACGACATCCGATGCAAAGCCTACCTTCTTTTTAGACGCCGTGGATTCGGAGGCCAGCTTCTTGTATTTTTTCAGGAGGCTCTTGCCCGAGAAGAACCGGGACGATCGGCCGCCCAGGTTGTTATCGTCGTCGTCGTCGTCATCTTCGTCATCATGGTCATTATGGCTGGAGTTGTTGTAAAACTTTGACGACTTTTTCTGGAGCGAGTTGACAATCTCCTCGTCTGCTCGTAATAGATCGCGGTCTCTCTCCGTGGGGTGGAAGGATCCCAGGACAATGTCCTCTTCGATATCATCGTCGCTCAGCACGGGCTCGTCGATGGAGTATCGTTTAGACATTTGTATGTGTGACAAGAGGGAAGGGAGAGTAGCTAAAGATGAAGAGGTGGTGGCGGTTGTGGTGTTTAAAAAAAAGGATGAAGTTTTTACCTTTAATGAAGGCAGGAGGAGTTCTAAAAAAATTTTGGTGAGCCTTTTTTTGTGTGTTGTTGTTGTAGGGGGAAAGTTGTTACACTTGTGGCGGTAGGGAGGTTTCTTTAATAATGACACTTGTTAATCCCTGCACGTCACAGATATTAGATTTGAATATCAAAAAATTATAAAAATACAAACTTTTATTCAAATTACTTCCTTCTTTTATTTTAAAACAGAGCACTTGTTATGTTCGAAAACACATTCTATACATCATCATCATCATTATCATAAACGTTTAAGGCTTAGCACGGCCAGTGAATCTAGGATAGAGCGAGCACTCACGGACAGTGTAACGGTTGCACAGCCAAGCAAGAATACGCTCAGTGCCCAGACCATATCCACCGTGGGGGTAAGTGCCGTACTTTCGCTGATCAATGAACCAGTAGTAAGGCTCCGGGTTGATACCTTCACGCTTGAAGCCAGCAAGAAGCTCCTCAGTGTTGTCGATACGCATGGAGCCACCAGTGATTTCACCAACGTTGGGCATGAGAACGTCGACCGACTCGGTGACTGTGGGGTTGCCGGGGACCTTCTTCATGTAGAAAGACTTGATCTCGACGGGGAACTGGGTGAGGAAGATGGGGACGCCAATGGTGTCGGTCATCTTGCGCTCGGCAGCCTCGGCGATATCGTCGCCAAACTTGAACTTCTCGCCTTCCTCGTTGGGGATCTCGTGCTCGTTGAGCCAGACAAGAGCGTCCTCGTACTTCATGCGCATGAAGGGGCGGCTGGGGGGCTCAAAGGTGGGGTTGAGTTCCTTGATGAGAGCGGAGGTGGTGGGGTCGGCAAGAAGCTTGTCGATGGTGCCGCAAATGACGCGCTCAATGTGGTCGAGCATGTCGTCGAAAGTGAGGAAACCAAGCTCGGCCTCAATGTGGGTATACTCGGAGAGATGGCGGCGGGTGTGGGACTTTTCGGCACGGAAAGACTCCTGGATGCAGTAAACGTCACCGAGGGCAGGCACGCAGGTTTCGAGGTAAAGCTGGGAAGACTGGGTAAGGTAGGCATCTTCACCGTAGTATTTGAAGCCAAAGAGGGTAGAGCCACCCTCGACCTGGGTCTGGACAATGCATGGGGGGGTGACCTCGGTGAGGCCCTCGTCGTAGTACACATCGCGGATGGCACGCAGTAAACCTGCGCGGACCTTCATGACAGCAGAGAGGGTATCACCACGGAGAGTAAGGTGACGCTGATCGAGGAGAATGGAGGGGTCGGCGTTTTCCTGGATTCTGTTGGAAAAGGCCTCGTCGCCCGAGGGAGCAAGGCCGACAATCTCGTAGTAATCGACGGCGAGCTCGTGGCCATTGGGGGCGCTTTGGCCCTCGGGGACGGGGGAGATGACACCGTAGAGGGTGACGGTGGACTCACGGGTGAGGGTGGAGGTCTGGTAGGCATTGGCCAGGTTTCCGGAGAGAACAGCCTGAAGAAGACCAGAGCCGTCACGAAGGACAATGAAGGCCATGCCCTTTTGGGGTCTGAAGCGGTGGATCCAGCCCGAGACCTTGATGCGCTTGCCGCGGTTCTCTGTGGCGTCTTTGATTTTGATTTTGAGGGCCTCTGGGAGCGACTTGTCTTGCTCGATAACAATGGCCTTGGAAGCCTCAATCTTTTTCTGTTCCTCAGCTTCGCGGGCAGCCTGCTGTTCCTCGAGCTTCTTGGCCTTTTCAGCCTTCTTGGCTAGGCCGTCGGCGCCCTTCTTTGCCTTCTTGAAAGCGGAGGGGGAGATGGGCTCGTAGGCGTCCTCCTTGAAGACGAGGATTGATGCGGTTGGGGCGACGTAGAGGGCGTAGGCGGGAGTCTTGTAGGGCTTGTCCTGGGTGCCCGTGGCCGATGCCTCGTCGGCGCCGGTAGCGTCGTTAACGTAGAGAGTAGGGCCCTCGGCCAAAGTGACTTCGGCGACTTTCTTTTCAAGTTCAGACATTGAGGAGGTGGATGGATGTTGATTGATGGATTGATTGTGTGTGGTTTTACAGAGAAAATAGTAAAAAGAAGATTTTTTTTGTAGTTGGAATCGGCCGTTGTTTTATACGGCGGGAAAACTTTTGGGGCGCTGTGACTGATTTCTGAGCTCGCCCTGTCAAAAACGAAGGGGTGATTTGAATTTCAGCATGTAACAGAAAGTGTAACATAGAGTCAACAGCAATCATGTGACTTTAGATTAAAAAATTAATTTGGCGGTCTGGAATGTACTGTTGAGTGAGAATATCCCATACCCCTTATCTATGAAAACTTTTTTTTCCACCCCCCCCCCCTGTGCGTGTGTTTCGGCCCCATAAACTTGTTACACGATGCAAATTTTGTTACATTTTCAATCAGCCTTCAAAGAGTCACTGAAAAAAGCCTTCGTACACAAATCCGCCCAAATTGATATCCCACCGCTGCACACAAAATTCCCCATAAAAAAAGACTTTTAGCCACCCTTTTTTTTTTTTTCATCACCACTCTCTTAATAAAAAACCACCCCCTTACCGATATTCCAAACCCAATCCATCTTTGAAATGTCTTTGGAATCACAGCTCAAGTCTCTCTCCCTCGTGGGCGATCTTCTCGAGCACGCTGCTCCCGCAAACAACGACGAGTGGGCCTCCATCCTCGCCGCCGCTTCCCAGCCCGTCCCGGCCTCCTACGAGCTCACAAAAACCCTCGTCTTCAAGCCCAAGACCCCCAAGTCTCAAGCCCCCGTCCCCGTCGTCGTCATCGCCTTGAACTCCTCAGCAACCCCATCTTCCGTCGTTGCCAAGGCCACCAGCACCAAGGACCCGCGCTTGGCCGCCGCCGACCTTGTCTCCGAGTTCTTCGGTGGCATCGCCCCCGCAGATGTCGGTGCTCTTTCGGTTACTGCAGATAACGCCGGCAAGATCAAGGTTGTTCTCGACTCCCTGATTGCCGAGCCCAAGGAGGATCTCATCGTTGCTGTCCACCCCTCCGCCGCCTCAAAGACCGTCTTCATCAAGGCTGCCGATCTCGCTGCTCAATTGAATGCAACTGGCGTTGAGGTCATCGCCGTCAACTTCGCCGAGGCTGCTGCCGCCGCCCCTGCCCCGGCTGCCCCTGCACCCAAGAAGGAGAGTGCTTCCAATACCGCTGCTGACGCCAAAATCGACGGCGCTGCGTTGATTGGTATCACCGTCGACAAGGATCTTGATTTCCCCGGATGGTACTCCCAGATCCTCACCAAGGGTGAGATGCTCGACTACTACGACGTTTCCGGCTGCTACATTATGCGACCCTCATCTTACTTTGTTTGGGAGCAGATCCAAGAGTTCTTCAACACCAAAATCAAGTCGATTGGCGTCCGCAACTCATACTTCCCCATGTTTGTGTCGTCGCGCGTGCTGGAGAAGGAGAAGGACCACATTGAGGGCTTTGCCCCAGAGGTCGCTTGGGTTACCCGCGCAGGCAAGAGCGAGCTTGAAGAGCCCATTGCCATCCGTCCCACCTCTGAGACAGTCATGTACCCATACTATGCCAAATGGATTCGCTCTCACCGCGACTTGCCGCTCAAGCTTAACCAGTGGAACTCCGTCGTGCGATGGGAGTTCAAGCACCCCCAGCCCTTCTTGCGTACTCGTGAGTTCTTGTGGCAGGAGGGCCATACCGCCCATCTGACCTTTGACGATGCCAACACTGAGGTTCTCCAGATCCTGGACTGGTATGAGGCTATCTACCGCGAGCTGCTTGCTGTCCCTGTTATCAAGGGTAAGAAGACTGAGAAGGAGAAATTTGCCGGTGGTTTCTTCACCACCACCTGCGAGGGCTACATCCCCACCACTGGTCGTGGTATCCAGGGTGCCACTTCGCACTGCTTGGGCCAGAATTTCTCCAAGATGTTCAACATCACTGTCGAGAACCCCGAGGGTCCCGAGAAGCCCAAGATCTTTGCATGGCAAAACTCGTGGGGTCTTTCCACCCGTGTCATTGGTGTCATGGTGATGGTGCACTCTGACAATAAGGGTCTTGTGTTGCCCCCACGCGTTGCCGAGACTCAGGTTGTTGTCATTCCTGTTGGATTAACTGCCAAGTCTTCTGCTGAACAGCGCCAGGAGATTCAGGAGAGCTGCCGCAAGATTGAGGCTGCTCTTTCCGCCGCCGGAGTTCGTGTCACTGGTGATTACCGTGACAACTACTCTCCTGGCTGGAAGTTTGCCGACTGGGAGCTGCGGGGTGTTCCTCTGCGCATTGAGTTTGGTCCCCAGGATCTGAAGAAGCAGCAGCTGATAGCGGTTCGCCGTGATACTGGTGCCAAGCTCACATTTGGTCTTGACAGCTACGTTTCTTCTGTTCAGGCCGAGCTGGAGAAGATGCAGGTTGACTTGTACGACAAGGCCAAGGCGTCGTTTGACGGACACATTACCAAGACCGATTCCCTGGAGAAGTTTGTTCCTGCGCTCAATAGCAAGAATGTTGTTCTTGCGCCATTCTGTGGTGAGGAGGCTTGCGAGGATGAGATCAAGGACAAGACTGCACGACAAGGCCAGGAGGGCGTCGAAGTCGACGAAAAGGCTCCATCCATGGGTGCCAAGTCCCTGTGTATTCCTTTCGAGCAGCCCGAGTTAGCTGCTGGAACCAAGTGTGTCGGATGTGGCCAGCCTGCCAAATTCCACACTTTGTTTGGTAGATCTTACTAAAAAAAAAAATAAAAAAAGTTGTTATTGTTGTCATTGTATATTTTTTTTTTCTTTAAGAATGCATTTGTGTAATATTTTTTTTGTTTAGTTGGTTTATAAACTTTTAAAAAAGATGTCGTTTGGAAGAGAAGAAACTGGGATAGAATGGACCGAAGCTGGCTTTGAGAGATCAGAATCGTCAAGTGCTAGATAATGAAGATTTTCAACGCCCAAAGTCTGGAGATACTCCAGAGACTTGTGATAGTTGAGACCGACTTGGGCAATTCCATGAGAGTCGTCGGATAAGCAGAATTTGCCATTATTTTCGAGAATAAGTTTGCCAATGTCGAGCCCGGGATAGGGCGTGGGCCAGCCCTTGCGGACGGCGGCCGAGTTAAGTTCGAAAAGGGCGCCATAGGCGGCGGCGTACTTGACGTTGCGCTCGATCTTGGCCCAGACATCGGGCCAGGCGGTTTGCAGGGTGTGCGGGGCGGCCTCCTTGGCGGGGCAAAAGAGTCGGATGAGGTCGAAGTGGCCAATGACGGGCGGCGTGGTGGCGACCAGAAGCTTGTACTGGAGATCAAAGTAGTCGTTGAACAGAGCGCGCGCCGAGAGTTCGGGCGAGGCATCCGGGGAGGAGATCTGGGCCGCCTTGACCCACAATGGCTCGTCAAAGTCGATGGGCACGCCGTGGACGTGGTGTACAGAGCCCACAAAGAGGTCGAAGTGGTGGGTGGAGCGCAGGGTCGAGACGTGCTCGAGGTACTTGTCTGAGAGGGCCTCGCACTCGAACCCGACGAGGATTTGGGGGACGCGGTGGGGGCCGTCGTTCTGGCCCTTTGCGATTTGGGCCTGTCGGCGCTTGTTTGTTTTTTCCTGGATCTCCTTGGCGTGCAGGTAGTACTTCTCAAAGGTCAAGATGAGGTCGGCGGGAGTGGTTTTGCTCTCAAGTTCCTCAGGGTATAATGCGGAGGGGTCGTAGCGCGGCATGTGCTCTGTGAGGCAGAAGACGTCAAAGTGGCGGGCTTCGGCGGCTGCCACGACCTCGTCGAGGGAGTCTTTTGCATGTTGGACGTACTGGCCCGAGTGGCTATGGTGGGTGTGCATTTTTTAGAGGGAGAGGGTTATTCTAGAGAAAGAGTGTATTGAAAATTGGGTATATAGATGGGTGGAAAGGGTATCAGCGATTTGGTAGGCAGTGGTGGATGTGAAACAACCTTTATGGTTGTGGTATTTTGAAGAGGTGGGTTTTTGACCAAGTCGAGAAAAACGGACGTTTTGGTGTTTTTTCAGGGTCAGTGCTAACTGAGGTTAGTTTGACCAATTTTTGTGTTAACCTCAGTTTTCCACGCGCACACACAAAACTCAACATTGTTGCCCCCAGCTTTTGATTTATGGGGAAAGAAACACAAAATAGGGGATCATAGGGGTTTGAGAGCATTTTAAGTTTGAACACTTTTGTCTTCCCGGCCTTATGTATCTAGATAGATTTGATTTATTAGGTATTTTTAAAAAAACAATCTGATAAAACTGGGTTTCAAAAACCGGTAACGACAACAAAAAGCTCTCCAAGACACACATTTTTTACGTCATCTTAACGGGAACCTTTTTTTTCTCAAGTTTGGTGCGATGTCACACCGGGACTGGGACGTTCGGTTACGGAACGAAAGAGCCCAAGATTGAGTCAATTACAGAGATAAATTACGGGTTGACGCGATTGACGGGCTGGAGAAAAATGTATATATACCAATGATAATTCTTAGTAAATAGGTTTTTTCTTTATTTTAGTAAATTTATAAACTTTTGAATAAAACGTCTAATCTCAGCTCCTCAAGTTCGCCTCAACTACGTGTCTACCATTTAATGAGTACATGCTTGGCCCCAAAGGAGATGTTTACAAGATCTAAGCATATTATTATCGCCATTACTCAATTAGCTCTTGGATACCCCTCCTCTATCCAAATGTCAATCACAAACCAAAGGATATTTAGCCTGAAGCAACAATGTCCACTGAGCTCTTTTCTGTGACTACATGCAAACTGACGTGCGGCTGGTGCTGTAACAAAAGTTGTCACAGAAAAAAAAGAGCACGTTGGGCGAGGCTCGCCGCAGCTTTGCCAGCCAATGGCAGCCCACACGGCCAGTTGGCCAATTAGACGGGCGGCGAAGAGTCTTACGGAACGCTTGTCAGCCACCACCACGACGCTCAGCTGGAATCGACGGCCGAAAGAACGCGTCTTTTAAAAGCTTGGAAAAAAAACTGACGAGGATCAAAACTCGTCATCCCATTAATATAACCTTGTAATTCTCCGCCGCGGCCTTCTGCGGCGGCTGGCAAGCTGGCCGCTGTGTGATGGGCAGTCAAACTCGCGCGCGCACCTGAAAAAGGCGGACGGCCAATGGCAGCGACAGCAAATAAGCAGAGCGGGTTGTTCCGGGTAACTGCTGCCAATCACCACCGCGCAGATTCGCCTTACCGCCAGCCTGGGCGGCTACTCCCCTGCGGCCCGGTAGCCTGGCGTTACCCGCAGTAACCTGGCACCCCCCAGCTCCCGACACATGTGGGCGTCGTAGGGCGAATTTTTCATTCCGGCCACTACCACGCGCAAGTTACCAGTGGGCCCACCAGCCAAAACGCTTTTAAATTTTTTTATTCCTCTGCTTCTTAACAATCCACACACCACCACCAACACCTCCTTTTTTTTTCTCTCTTTTTTTCCCTTCCCCCCTCTCTCTTCCTTTCCTATCCTCTCACTCAAGTCGCCTCGCCGCACTTTTCTCATCCATCCTCCACCTCCTCCCTCTTCATCACCAGTCCCTCACATGTTCAGATTCAACGTATGTGCTGCTGCCCTGCCCATCACGATATTCTTCTCGGCCGGTCCAAAAGTCTCCTCTTTGTCTCAGATGTGCTCCGGCTGCTGCTACAGCTACTCGTTGATTGAAAAATATACAATACCTTGATGACCCTTTAAAATACAAACTTCCGACAATCATCTCTTTCCCTATTGCTACCTCTCATGGTTGTGTCCAATCATCATCTTTACTATTACTTTATATACCCTCACATTCTCTAATCGCAGCATTGCTCACTCTCTTTCAATATCGACTTAAAAAAAATAAAAAAAACCAGCCACTCACCGCAATTGCAATTCTAACCATGTTTTTCTATCTAGGCCCTTAGACAGTCCTCAAGACTGACGAAGCAGGCCATCGTTGCCTCTGCCACCGCCGTCGGTCTCTCCGCCTACTATGCGCACCTTTACGCTACTCCCGCCCAGGCCATGACCGATGCTGAGCACGGTCTTCACGCCCCAGAATTCGACTGGGACCAGAAAAAGGCCCTCTCCACATTTGACCACTCCTCCCTGCGCCGTGGTTACCAGGTCTACCGCGAGGTTTGCGCCGCCTGCCACTCCCTCAACCTCGTTGCCTGGCGTACTCTTGTCGGCGTCACCCACACCTCCGACGAGGTCCGTGCCATGGCTGCCGAGTTTGAGTACGACGACGAACCCGATGACGAGGGTAACCCCCGCAAGCGTGCCGGTAAGCTCGCCGACTACATGCCCGCTCCCTACGCCAACGAGCAGGCCGCCCGTGCCGCCAACCAGGGTGCTCTCCCCCCAGATCTCTCTCTCATGGTCAAGGCCAGACACGGTGGCTGCGACTACATCTTTGCCCTCTTGACCGGCTACCCTGAGGAATCCCCCGCCGGTGTTACCCTTGCCCCTGGCCTCAACTACAACCCCTACTTCCCCGGTGGTGGTATTGCCATGGGCCGTGTTCTCTTTGACGGTCTTGTTGAGTACGAAGACGGCACTCCTGCCACCACCTCCCAGATGGCCAAGGACGTTGTCAACTTCCTCAACTGGGCTGCTGAGCCCGAGCACGACGACAGAAAGCGCGCCGGTCTTAAGGCTCTTATAATCCTCTCCTCTCTCTGGGCTATTTCTATCTGGGTCAAGAGATGGAAGTGGGCCCCCATCAAGACTAGAAAATTCATCTACAACCCCCCCAAGAAATAATTTGTATAAACTGTCATCTTCATCATTTCTCTCCTTTTTTTCCCCCTCCTTCCTCGCTTTCACCTTTTTTATTGTCTTCTTCTTCTATTCTAATGTGAAAAAAATAAAAATTATAAAAATGATAAACGTCAAATATAAACAATCATATGTGTGTGTGTAAAAGTCTCCATACTCAACTGAGCCACTCGTTAAGTCCTTGAAAAAATCCAAGCGTTTTTAGTGGTTGCCCAAAATATCGTCACCAAAACACCTTATTTCTGTAAGCACACACTGTTTTAACAGAATCTCGATATCTTTTCAATATCTGCCAATTCTTCATATAAGTCTTATAAATATATTTATTTCTCCATATACACTTCCAGCTTTCTCCATCAATTGGCGTTTTTTCATTAGGTCGACGCTTTGGGTCGCCCAATTTCAAACACCTCGCCGACGGTTGGTTTAACTTTTTTTGGTCTCTGCCTTGAAAAATTTCTTGTAACAAATGTTTGTAACAACTATTTTTACCTACATATTTACCACTTACTCAATAATAACTGTACCCTCAATGTAACTTACTAAAGTCTTACCAGGTAAGATTTCCGGTAACTAGCAACCTCATCACAACTTGGACATAAACTCGGCCTCCTTGGCCTCGCGCTGTGAAAACTCGGCTTGGATGGCCTTGACGCGCGCCAACTCGCGGCGACCCAATTGATCGGTGTGCACCTCGTCCGGGCCATCCGCAATGCGCAGCGTTCTGTTGCCGGCCCACATGTACGCCAGCGGAGTGTCCTGCGACACGCCCATGGCGCCAAACGACTGCACGGCCCGATCAATCACCGTCAGCGCAACCGTGGGCGCCGTGATCTTGGCCTTCGCAATGTCCACAAGCGCCGCCTTGGGGCCTTGCACGTCCATCTTGTGCGCCGCCGCAAGAACAAGCAGCCGGGCCGAGTCGATCTCGATCCGCGACTTGGCAATGTTGGCGTTCATCGTCCCGTGCTCGCGAAGCAGCTTGCCAAACGTGCGCTTCGACTCGTCCGCCGCCCGGTAAATCATCCAGCGCAGCGCCTGCTCCGCAGCTCCGATCGTCCGCATGCAGTGGTGGATCCGCCCAGGCCCCAACCGGCCCTGGATGATCTCGAACCCGCGGCCCTCGCCCAGCACAATGTTGCGGCGCGGCACCCGGCAGTTGGTGAACTGGATCTCGCAGTGGCCGTGCGGCGCGTCGTCGTACCCGTACACGCGCATGGGACGCACCACCACGGACCCAGGGGTGTTGGACGGCACAATGATGACCGACTGCTGGCGGTACACGTCCTTGGTCGACACGTTGCCCTGCTTGTCCACAATCTTGCCCATCACCAGCCACACCTTGCATCGGGGGTCGCCTGCGCCCGAGGCCCACCACTTGGTTCCGTTCAGCACGTACTCGTCGCGCTCCTCGTCCACCGTGATTTTCAGCTGGATGTTGCGCGCGTCCGAGCTCGCAACAAACCGCTCCGTCATGCAGAACGCCGAGCGGATCTTGCCCTCCAGCAACGGCTCCAGCCACTCCTTCTTCTGCGCCTCGTTCGCGTAGCGCGCAAACACCTCCATGTTCCCGGTATCCGGGGCGGCGCAGTTCATGGCCTCGGGCGCCGTGTGGCACCGGCCCATCTGCTCGCACATGAGCCCGTACTCCAGGTTGGTGAACCCAGCGCCCTCGGAGTAATACGACGGCAAAAACAGGTTCCACAAGCCCCGGGCCTTGGCCTTTTCCTTGAGCTCCTCAATCACAGGAGGAACAGACTTCCATCGCTCGTCCCCGTTCTGGATCTGCGCATGGTATAACTTATCAGCAGGAATGCACTCCTCTTCAACAAAGGCCTTGACCTTGGCCAAAGTCTCCAGGCCTCGCTGCGACACAAGAGGCTTGACGATATCGGGTATTTCAACAGACATTTGCGATTTTGTATTAGAACAACTGAAATAGTTTTGGGGATAGGTTTCGATAGGTTTGGTCTTTATAATTGAAAAAGGGAAGAAGAAGATTGTGGTAGTATCAGGTTAAAATATTTCCCCACGTAATTTGTCTTCGTATTTATATTGCATTCAAACCCTCTAGTGTGGGGGTGACAAAAAAAATCAGACAAGCCCTTTGGCACCAAAACTGCCGAGGCTTGTTGATGACAAAATCATGTGGGGAAGAAACCCTCCACCTTTCCCCCTCCAAACCGTCTGGGAATGTCATTTACAAGATACTCCAAAAACTTCCTCCACAAATCTCGGAATCTAAGGCTTTCTTTTGTTTTTTTCCAATAGCTATCATACTCGTATGCTTTTCAGCACTTAGACACCACTTCTTGTTCTTGTTCTTCAATTAAATCTCCCCACAATCCTCTCGTACATCCTGTCCTCGGACATCCTTAACTCCCCCTCTCCAAAGCCACAGCCGTCAAGCTACTTGGTTCAACCTCTCTCGGCTCCTTTTTCAAGTGTCTTCATCTGGGTCGCCTATGCATCAACGGCAGCAATTTGCAAAGCTCCAAATTTTTACCAACATCCGGTAATTTTTCCATATGGTAGATAGGAAAAACGGACCTCAGTCCTCAGCTGTTTTTTTTTAAAAAAAATCTGTACTATATCTTAATATCTGACATGAACATTTCTGATCTATAAAAAAAACTATTCTGGGTTCCGATGGCTCTAGATGGAGCAATGGGCTGCAGGCTTATCTCAAGGCATATAACTCATCCCAGCATATAAACTTCCAAAAGTTCTGGTTTCAACTAATCATTGTTTATTCAAAACACACCCCATATATTCTGAAGCTTTAGTGTGTTGAAGCTTAGAAACGTTGTAACGGCAGTAGTTTTAAGCAGCTGTCTCCTGGTCGGCAAAAAATTAAAATTTCAGCGGTCTATTTCTATTTTGGTCACGTGTAACAGCATAAACAAACTAAATAGCTACCATAAGCTTTAGATTTTTACACTTCTGTAATATTTGAATGCTAAAGCAATTTACCTCCATGTTCCTTGGACAGCTCATATGTCTTAAAAGTTCATTTCAAACCTATCCGTTACACTTTTTTTCTTTTTTTTTAAATAATCACCATCCTCAAAACGTACCGCCACAAACAACCAAACTCAAAACCGTGTGGGGAAAAAGCCACCGTGCCGAGGGCTCTTAACTTCCTCGTTTACATCGACTTACCACTCACCCATATTTTTGTTTCAACCAGCATACTCAGTTTTCAATTAATGCACAACTAAAAGTCTTTACTTATGACTAAAATATTTTCTTGATATTTTTCATTGTATTTATATAATAGGAATCACCAGTTAAACGCCTCTATATAGACATCAACCCGACCCCTTCCTTTACCCATATATTTGGTTCCATAAAATCGTACATCGTCATTCATTCTCTCTGGCCCGCAAACAGCAAACCCAATGCTACCAGGAGCCTCAGCAATTGCAGCGTCCATGATCGCATCAATGTTGGGCCTCCCAAAATTGACTTGAAACTTTTGTTGATATACTTCACGAGAGGTTCTATCAATTAATGCGTCACTGATACCATCTTTTTCTATATCCTGAAGGTTAACGTTGCTCTGTAAACCCACTATTTCGTTGGTGATGTAAAGTACCAAACTGATATTGCTGTTATTCGACAAATGGGCCAGCTCCTCTTTGAATGTTTCAAGATTTTCGCTATTGCGAATACTCCAAATAAACGTAATACGCTTCTTCTCATCAAGAACCATCAAACTGCACGCATATGAATACATGGCTGTGAAACCAATTCCTCCAGAAATTAATACAATTGTTTCCGAGTTTTGAATGGGAAGCGAGTGCCCATAAGGCCCGTCGATAAACACAGGCAGACTTTTAAATCCATTGGGTTGTTTTTCAAGGAACTTTTCTATTTGCCGGGTTTTCCCTTTTCTCACACGCATACACAACACCAGGACATCTTCTTCACCCTCAACAAATGAGGGATAAATGCTGAATGGATGGCTTTCCCAGAACCCCCATAAGCTAAGAAAATGCACAAACACATAAGATCCAGCTTTTGGTCTCCAGAAATTCGTGTATCTGACCTTCATTTTGATAAGATTCTGAGGATGAAGTTGAGCGTTGCCATATGCCTTTACACCATTCAAAACAATTCTGGCTAACCGTAGTGCGTGATCAAATGCCCACACTGCGACGGCTGCATAAAGCCACTCAATGTATCCAACTTCATCTAAATGGTTCCATGCCCCAATTGTAAACGCAACGACAAAAATCCAATGGAGGGTCAAGAAAAACTCATAAACATGCTCGCGGAAATGACGGAGCGAGAAAAAAACAATAAAAAAGACTGAAACGACTGCAACAGCACCAAATCGGTTGTAATCTTTATCAAAAAACTGGGGATATTCGTTTTGATCTTGATAATACAAACTAAAGCAGATGGCATGAATAAAAGCCCCAGCTGTCAAAACTCTTGCTATCCATCGGTGATAGACATTCATTGTATCATAAGAAAGTCCTGTTACCCAGAGTAGCATGTTATTGCGACCAGCAAATAAAAATAAAAGTGGAAGCTGGGACACTGCAAGTAATCCGCTTCTTACTGCGACAAACTGCAACAACTGTGACCTTTTAGTGGAATAAAGAACGTCGCCTTCAAAAATATCATATTTGATAAACATAAAGATAATAAACATGGAAAAGTAACCGGCCAAAACCCAGCCCTGGGCGCGGGTCGGAAGCGACATGTTGATAGGGCCCCATTTGATTGGAACATTGTGGTTGTATGATATAAGAGCTGGATTTGCAAAGTTTTTTCTTACCCAGAGCACACTGCCATGACGAGAGATGATGTGAATAAGACCCGGTGCGCATCTGCGTAGAAGGTTGGACATAGTAGCTATGAGCAGAACGAATGCAAAATAAGCATTAATCAAACCACTATTAATATTAGTCAAAGATTTAAAATGGCTTGAAAGCTTTAACGTACCCATAAAGCTGGCTGGAATAGACACAATAGGCGTCTGCGCGGTATGAACGGTAGTATAGATTAATATCTTCCAAGGGGAAACGAAGAGGATTCGAGGTTTCTGTTTGATTATCGTAGGTTGTAAAATCAATAAAGTTGTTTGTTTCATTTGTATATGTTTCCTGGAGAATCTCCGGAGTGAGATCAGTGCGAGTATTGGAGTCTGCACAATCAATAACAAGACTTTCAAGAGCTCTTTTTTTGTTTCCTTTTTGAACACTACTTATACAATCAACATATGTAGCAAGAAAAGCTGGACTATAGCAGTTGCAAGGGCTAGCAGTGTTTTCATCGGATAACACATCTCTACCATCGCAGGCATAGTTATACGGACCAACTAGATTAAGACAGGAAAGAAAAAGAGCATCGGTTTCAGTATCAGCTAAGGCAGTTGATATTCCGAAAATCAAAGAAAGGAAAAGGAGTTTCATGGTGATTGAGGTATCGTAATAATGGTTTGTTTATTTGAATAACTGATATATATTTTTTTTACAATTTAAAGGAAATTCTTTAGATTTTTATACTAGATAGCAACAGGCCACTGATATGTCAATTTACTTTAGTCAGTTTTTTGTAAAGACTTGTACAAGTTTCTAATTATTTGAACATGAAATAATGGATTAACCCTGAAGCCAATAGTAAACAGGATTTGAGTATATAAATTTCTCTTAATATTTAACAAATGTTGAATAGCCTCACTCCAGAGGTGAGCCTCTCCACCAAAATGGATAAAACTGGATTAATGATCATGATTAACTGCAATAATAGCTTGCTTTTTTAGAAAGTACGGTTTCATCATTAAATCTCTAGTCAGGCACACGTTTTTTTTCTTACTTCTTTGGTTTTAAATAGATACCCTTTGATTGTTGGAAAATCAACCAAAAAAATTCACAACCTTCAAGGTTCTCTTAAATTAGCTTGCAAGTATCTTCCCTACCAAAATTGGTCTGCTAAAAAAATTCAGATAATACATACTCGCTAATATATCATTAGTATAACATTTGCACTGCCCCTCAAACCAATCTTCAAGTTTCAAACAAAAAAGTTAACTATCTGTTAAGGGTTAGTTTTGAATACTTAAATGAAAAGCTTTTGGTAATACTATTCAAATTTCGTGGCTTGGATCTTTGCCAAGTAGGTCTCATAGATTCAGAGGCATTTCCACACCTCACCTCTTCTTTTTTTTAGTTTTACTTTTTTTATTATTCTAATTACAGTATGTAATTTTTTTTATTATTTTATTTTTATAAAATGTACAAGTTGGTTTTGAATACCATTGAAAGCTTGTGAGAGTTCCATATTTGCAAATATAATACTTTAGAAACGACTTGTGAAATGTTATGAAGGGTTAAAAGTTTAAGTAAACAATTTTTAAACAAAAGCAAGAAATATCTAATCAGAATTTCTAAAGTTTATTAAAAAACATGTGCTTATCTTGGTGTTTTTTTTTGGAAGTCTTACATGAAATAAATATTGAAGTGAAACTCCACCAGTACAAACTAATGGACCATTTGCAAAAAAGCATCTGTCCTAAAAAAAAAAAAGGAAAATGATATTTTGTTATTAAGTTCAAAACTTGATAAGCCCCTTAATATTAAGTTAAAAATATTACAGTTATCTATGGCAAAAGACTGCGCGATAACCATGGTAGTTCAGGATTATTGTCGTGAATTTCAGTGAATTTCCTTCATCTTATTTTCTTTTTAAAACCATCATCTCATCTCATTTCTTGGCAGTTCTTTTTGAGGAAGTAATTATTCCTTCCTCGAGTTCTTCATGTCAGCTTTTTAAGCAATGGTTGAGTTCCATTTGTGAGAATATGAAACCGTATTCAAGAAAAAAAATTGCACCCTTTTAATCTGCCCATATTTAGCAACTAGCTACAGTACTTTGAAAGCTGGACCACCTCATGAGCTTTCCGATTGGATATTTTTCGGTAATCCCAATCTCGATTCCTAAAAATAGACTTAATGATATACTACTGAGAAGAAATTTTATTTCAAGGAGGCTAAGTAGAAAAGAAACAAAAAAAATGCAAAATATCAGACGATGGCTGGAAGCATTTACAATTTGCATATACATCTAGGCCAGGGTCTAGAACTGGGAGCGGTGAAAAAAGCTGTAGTTTAAGAGAACAGTCTTTTAAGTTGCCTCGAAAACTGTTATGCATTCTCTATTTAATGTTTTTCTCGAGGTTGAGGTTTTTCATTTTTGTTAGTAGTAACCTTAATTTATTACCCTTTTAGGAAAACTAGCTGGGCTTGGAGGCTTAGCACTTCTCCATGGGATTTACTCCACGACCTTCGGAAATTTATGGTTGGTGACCCGGAACACACAGGAAGAAAATAACGCTCATGTTGCTTGCCTAGTGACCCCATCATATAGGTGGAGATAAAAAAACCCCATTGGAATAACAAAATGTGGAATTCATTAATTCTGTTGTTTTAAGCGAGTTGTTTTTACGTAGTTGTTTTATTTAACGGATAGGCTCAGACAAAGAAAAAAACAAATAAAAATAGAGTGAAGTCAGTATCACGAATGTTGTCAATAGTAATTTCTTTCAATCAAAATGTACTAAGCTATAATTGCTGTTTTCAATCCCCTTTTTTTTTTAACAAAATCTTGCTAAACAAGAAAAAAAAGTATCTGTTTTGTTTTTATTTATTTCGGTGGTCAAGTCAGGTTTCCTAGTTTGATATCAGTTCCTTCTGATATTTTTTTAAAAGATACAGAATTACTAATTAAACAAAAATAAGGACTGATAGATTTCTATATTTTATACAAGCCTTTTTTGTGAGTTCTACCTTCAATATTATAAATACCGATGACTTTGCTTCCTAAAATTAACAGATAAAAAACACTTCAAAATCATTCCTATTCAACTTCTTTAGGCTATCAGGTGGAATATGTATTACAACTCTAAATACAGTGAGGTTTATCTTGATATCCTTTTAAAGGAGAGGCTCACGTATTGACTTAAGCAAAATATATCTCAAAACAACCTCAGAGGTCTGTCAAAAAAAGAGCTTGTTATTATGGTCAATTAAAGACTTAGGTATTATTAACTGATGATAAAAGTTTTAATACAAAAAAAAACAACAGTGTGGACAGATGATAACATAAAATATCTTAACATGTTAAGTAATGATGTATCATTTTCAGACGAAATTTTTTTATAAAAATGTTCAACAGAAGAACAAAGCTATGGTGGAAACCAGAATTACTGATAACAAGAACTGAGTTACAACAAAAGACACAGATAACGTTGCAAAATTCTTGACAAGTATCTTTTCCTTTGGGATGGTATGATCTTGTGGATTCTATTTTCAATTAAGAAGCCATAGAGTATATCGATAACTTTTCTTTACTTTGGTTGATACTATTTGAAAGCTGGTATAAATTGGTATTGATATTTTGCTTTGATCATTGAAGATCATCATTCCGTGAGAAGTTGTGTTAGAGATACCCAGTTTTTAAACCAATAACAACTGTCAACGTTATGTTACAGATAACCAATAATATTGCTTGTGAATATCCTAATGGTGCCAATTTTTTGTGATGAATACGTAGGCTTTTAACAGCTTGAAATCTAGTCTCGTGTCATGTATATTGAGACAAAATATTATTATACCAGACTGCGTATTATCAGAGATTAAAAAATTGCAAAATGAGCATCATGGTTATTAATTAAAGCGAAAAGGTCTGCAAAATGTGTTGTCTGTCTCAAGCTTGGCAAAAGAGGCCTAGAAATTTCCGTTTGGTATGTTTATGTTAAATCAAAGGGGGTTTTCTAATGAAACTTTCAAATAGGTTTTTTTTAAGCAATGAAAGCTCATATCAACTCAGTGCTTTTGGAAATATATTTAAAAAGAAACAGATTTATCACCGATATTTTAAATTTGTAATTCAAAGAAACATAATACCTACAGCTGCGGAATGATGGCTATTAGATTTGTTTACAACAAAAAGCTTTAAAGCCTTTTTACATGCAAGTGTCAGTAGAGTTAAGGTCTTCCATGCTTATATATTCGCAATTCATTCTCAGATCTTCATAGGGCTAAGCTGTGAATATATAACGTTACAACATGAACTGAACCTAAAATACCATTTAATCATAATTGTCTTCGGTAAACCTTAAGCAATGAAGCCAGGATCGAATAACCTGGTCTGTGAGTTTTATAAGGTCGAAATATTTTGTTCGTTTGTTTTTACTCCACATAAATAGGCGCAGTAGTTTTACTCGGACTAACACTGCGCCGTTTCCATTACCGAAAGATGAAAATATAAACTGGGTGAAAGCAGCCAAGGGAAAACATATACCGGTTCATGATATATAAACCAAGGACTATTCTTCAATTTTTTAAATATATTAAAGCTCATTATAACATCCCAGTACTCATAAAATATCAATACTCTACTTAATAACAAGCTAAAAAATGTCCCATTCATCTGAAAGATCAATCGAGGTCACTCTGATAACTTTTGGAGATGATAAATACTCTAAAAAATATTTTGAAACAATAAAGACTACTCTCATAAACAACGGTATTTCAAATGAAAAAATCGATGAGATAAATTTAGACGACGCAGCAGATGTAATAGTATATCTTAAATCAACATGCATCGATTCATATAAAGCAGTTTTTATTGTTGCTGGAGTCTGCAAAAAAGTTTTAACAACAAACTTGGACTATTTTTCGGATTCTATCTATCAGCCTTTAATCAACAGTATTATGCACTTTCAAATGCAAGACAACGTTCAAGTGCCTATAAAGATTGCAATTAGGGAGCCTAAACGAAAACTTTCAGATTATGAAGACGAAGGGAAAAAAGCAGCGCTTTCAGCCATTAGAATGTATGAATATTTTTATCGAGTATACTGAGAGATATATATAAATTCATCATAAAACATCTGAATTAAGGGACCAGGTTTACCACAAAAAATAGCAATTTGGTAGTTAACTGGTTTAACTTTAAAGTTGATATTATGTTACGTAATGTTTTAATTTAATTATTACTTAACACTGTTAAATTAACTACGTACGAAATACCTCTTTGTGGTTTGCATAATTCTATATCTTCTTTCTTTGCAATAAATTTTTGAGAGCTATCTAAGTTAAGAATAAGTTTATGAGTTGTATAATTTCATTTTGTATTTTCATAAAAGAATTTCAATATTTTATTTACAGCATATGATGCCATGGCTTTTACTTAATGTTTATTGAATAGATTTAGAAGTTTATATGCCATAAAAAATCAGAAAGTAGTTCATCTGACAATGAACATGATTCATTTAAACTTCAAAGGGCCTTCGGTTATTTGTGGACATTATTGCAAAACAATTACTCAACATCTTCATGACTAATGTTCACAAGATCTCGTACAAAAATACCTCGGAGAAATAGATGTTCCTACAAGCCATTAACTGAACAGCCAGCTTTTAAACTGGAAGTTGGACTCTGACAGCAAAATTTAGAACGATCTACATTCAAAAAATAGAGTTACCCCAGAATCCTTGTTGATGGTAAAATCGAAGGTTCGCATTTCAAAATTAGTCATTTACAAATTAGTTTTTTTTTTTTCAAAACTCAACTATGACCCATCACATGAATTTCTAAGAAGAAATACTCACACTACACTCTGTTTTAATGATACATTTCAACTAATAAAGCGCACTCGGTTACTGCCGGGTCAGCGACAAACACCGACCCAAAGATATCCGTAAGGTCGAGGCAAAAGTCTCAACTATGTAGCCGCATGTCCAATAACGGCGGGGTGAATGATTATGCAAAAGTATCTTTGGATGTGGTACTGCAGGTTAGGGTCAGTGAAAAACCGCATCCCATTCTTGGTGTTTTGTTTGAACATTGGTCGTAGCCGAGGTACTCTTTAATATTTTGGTTTAAATACATTAGGAATTTAGGCATTTACTATGTCAATACCTTGGTGCCATATCCCTAGTCTCTTTGCTAGCCTTCTTGTTCTCAAGTAGCTGCTATAGCATTGTCACCTGCCTGAAAAACCCCCCATAACAGGCTTGCAAGGAGCGTGGTTAGGGTATCAGACTACATCATAGTTAATGAAAATTTCCAGTTTCAAAAAACCAATTAACAGATTGTCAACAACCTTATGACCGCTCGACTCATGGATTGCATATATTAATACATTTGATTCTTGTATATGGACTTGATCAATTCTTCTCCCATTAGACTACCTACATTTTAACTAAATAAGCTCCGATTTCAGGCGTTATAGCAGTCATAGATCTTATTGAGCCCTCAGCATACTCCTTTAATTTTGTACCTTTAGCTCCTACTCTTATATGTTTAGGCTGGGCTGCGGTAGATCGCATCCGCTGTGAGTTTTGCTAAGATTTATTTTCTTTCACTGACGATGAATTTATCAATTGATCTTCGATCTATTTCAACATCTGAATTTCACGGGTAATCTGTACGATAACGGAAAGCTGCCTAATTGGGATCTTTTTTTTGTTTTTTTCAAGGCGCACTAAACTTTTTCGGGAGCATTTCTTACTTTTAACGGAAAAAAGCTTCTACTTGGTCCATCGGTTGTTGGCACAGACGAAAGAGGTTTTCCTAGAATATTAAGAGAATTGGCTGGGAGTTCTGTTTGTTCCATCAAACCCACAAACTTATATGTATCTAAACTTGGCCTAAGTTTAACCACTTAAGATCAATCAGCAGAAAAACAACTTTAAAGGACAAGGACACAGTCGCAAATAAGAGGTTTATCTTCTTTTTATAACCAATGCTCTAATGTTTGCTGGGCGTGACTTAGTAATATTAACTTTGTTGGGCTCTGTGTGATTAAGGTACCAGGCTCGTCAAGAGATATTTAGAATAAATGTGGCGGGCTCTTTGTTCCAGGAAAGGCACCTTATTACATCTATAACAATGTCTTATAGAGTTGTACCATCAATCGAGACACCTAACTTCTTAACAGATTTAACCCAAGTATTATCGATCTTCTGCAGAAAAGATTTATCTGCAATCTAGCGGTCGTTCTCAAAATAGATTGCTAAGTCACTCCATTGCAACTCAAACATATGCTTGAAGAGTCTGGTGTGCCGGTTTTCAAAACCCTTAACAGAAAGTACTCTTAACGTAAACGATATATATCTCATCTTTCATTGCAACATCACTATCTATCATGGCGATGTCGGCCTCACCAGACTACTCTACCTCCTCACTTCAGATGCTGCATCACTAACTACCGTGCGACTTTGTTTGAGTTAAAAAAAGAGAGAAAAAGGACAACAATCAAACTGGTGTTATAATTTCATAAATTTTTAATAAAATAAAAAGAGTTGTCTACGATTATGTGAATTTTACGGTTATATAACATTAAATCATTATCGTCCACTTCTGCCGTATAAATATCCGACAGTTGAATGAGGGGAATCGGCGCTATTGTCAAAGGCATGCAGGTCGGTACCCAAGCGACACGTATTATTCACCCTCATTCATATATTGCAAATATGTTCGTGTGTTGAAGGGAGGATACCCTAACCACTTTATGTACGGTGGGGTTAAGAGCAACCGATAAGACAAACATTAAGGCAATGACTATGGACGGGTAATATATTCTAACTTTTACCTTTTATTTGTTATTTTTAGACCAATATTTAACAAACAATGGGTTTGAAAAGGTCTAACTTAGTGAAAAACTCGAATACATAACTTTCTTACTTTGACGGGTCAAGATGAACACAGCCAATTCTCTATACTTTAGGTCCAGTTCATTCTGTTATCCTTTCTCTTCCAAAGTCTGCCTCAGTGATAACTTTATTACATCCCCATATCTATAACTATAATATATTTACTCTTACGATCTGAATTAATGCGTACTAACTTGTTATTATCCCGATCATTCGTCAGGGTGTGTTACCTTTCTTAATAAATTGAAACTCCAAATTGATTACTGTGCGTTGTTTTGGATATGGTTTACCGATCGTGAAAAATCCCAATTTTAAGCGATCATAACGTATATTATAACTTGGTAGAACAAAACAAAAATTAGTTTAAATATGACCCTTTTTCATCTTATTTTGATTTCTTTAAGTCTATTAATTGCTATTTTTTGTTCTGTTTCAAAATCACTGTTTTTATTTATACTGAGTTGTAAAATAAGCAATACGAGATTCTATAAATTCATATTGTTAATCCTTCTCGTTTTCAATATTTTTACATTTAAGTATATCATATTATTCAATTATCTAATTTGTTTTTATCTTTCTTCTCGCATTCATATCTAAAATCTATAAAAGTTCATCTGAGAGATTAATACCAGTTTAAATGGTCAGTTTATAAACAGCTTAATGATATATAAACTCTAACTTAAAAAAAGAGCGAAAATAAGAAACATATCAACGTCGTGGCTATAGGTCTGGTTGATTCCGGAAAATCTACCACCCTCGATCGCTTGATGTACGAATGTGGTAATGTGGACCAAGATAAATTCGATGACATAGAAAACCAGGCTTCTGAAATCGGTAAAGAGTCCTTTAAATACGCCTGGATTTTTGACAAGCTTAGGGCCGAACGTGATCGTGGAATCACCATTGATATTTCACACGAGAAACTGGAGACCTCCAAGTACATTATTAACTTGATTGATGTTCCTGGTCACCCAGATTTCACTAAAAACATGCTTACGGGTACTGCGCAGGCAGACTGTGCCATTGTGGTCGTTTCTGCTGATGACGATGACCTTGATGCTAACATAAGTGAGAATGGCAGAATCAAGGAGCAACTTTATGCTGCCCGCAATCTTGGTGTCCAAGATATCATTATTGCGATTAACAAAATGGACTCTATCGACTGGTCTCAAGATCGTTTTGACTACGTTTCTGCAAATATTCAGGAAATTTTTAAAAAAGTTGGCTATAAACTCCCTGATGTTCCAATTGTTCCAATTTCTGGCTGGGATGGTGATAACCTGGTTTATTCTAGCACCAATTGTCCCTGGTATGAGGGATGGACAAAGTCAAACATTCGTAACAGTTATAGCGGGAAAACTCTTCTTGAAGCCATTGATGCCTTTCGCGCTCCTGCTCGACCATCTGATTTTCCTCTTCGTATCCCCATTGAGAGAGTCTACAACATTAGCGGTATTGGTACAGTGCCCGTTGGCAGTATTGCATGTGGTGTTATAAAGCCGGGTATGTCTGTTACGTTTGCTCCCACCACACTGACCTCTGAGGTCAAGTCCGTTGAAAGGTACCATGAGTCACTTTCTGAAGCTGGGTCTAGGGATAGCGTTGGATTCAACGTTGGTAATGTTGATGCTTATAAAATCAAACCTGGATACGTTGCTGGTGAATTTGATATTGAAGAAGGTATGTTTACAGAAAGTTTCGTGGCTCAGATTGTCATTATCAATCACCCAGGAACTATAGTATCTGGTTACACTCCAATACTTGATTGTCATACTACTCACGTTGCTTGCAGGTTTGTTGAATTTATAGAAAAACTTGACAGACGTACGGGGAATGTTATTGGTATAAACCCTAAGTCTCTCAAACAGGGCGACAGCGCCATGGTAACTGTCTTCCCTTCTAAACCCATATATATCGAGCCACTCGCTAAAAATCCTTCTTTAGCTAGATTTGTTATTCGTGATAATGGCAAAATTGTTGGAATGGGAGTTGCAAAAACTGTTAGGAGAACCAAAATATTTAAACCATTGTTTTAAAGTTTTGCATTTTTTTTTGAATTGTTCTCCCTCTCCAGTAATAGGCTACACCTATTACATTTACATATACGATACTAATCTAATATACATATGAGTTAATTTACATCGGCTTTTCAAGGATATCTAACATCTATTAACCGAACTATTTCCTGTCATTCAAAAAAAAAAAAAAAAAACAGTAAAAAAGTAAAAATGCAAATCTTTTTTGAGTCATTCTGTATTTCTTTATATATGTAATTCCAAATATAAATATCCATCAAATCCCCCTCATCTATTGCTCTAATCAACCAGTTCATTTTTCATCAAAAAAATCAATTGACTAATTTCTAATATTTGCCCAAATGAATCACTTTAAGTCCCTTGATCTTGTCATTACGGAGACAACATCTCCTAAAGACCTCCAAAAGCTTCCTCCTAATTCAACTACTGATCATATGCTTGAAATTGACTGGAGTGCTCAAGAAGGTTGGGGTATTCCTCAAATTAAACCTGTGGAGGCACTGGCTCTTGACCCCACAGCATCGTGCTTGCATTATGCAACACAGTGCTTTGAAGGTCTTAAAGTGTTTAGATCTCGTGATGGTAAAACTGTACGCCTACTCCGTCCTGAATTAAACCTAACGCGACTTAACGATTCTGCTGATCGTTTGACTTTGCCTCAGTTCGACGAACAAGAGTTTTTAAAGATTCTAATCAAGTTTGTGGGTCTCGAGGCTCGGTTTATAAGACCTGGGTCATTTGTTTATGCGCGACCATTTATGCTAGGGACATCAACAGGACTCGGAATACAAGCTACAACGTCGGCAAAACTTGTGGTGGTTTTAACACTCCTGCCAAGCTTGAGCGACAAGTCTCTGCGACTTTATTCGTCCAAGCCGACTGAGGCTGTGCGTGCTTGGCCCACTGGGTTTGGTAGTAAGAAGCTGGGGGCTAACTATGGCCCAACTTTAAAACAACAGCTAGAGGCCAGCGCAGGTGGGTATGATCAGGTTCTGTGGTTGTACGGCGAACAAGAGCGACTTGTGACCGAAGCTGGAGGTTCCAATTTCATGGCTGTGTTGCGCAATAAGGACACTGGAAATACTGAAATTGTTACATGTCCGCTCGATACAAATTTGATTCTCCCCGGTATCAATAGGCGCTCAGCTTTGGAGTATCTTAGAGAAAAGGAACTTGAAAAGAATGTCAAAGTTTTGGAAAAAAAATTTTCAATTGATGATCTGGAAGAAGCAATGCAGGAGGGCAGATTGCTAGAGGCATTTGCTATTGGTACGGCGTATTTTGTGGCAGCAGTTAAGGAAATTCGAACACCAGAAGGTAAAACGATCCTCGTGCCTGTCCCCCAAAATGGCATTGTAAATGATTTGCGAAATCATTTCGAAGATATCATGTATGGAAGTGAAGATCATCCATGGACAACTGTTGTTTTAAAAGAAGAGTGAATGAGAGTATATTTTAGAATATTCTAGTTTACCTTTTAAAGTGGTAATAGTCATAAGTCATAAGCTATCGTTAAATCATCATAAAAACATGCAAAATAATTTAAGTCATAATTGGTTTTCATCATAGAGGAACTTCCAATCCTCGATTTCCTCAGCCATTCCTCGGAGCTTATCTTTCATTCCTAGCACACCGCATGAACCCAAAAGTAAACGGAGAGGTGGGTTTTGACAGTGGCCAATTTCCCAGATAATGCTGGCTACTTTAACTGTACTTGTAGCAAGAATTTTATCCAAGTGCTTGACAAACTGGACACCATATTCTGCCGGAGTATTTTGGTATTGGGGTCCCAGATCCCGAAGAAAAAAATGGGACGAAATTGGTGTTGAGTTGAGTTCATGAATACCAGTTCTATAACGGTTAGTAAAAAATAAAGTGGTCAACAGGCAAATACTCACGTTCTCGCTACTCGCGCGCTATCATCTTCCTTTGAGCCACTTTTAGCATATCCTGTTTCTATTATAGTGACTTTGCATCCCAAATGTTCAACCTCGAAAGACAGACTCTCAAGGAGGCCCTCTGCAGCCCATCTTGTTGCGCTGTAGGGGCCAAACCCTGGAGTGCCTAAAACACCCATGGACGACGTGAAAGAAATGATGTGACCGGGTGTTGATGTGATGGGCGCATTTGAATTAACGTTATCCTTGTAGATGCCCTTTTTAACTGCATCGTTGGGAACCTTATCATTAGCGCTCATACGGGCAGCGTTTGTCAGATACGGTAGAACGGCACGAATGGTATGAAAAAGCCCCATGAGATTTGTTTCAAACTGGGAGCGAATTTCGGTATCAAACTGTTCTTCGCAAGCACCCATAACGCCATACCCAAAGCAATTAACCACGACGTCGATGCGCCCAAAAACCTGAAGACATTTTTGAACTGCGCGGTCCACACTTTCGCGGATGCGAACGTCACACTTGACCCGGTAGCACAGATTTTTGAAGCGTTCGTCAATGTAAAGGTATCCGATTTCCGGAGCAGAGGCCGAAAGCTCTGGGTTAATGACTCGTGGGCGTTTTTTTGAAGAAGATCGTCGGCGACTTCTGCTTGGGGATTCTGTGGAATGGGCAGTTGGGCTTTTGGTATTTGCAGAATTTGATGGCGTTGAGTTTGCACTGTTACTGTTTTTTTGGTAGCCGTTTGACCGTTGTGCGGGGTTGTTGTTTGCCGGGGAGTAGTTGTCATCATTTTCAGGAGCACCAGCATTGGCAGAGGTATCACTATTGTTGGCCATAGTGCTGCGACTACACTCCTCTTGCGATTTGAAAGGGTCATTGTCGACAGGGAAGTCGCAATCGGTATCGGCTTCGTCCAAAGCCGCGATGAAGACGCGATCACGACGCGCAATTGCTGTGCGAGAGATTTGCTTTCCTAGGGCTCCTGTGCCTCCAAAGAGGAGCCAGACCAGAGGTCTAACTTGGCGATCGCGATAGGCCTTTGCAGAGAGGGGACCACAAGTTACTGGGAGCAGAGACTGAGGGATTTCGGTGGCAAAGCATTCTGGCGTGAGATCGATACGCTGGCGTTTATACGAGGAGTTCATAGGGATATAAGAGGCGGAGTTTGATGAGGTGATAGGGGGAGGGAGATGGGGAGGTGGAGTAATAGGAGTAATAAAAAAGTGGAGAATATCAGAAAAGAAAAGTTAAATGGCAATGAGACCATGGAAAAGTTAAAAAGAAGGGTATAAGAGTTTAAACAGAACCAGAGCGGGAAATATGACAAGACGGAGGATTTATAGATTGAAAAAAACGAAGTTAAAGATGTGGAAAGATGGACAAGAAAAAAAATTTTGACTAAAAAAAGAAAAAAAGTTGGGACCGGCCTGTCGGGCGGCGAGGTGTCGGTACTTAAATTTATTACCTAGGACTTAGTAAACAGAACTTAAAACTTAGAACTTAAAACTTAGAACATATAACAAAACTTATTTAGCATCAACATAACTCAGATTATTTTCAACTCCATCCACGATTTGAAAGACATTTTGCACGGTTTGTTTATTTTTAAATTATTTATTCAATTTTTTTTCGAAATTAATATTCAAATACAATCTCTCATCTCCTTTTCTTTATACATTTATAAATATATGTATATATATATATATATATCATACCGTAATTATCTTAACGAAAGCAACTTGGAAAACCCCCATCATCTTTAACCCCCCTTAATTTGTGAATTCGCATGCGCAAGCTTCTCTCGGGTACCCTCAACAACCCGCTTGACATATCGTAAAGCAGTAGAATCGGGATCATCTGCAAGACAACTCTCTGGGGTGTATGGGGGATCAATGCGAACTTCCTCCATGGCTATAATGGATTTGCCATGCCAAATAGACGGAACGCTGTATATGAAAAAAAACAGTTAGAACTTTCTTTTTTAATCAGAAACAAAAAAAACTTACGTATTGGAAAACAGATCAAAAAAGGCTTGTGCCTCTTTAGAAACACCAACACCAATGCGAGCTCGGCGCTTGCGCTCAGCAGCCACCGCAGCCTCGGCCTTTGCATTGAGATTGGCAACGGCCACAGGTCCAATGGGTGGCTCGGCCCGCGCAAACGCGTCTCTATGAGGGGTTCCCTGAGCAATACTTGCGGCAGATGGCGGAGTGATAGGCCTTTTAGGTCGGGAAAGCGCGGTTACATCACGCACAAACGATGTTTTGATGATACGATAGTTGGGCCGCAGGGGCTTGGTATTAGAGTCTGATGTGGACTGGTCGGCCGGCGGGTCTTCAATCAGGGTAATGGTATTTGTAGTTTGGCAGAATGCGTATACAGTTCCGGTGATAGTATTGTCCAGCAACGTGGTGATCCGGACTCTCAAATCAAGTGTCCAGTCAATGGTTCCGTTGTTCATTGTTGTTTCCCCCCCAAAAAAAGACTAAATAGATTCAATTAAAAAAATAAATAAAGGTCCTCCAAAAGATGTCCCCCACACGCGCGAAAAAAAAAAAAAGTTCTAGAAAAGACCAATCTTCGCAGTCCAGCTAAAACAGCTTAACGAGTCAAAATTCAAGCTGAAATTTAAATAAAAAAAAGGATGGTGCGCTGGTGGGCGGACTATTTTGTGGGAGGGGAGGTGACTGTAAAGACGAGGTTGGTGGTTGAGACGTCTTTTTTTTTTGTTGCTGGCGCTGAGGCCAGACAGGCACTTTCGGCAGAGGATCACTGAAAACGAACCCGCAAAAACATAAATCCGAAGCAGAATTTCTTAAAGCGGACGAGCCGCACTGGGTCTTTCCGCAACGAGAAGTTTTGTTGGTGCTCTCGTGGAGTTTTTGCGACCCTACCTCCCCACCCAAACATCCCAGAAATCACCACCAGCCAATGTACATTTCAATCATTAAACTCTTGCAGTCTCTCAGGCCATAACTCTTTTCAATTATTCCTCTGTTTAACCTACCATCAAGTAACTTCTAAGATCTATGGCCTCTGTCAATCTTCTGGCACACGATGAGGCTACAGAGCGGAACGCTCAAGCCGCCACAGACTCGGCCCCCCTGTCACACCCCGACCGTGGCCCAGCGTCTCCCATATCCTCTTCTCCACCACCGTCTTTCGGATCGGCTTTTAATGATACTGTTTCGTCTTATACCCACAGCCAGCCTGTATATATTGGAGGCGAAGACAATGGATTTGGCAGCCATGTTGATGAAATAGACACCAATGAGGACGACGATGATACCCAGGAGTTCCCCCCCAAGCTAACCAGCACGGAATACGACGATTCCACTAGCACAACAAATGCCACAGCTTCAGGAAGTCTGGACCGACATATTCCCTTTTTGACTCCCCAAGGCGACGACCTGGCCGGCCATGTTATCAACTTCCCCAACGGCAACTCCTCATCTGCCTTCCCAAACCTCTCCGCAGTTGACGAAGCTCTTCCTCCAGACTTGGCCCCTGATCTTGGTCCAGACCTTGGAATAGAGTTGGAAACTTCGGGACCAACAACAGACGACCCGGATAATGCTGCAAATTCACAAAACACATCACCAACAAAGAAACTAAAGTCCCAGGAACGCCGCAACAGAGCAGAAGAGTTTACTGGCGGCGAGGTCAACATGTTTAAATACGTTCCCAATTTTAACTACCAGTACACTGATACTGAAGATTTTAAAACAGAAATCGAAGAATGGTTTCTTTACGAGGATAATGAAATACTTCCTTTTCTCAAGTTTCAGTTTCAAAAAAATCATGACAACGACTGGAGGTATCTTCCAGCCCCCGAACAAGAGTCTCTTGTTGCCTCTTGGCTGGTTGACCTGAAATCAGAAAACACATCCACTCGCCGCAGCGCTCTGTCCTTTCTTTCATACGTCGCTCTAGGCTCTTATACTTCTGTAACTTCAACTGCAGACCATATCTCCCAAATCAAGCTCAATACCCATTTTCTTTGGAAACACGGCGTGCTTCCTCCACTTTATGCTATTTTGGTGAAGGACGTGGATCTCAAAGTCCCTGCCGACCTTTATGCTGACGACGACACACCTGCCAGTGGCAGCGATGCAGAAAACGAACTAAACATGGAGCTCTTCAGTGTCCTCACCATCTTTTATTTCATCATCGAGTCTCATAGAAGTGACAAGGACTTTGCTGCGGACTTGCATGAGCTCAAAATACTCCTTTACCTTGTCCAGGCCATGTCCAGACTGCGCTGGGGCATCGAAGGAAATCTTCCATTAAGACCCATTTGTCTTGTATTTTGGAAAACCATGCTCTGTCTGTTTGGTGACGACGAAGACCTGGCTCGTGTCAAGTCTTACATATACAGAAAATTCAACCTTCCCGAAAACAAGGGTGAAAATACCGACCTTGTCATGGCTTCGCCTTTGGATTATCATGCTTTCCGCCAGGACATGATGTCCCGATACCCTGCTTATATTCCGCCCTCATCGCGTCTTCCTCGTAACTTTGACAACTCGCGAAGTATGTCTCACTACATTGAAATCCCTCGGCCCGTTATTGCCCAGTCCTCCAACAATGCTCTGCCAATCCCCACAGTGCATATTGCTACACCAGCTCCATCTCCACCAGCATCTCCAGCCATTGCTGCTGGCCAAAAAGTTCGCAAGTCTGTATTTATGACGAACCAAAGTTTCCCCTTTATCCACCCTACGGAAAGCAACATTCCCCAGAGTATAGTTGAAGCAAGTGAACTATTCCACTCGCGCATTCACACTACCCCCAGCATGGTACAGCTTTGGGAAGAACGTGACAAATTCATGCAACAAGAGCGCGGATGGGTCGCAGCACCACGCGAGCATCATGATTTTGAAGAATCGCGGGCTGAAGAGCTTATTCTCGAGCGCGTAGAAGAGTTTTACGTTTCCATTCTTGGAGACATTAACTCGTTTGTGCTTGTTTTATTAAAGTTTCTTTTGGCTAATGCGTCCTTCTCGTCTTCTGAAAGCCATATTGACACGTACCTCTCTGCTAACCAGTACGCAGGCACAACTTCTCGCGCAAAGGATATCGGTCTTCGTGCTGTTTCTGCATGTATTTCGGTTCTTGCCAACTGGTTCAAAGTTTCACACATTTGCAAATTCGAGCATTTATCAACACTACTCTTTGACTCGCGCTATCACTTGCTAGTCTTTAAATACTTTTACTCGCACGTGCCTTGTGAAAAGGCTCTCGAAATACTCGACGATCCAGCACTAAACTTTTTCGCTTTTTGCGGGGGCCTTTCAGATTCGTGGAATGAAGCCAAGGACGAACCGGAGACACCTATAGAAGAAAACGAAGAACTGAGCGAGGATAATGAAGATGAGCTGTTATCATCAGTTACAGTTTATTCTCGACGATATTTTTTCACCACAATAAACCTGTTGCGAACACTGCGTCGCATCATTCGCAAAAAGACACAGAGAATTATTGTTGTTGCAGAACTTCCTCCAGACACATTGCGCAAAGCTTTAAGCATATATCAAAAAGATGTGTGGGAGCTTGTTTTAGAGATATTTAAGGAACAAGTCCCTTTTAATGGGCGCAAGTGGCGAACAACAAATATGGACTTGGTGTCTGCTATTTACCTTCACTGTAAGACGAAGCTACGCGACGATTGGCTGCAAAGCGGCGACTTAAACTCTGAAGCAGAGGATGCCCAACCCCAGGAGGCGGCTGTCCGTGCCTTGATACAGTTTTACAATGAACGACTATGCAAAGAATACGAAGAAAAGGAAGAGGATAGCAGCAATGAAGATGATGATGCCGCGACTGAAAAAGGAGACGACGAAGATCAGCTCCCGAATTTTTTTGCATTGGAGCTGGACGCTCTAGCAATCGATAATTCGGCCATGTAAATTTTGATGTAAAGAAAAAAAAAAGATGATTGTTAACAGCTAAGTTTTGAATAAAACTTGGAAACCTTTTTTTTAAGGTGCAAATCAAAGTGGTGGTGGTGGTTTTTTTTTTTTTTTAAACCACCACCAAAATTCAAAAATCAGACTACAACCTCCTTGAAAACAAATGGACTCTAATGGCAGCAGCAGAGTATCACAGCTGCTCGAGAAACTCATTGACAATGTTCTTGGGGATGTCTTGAGTGTAGACGACAAGTCTTTTTTGCTAAACAAGGCCGCAAGACATCTCGAAGAGTAAGAAACTATATGACCCCAAAGAAGAATTATTTTCTAACTCCTGTTTAGAGACGCGCCCACAACTGATTACTCCAACTTTTATACTGTTCGTGATGCCATATATACTGAACGTGAGTTTGATTTTTTTTTAGAATCCCTTTTACTTACAATTTTCAGTACAACATGAAAACCCTGAGACTGCAGTTCGTTTCCTGAACGCGACTGCGCGGTTGTATGAGAATCTCGAGACCCGTGCTGCATACCTCCGATACCCTGGCGAAGCCTTAGCACTTTTGAGACTCATTAAATCCGCCCAATCAGAGACCCGCGAGCGTACCGACCAGCAGCGCTCGCGGTATCTTCACCATCTCCCTGATACATTCCCGAATCCCGGCAGACGCGACAGTCCAGCGACGCATGAGCGCCCACGCTACACACAAACCCCAGCTACAGAGACTACCGATCCAGAGAGAATGTCGGCGCGCGAGATTCTCTGGAATATACACAAAAACCAGACACCCAGCAACCGGCAAATTTTGCGCGAATTGCCATATACACTTCAAGGCATTTCGTCTAGTGCGTTTACATGGGTCGAGCCGTTACCGCCAGATCCTGCGCGAGCCCAAAAAACAAGCGATGGGGATGTTGATATAGAAGACGACGATGAAGACGACGACGAACAAACCACTACTGTTTTGGCATTGCCAACCCATCTACCTTGGCAAAAGATTGGGCAATTAAGCAGGTTAATGGAACCTGCTGTGCTGTATCGTAACATCAAGGAAGAGCTCCAGCGACGCGAAAAAGCATCTGAAACGGGATTGGTTTTGCAAGCATTGGATTCTGCTATTGACGGTGAGCTGCGGAGCTACCTGGCACTTGTGGGTGTTGTAGAAACCGAGGTCCGGCGGCAGGAAATGAAACTACAAGCACCTGATGCTGGGGTGCCCAAGGATGCTCGCGAGTACGGGATTGGTGGACGGATGACCTTGACGCGCAGTATTGTATTGCTCCAGGAAGCAACCCAAGGGCTCCGACTGGTCCGCATGATTTTGGAAGAAACCCGAGGGCTTGTAGGGGGCCAGATTTTGTCGCTAGTTCATGCATATACTCACCATGGCGACGAGTTTGTAGCTAAGTTTGCCCAGCGACTTGTGCCACAAGTTGCACGCCCCTTTTTTGACATGCTAAGCCAGTGGATGCTTTCTGGGCAACTTGTGGACCCTCACAAGGAGTTTTTCATTCGCCGGACCAATTCCGGGGGAAATTCCGCTGAAGACACCAACCCGTGGGATGGCACGTTTCACTTGGCTGAGGCTTATATACCGGATTACATTTCGCGCGAGGTTGCCGAACAAATTTTCCAGATTGGCAAGACTCTTCATTTTATTGCTGGTGCTTGTGATGATCGGGAATGGGTAGACGAGAGACGTGCATTAGCCCGGTTAGACCCTGGAGTCCTACAATTGCCCGACTCGCAGCTTCGTGAAGAGGTTTCTGAGACTTATGAGCGAGTTGTGAGTCATCTCAATGATCTTCTGCGAAATAAGTTCCATTTAGATGCCCATTTGCGCGGGTTGAAAGATTACTTGTTGCTAGGGAAAGGTGACTTTGTACAGCTGCTAGTCGAAAGTGTTGCGCCGGTGCTGGAGCGGCCGGCTCTACAACTGTTTAGACATCATTTGACAGCAACGCTGGAAACAGCAGTGCGCGGGTCAAACGCGCGATACGATCACCCCGACGTGCTGCGGGCGCTGGACGCGCGCATGCTGGAGCTCGGGCACGGCGACATAGGGTGGGACGTATTTACACTGGATTACAGGGTGGAGGAGCCGCTGAATGCGGTAATTTGGGACCACAAGTCGATGAAGGAGTATCTCCGTGTGTTTAACTTTCTTTGGAGAATCAAACGGGTTTCTTTCACTTTGAATACTACTTGGCGCCAGCTCACGCTCATGGACAGGGCTGCAACTCGCACACAGTATTTGCGCCATCCGAGCGAAACTACAGCAGCCAACCGCATGATGAGTAGCAACAGCACGGGCTCATACAAGAGCAGTGTATATGGGCTATACCACCCACTGGTGGGCGGGCTGTGGCAGGGTGTGCGGGACATGTGCAGCGAGATGGTTCATTTTGTGAGCGAGCTGGAATACTACATTAATTACGAGGTCGTGGAGATGGCATGGGGGGAGTTGACGCGGCGGCTGGATACAGGCGACTTGTCTGTGGATGAAATTGCGGCGGCGCACCGAGAGTACCTCCGGACCATCACGCACAAGGGCTTGCTGGGCGGCGGAGATTTTCTCATGGGCGAGTTGCACTCGCTGCTCAAAATTGTGCTGGCGTTCGGCGTCACGTGTGAGGGGCTGCATGATGTCTCTGAGCGGCTGCGCGCGCAGACCCTGGGAGCCAACAGCAGCGCCGACCCTGGGAGCAGCATACTGAAGCGCGTCAAGAAAATTGATGCTACCTTGACGGATCTGCGGTCACGGTTTCAGACTAGTTTACGGCGGCTGGTGCAGGCGCTGGGTCGGCAGGAAGACAGCGAGATGCGGTTTCTTGCGGTTCGTTTGAACTTTAACGGGTTTTACAGTTAGAAAGATAAAAGTTGAATAATAATCTATAAGTCATTACAAAGAAAAAAAAAAGAGTAGAATAGGTATTATTGTCACCAGGTTTAAATGCCGACCGAGGTGAAGAAGCTGTGAGCCAGCTCGACACCAACAAAGGTAGCAGCATTGGCAGGGAAAGAGCGAGCAAGAGCAGGACCCAAACCAGGGAAAAAGGCCTTAAGACCACCGGAGCGGTAGATGGCAGAAGTGACCTGGCCAATGGACTGGGAGCCAGTGGAGGACTGGAGACGAGACTTGATGGTATCAATGGGGAAGACGGGAACCCACATGGCAACACCAGCCATACCACCGGCAAAGGAGATGGCACCGAGAGACATGGATTGGCCTTCGGGTGTCAGCAGGACCTTGAGGTATTCGTATGTGGCAAAGTAGAGGGCGGAGCCAGGACCGTCACGAGCAAGGGTGGCGACAGAGCCCTTGAAGACGGAACGCAGGCCTCCTTCCTTGTAAAGATGGGCGACGACATCAATGGCGCCGTTGAACTGCTTGGGGGCGGGGGCGCCAGGGGCGGGGGCCTTTTGCTGGCCCTGGAGCTGGAGAATGACCTTGACGCGCTCAAAGGGAGCGGCGACGGCGGTTGTGGGGATGGCGGAGAAGAAGCCGGCGGCGGAGATCTGGCCAATGGAAAGATCGCCATTGGGGCCTGCGGGGGTCCAGACGGCAGACACCAGTCGCTTACCAAGATCGTAGCCCCAGAAGGAAATGGCAAACATGGGGGTGACGCCGGCCAGGGGAGCGGCAACGCCACGGTACAGACCGGTCAGGCCGTCCTTGGCGATGGTCTTCTTGACGACATCCATGGCGCCGGTGTACTGGCCAGCAGCGGCAGTCTGCAGACGCACCTTGACGAGATCGAATGGGTGGCCGACCGCAACGGCACACACACCGCCAAAGCCGCCGGCGGCAAAGGACTTGAGCTGGCCAACAAGAGCGTTTTCAGGGGCCTGGGTGGCAATAGAGGCATCAATTTCGGGTGCGTCGGACATGGTGAGATGAGTTATGGTGCTATTGGGGGATGGAGGGGATGGAGAGAGAGGTTTAGGCATTAAATAAAAAGATGAAAAAAATTTCGTTAAAAATGGCGAAACCGCCAACTATTTATACAAACAACAGGCTGAAAAATTGTGGAGCGCCCATTGGGAGTGGCCGGCGTGGCCTTTCTCAAGCCTCGGCCAAAAGGGCGGCAGCAGCCGGACCCACATGAAAATTTTGACGAGGCTGGTGGGTTACGTAAACAACACCCCTCCTTTTACCCCACGGGAAAAAAAAAAAAAAAAAAATTTCACCACAGCCGTGGTGGTCGCCTCAGGGCCCGCCCATCCGGCGCCGCCGGAACTCAGAGTGCGACATCCGACGCCCACCACGTCCTCGCCGGGCGGGTGGTAAAGCTCCGCCATCCTCGGGGGCTGCATTTTCCCCAGAGCCAATGGGCGGCAGATGGTACCCATGCGCCGGGCCGTGCCTAGGGGGCGACGAGTAGGACGACGTCGGCCCGGGTGGGGGGCCTGGGATCCCATGTGGCGTAGTCGATAGCCCAGCGCCTGGGATTGGTCGGCGCTCGTTGCTGTTGCTGCGGGAGGGAGGCTGATTGCCACCAGCCTGCGACCGAATCTCGTGATGCGACATGCGCTGGTGGTGGTGGGCGCCGGCAGCCAGTGATGACGAGGATTGGGGAGGCTGTGGTGGTGGCGGCAACGGTGGCATTCCTCGAAAGTCATCCTCATAACGATACGACGAAGACCCCGAGTGTCGGGGAGGCACGGACCCGGCAGACGCGGATTTGGAATGGCCATACCCATAGGGTCCATGATGCGGTGGTGGGCCTGTAGAATGGCCGTGGGAGCCACCGCGCCCTTCGTGAGAAACCAATGGGGGGAGAGGTGGAAGTGCCACCGGAGGAAGAGGCGGTTGTTGTCGCGACGAAGACGGCGTAGGACCTGACAGAGGTGGTGGCGGCAACGCTGAAGAGCCATACGCTCCGTAATCATATGGAGAGTATCCAGGCCCCATCGGATGATGCCCAGAGCCGTGACCATGGTGGGAAGAGTGGTGGTGCCGATGATAATGGTGATGCATACCATGATGCATGCCATGATGCATACCATACGGGTCCTCGCTACTACCCCATGGGGACCCCATAGGTAGCTGTCGCGGAGATTCATGTCGACCATGCATTGATTCCCCACTCCCCCGACCACGGAAATCGCCAACATTTCCTCCAGAACGCTCGCCATATTCGTGCTCCTCCCAAGAGCCTGATCTTTTGTTGCCAGTATCACTGTTTGAGCTCCTTGTACTACCCGTACTGGAGCCGCCCTCTAATGAAGACCCACCAGCTGTAGGGCGCTGCTGTTGTTGCGGCTGTTGTAGCGATGGTGGTGGTAGTGGCAGCGGTTGTCTCTGGGCTCTTTGTTGTTGCCGTTGCTGCGGATGCGGTTGCATCGACTGTGGCGGGAGTGGTGGCTGGGGAGGCGGAGGCGGTGGAAGCATGGCTCCTGGAGAAATAGGAGACCCGTGATGATACGGGTATCTGCCCCAACCATGAGGCCCAGCCGAAGGTTGTGGTGGTTGTGGTGGCGGTTGTGGTGGAGGCAGCGATGGGTAGTGGTACGGAGGTCCTGGGTATGATCCGTATGCCGAAGACAGCGGCGGTAGTGGTGGAGGATACGGATATGGTCCACTAGGCGGTGCATGGTGACCTCCAACCGGCTCCGCAGTGCTTGCAAGCCCCGTAGGCGGACTTTGTGCAGCTGCGAGTCTAGGTGATAAAAGTCGTTTTGGTAGCAAGTGCTCGGGCATCGCCTCAGAGCCGTAGCCATCTGCCGCCCGAGACTCGTGCATTGCGCCGTTATAGTAGTATGCTGATCTATGGTAGTGCTGGTGGTGCCCATAATACTGATGGCTTTCATGATGATGGCCTTGGTCTCTGTGAAGATGAGAGTCGTGTCCATCTCCATTCTGGCCAAGATCGTCATAATAATAGCGTTCATTGGGGTTATATTGGGGCTCCACAGCTTTCGATTTTTCCCCCAGCGTTTCAAGCACAAACCCTTTAATTTTTTTGGGCGTTGATTTGCCAACAGCTGGTGGGTGAGACTTTGGTCGGCCATCCTTAAGCTTTGGCGCATAGGTAATAGAGGCAATGTCATTTGGTAGTACCTTGGAATCTTTGACAAGTTTTACAAGAGCGTCCGAACTTTCCGAGAGAAAAGACGCCGAAGGAATGGCTCGCATTAGCTTAAACGGCCTGTTGAAACTTGTAGTTCCTCGCTCATAAGCTTTACTGTACTCCTCGGGATCTTTGGATTTCCAATAGCACTTTTGGCACAGTTTCTCATGGGTATCTTCAGGAGATGTGACAGGGCTTGGTGATATTGACCGTGATGAAATAGACTTTTTGCGTGGAGGTAAACCTTCCTCGGTTCGGTCCCACCAAACTAAAGAAGAATCAGACCCACAATCAAAACACCGAGGTCCAGTGTCTCGAACAATAGGTGATCCTGCAGTTTCTCCATCCCCATCAACGTCCGTTTCATACAACAGGGATCGCTTCATGGCTCCGGTCTGGGACATTTGCCGAATCTTGTAGTGGAATAAATAAATGGCCAAAATTGACTCGCCCGTTTCTGAGTCCACCTCGTCCAAAGAAAGGTGTTGGGGTCCACGCGTGGCCCGTTCACAAAGAACAACAGGAACCATGTGAACCATCTTCCCGTTAAACCGAACAGATCCGCTTTTGATAGAGTCCCCTGAAGACGCAGGAATTATTTCAATGCCTCGGAAAAGCTTGTACTTGTCGACACAGCCAACGTGCATCATTTGGCCACAATGGCCACAGGGCACGCATGCACCACCTCGACCATCACACAAAATACAAATCTGCGAAAAGCGGTCGCCCAAAAGGTGAATGCCATCAATGGGCTGCAGCTTGCGGGATCCGAAGCGCAGCTCCGGGATCCAAATGGCGCACTTTACATGGGCCCAATTGTTGTCAAAGGTCGGCTTAAGCGCATCGGGACAGGCGTCCGTTTCACGATTGGGCACGTCTGGCACCACTTCACGCACCGGGCACAAGATGCAGCTGTAAAAAGTGGAAAGATGCGGGTCCACATCATTGTCGCATGCGGCGCATAACCAACGGGCTGAAAAATCAAAGTCCGAAGAAATCCCGTAGCACCGTAGATGCACGTTAAGTCCGCAGTTGGCGCAAACAGCCTGCTGTTCCACCACCTGGTTATTGGCGTCCACGTTGCTTACGTGACACACAGAGCAGGGTCTCTTCATAAAATTGTACTTGTTGAGACTCATTGTAGAGGAAGAATTTGGTGTTCCAAGGGTTGTAATAAACTGGAACGACTTGCCAGAAGTCGATGATTGTCGCTGGTTCTTTTGGGAAGGCAGCTTTTTCTGCTGCCCGGGGGATTTTTCCAGGTCATTTTGTTGGCTGAAAGATGAGCGAGAAGAGTGAGTTTGTAGCTGTTGGTTACTTGGCTGCTGTCGGGGTTGGCGATACTTCTGTTGTGGCTCTTCGTCGGGCTGGCGATAAAATGGCTTGGAAAGCATCTCAGTATCATTCCTACTTTTCGAAATAGAAAGGGTGCTGGTTTCAACAGAAGATTCTTCTTCTGGTTTAGACGCGGGTTCCGCAGGTTTCTTTGAGGTTGAGATTTTGGTGTGGTTGTTTGCTTTATCGGCGGGGTATGGAATATTTTTATTTTTGGTGGTGGTTGCGCTTGTCGCAGAGTTAGTGGTGGAGGGCACGTTACTCTTGCCAGACTCGGAAATACCAGATTTGAGTTTGGCATCCTCTTCATTTTTAAACCCAGAGGCAAGAGTCTTTGATTCTGCAGAAATACGTGCTTCTTCAAGAGCTGAAGCCTCTTCCGACTTTTCTGGAGTACTCGAGAAATTCATAATGTCGCTAGGAGAGGGGGAAGAAGACGAGAGTACAAGGTCGGGAGACGATGAAATCACTGCTCCTCCAGAAGATTCAAACTCATCAGAGCTCAACGATGGTGATTCCTCGGGAAGAGGGATAACCTCTCGAGTCTTTTTGTTTCTGGGCTTGCGACCAGGCTTACCGCGTGGTTTAGGCCCAGGTTTATTTCGGACTGTAGTGACGGCAGCTGCCGCAATAATGGCTGTCCTATTTTGACTACCACCGCGACCTGAGGAGCGGGTACGACCAGACTTGGCGGGCCGGCCGCCGCCACGGGTTCGTGTAGCAGGTGGTGGAGGTGGGATGCTTGCCGAGTCGGTGCCATTTGTGGCCGAGTCTAAAAGCCCTGTTTGAGACTCTGCCAGAGTTGATAACGATGACGATGACAATCGCTGGCGTTTTGCTCGAGGACCCGCGGCAATAGCGTCCCGTTCTTCAATAATGGCTTTGGCATCTTCCACTAGCTCATGTTCAATACGGCGCTTGGAGGTGGTTCCGCCGCGTTGATTGTAACGGCGCATAACCTCATCGGGCTCTTCCCAAACGACGCCGTAGTGCCGCCAAAGACGTGCGCAGCGAATGCACAGTGCAATGATTGGATTCTCAGCACTCGCGACGGGATGCCCGGGGGCCCTACGCCAGGCTTGTGACGTGGTGGTATGACAGTGCTTGCATTCATAAGTTCGCTTGAGCCAAGTGGACTTGTCGGAATCGTAGGCTGAGTCATCAGCACTATCGGCCACATCGTCGACCAAGGCACCATTGCTTCCACCCTCAGCACGATTTATTTCCTTTTGTCTGTTGCGACGACGGCCTTCGTAATTATCCCAGATTCTGTGGCCCTCAGGAGTCTTTTTCCATAAATAGTAATAGCGTACGATATCAGCAGATGGTTTAGTGCCGACATGGTTATAAACTTCATGTAGCTCACTGCCATAAAGTTTGACGCCTTCGGCGAAGCGACGCTTTTCTTCATCCGTAAGAATAGGCTCCTTAAGAGATGCCTTTGTAAACGTCTCTACTATTTTGAGGGCCTCGTCAGGATTCCTGTTACAGTCCATGTAAGCTTTAAGGCAGGAATCGATAAAGTTTGGGGTATAAGATTTGACTCCAATATTGGTAGCAATTTCGGCTGTTTGTGTCAAATATTCTTCAACCAGTAAATCATTGTGATTTCTTTCTTCTTCGTTGGCCTCATTATCTGGACGTTTCCACATTAGCGTGCTAGTATCCTCGCCGCCGCGCTCAATGTATCCTATCGGCTTTGGGCGAAACCATGGAGGACGATTCTTTGCATTAATGATACCTTCGGAAGGGTTCAAGGGTATTGCATCGGGATGGCATGCATAATATGTGATGCGGCCCAGGCCCTTGCGGCCAGATCGTGAGCGGCCACGTGTTTTGCGCTCCGGAGCGCGTTCAATATCGTAGTAAACAAACGGTCTGCCTGGCCAGGAAGGGACTGAAGCTTGATGTTTGTTGCCCAATCGTGAAGCTGCACGAGGGTAAATACGATCATCCATATCTAAGACATCTTCGATTTTGGCGTGCAGCCCAAGGTAGCGCATGGGCCAAAGCTTGAGCTGGCGGCGCTGTTCATCTGTGATTTCTTTGGAGGCTGTATCATCGTTGAAGGCTTCTGTGAGTTGTTCAAAGCGAGTCATGGGAGGGGGTGAAACTGATTTTTGTTTTAGTTGGGGAGGATCAGTAGCTGGAGTTATGGATTCATTGTTTCCAGTTGCTTGGGCAGAGGAGTCTGATGGAGGTAGTATTTCTGCAGATGAAGATGTCGATGAAGTCTCTGTGGCTTTTGTTATTGTATTAGCGACAGCTGGAGCTGATATTAATGAGGTTTTCCCCAGCTGCAAACCCCTTTGTTCCTGGATTTGGCGTTCACGCGCGCCGGAGCAAGCAGCACAAGACCAGCCAAATCCTCTACTTGGTTTTTTTTCCAAGGGGGGGTCGACGCAAAGCATGTGGTAAAACTGTTTACAGTGTGCACACTGAACCGAGTCATCTGGAGAGCACCATTGAGTGCATTTTTCGCAGTTTTTGGGGGCCGAGCAAAGCTCCTTAGCGCGGCCGACCTCGACGATGGCATATTTGAAACGCTCACACAAGACCTTTTGGGCATTTTCAGGAATGTTGATGATTTTTTCTGTGGGAACGACGTCGAAAAACCGAATAATGTAGCGGTCAAAGAGCTTGTCGAACCAAAAAGAATCAGGTAGACAACGATAAGCCTCATAGTCAGTGAGGTGATCGCGGTGCATGACCGTGCATTTCCCCCGGAGACTTGCGAGAGGACATACATCCGAGTTCATTGTTGCAAAAAGCATGCGGGAGTCATTTGATTTTTTGGAGATATCTTTGGGGCGATAAAACCAGTTGACACGAACCATGTAGTTTTCTGCAGCCCATTTTGGATGGAATGATGTGGATGTATGAGAAGGTTTTTTCCCGCGCGTTTTACGGGATGTCGGTGCAACGGACGCCTCCCGAGCTTTAGTGGTGGACCTACGCTTACGCTTTGTTAAATCGGACTCAGGCTCTTGCTTGGCGAGGGTATTATCATCTGGTCGAAAGACAAATTCCATGATTCTTGCGATATAGTATGGTTCACCAGGCGGTTCGGAAACGAGGTAAATGTGATCTGTTAAAGGTTAGAAAAAGGTAAGGGGAGTGAAAAAAAAAAGTTTACCTTCTGGGCTATAAATTGTGCCATCTTGAAGATGCAGAGAGGAATCATTGGGGTCCACATAAGCCAGATGCAGATTAGGCATTGCAAAGAAGGCTTCCTCAGGCATGGTTTTCCAGGAGGAAGGGACGAGTGATTCCGGCTCGTTTTTTGGGGTGGCCGAGGCTGTTGGGGCAGGAGGTGTAGTGTTAGTGATTATTGGTTGTTCAGGTGGAGAGGAAGAGATGGATTTTGGTTTGTAGTGGAAAGAGACCGAGACTCCGTTGTGTTTACTAGAGGATTGGATTGGTGCAAAGGCCGAGTTGACGCGCTCTTCTGTATAGTTAACACGAGACGTTCTGCGCAAGGCGCGGGTAGACGATGAGGGAGGAGGGTCTTCGGCAGACTGAGCCATTGTGAGATTAGCAGTGAAATATTAGATGAAAAAAGTGAGATTGAGGGAAGTGAGTGTATATATATATACACAGTAATATGAAATTAACGATGACGGTGGTAAAAAGAAAGGAAAAAAGAAAAGAAGAGTGAGATTAGATGAGAAAACGAAACTTTAATGGCAATTAAATGAAAAAAAAAATCGAATATACAAATCATAGAAATCAACCATTTACGATGAAGGGAAGGGAGGGAAGGGAGGAATAAAAAAAAATTGCGGTTGTTGTTGGACGAAAATGCCTAAAACTAAGAAGCCAAAATGGAAACGTATGAAAAGGGGGGCCGATGCGCCTGGAAACAGCACGGAAGTCTGCTGGGTATGTCTGCTAGGGGGGGCTTCCAACGCTTCGAAAAATAAAAAAGACGGGGTTCTGGTGTCCCGCCCAGGAAGGACCGGGACCCACCCGGCGCACGGATCACGGGTCGCGTAGACACAGGCACGGCGGCGTAAACGTGGGTCTGCACGTGACCGAAGTGTCGTGGTCCCAGGTTTTTCACCACCACCACCACGCACCCACGTCGTGGGTGGCTGTTGGCTGCCAGGCGGTTGACGCCCACCGGTTTTTGCCCAGGCAGGCATAAAATTTTTTTATTTAAACCCACACAGGACTTCTACGCAACTTTTTCACCCATCCCCCTTTCCCAAACCTCCTAAATTTTGTCAAGTCCTGACAAATCCCGCCACCCCTAAAACTTTTCCCCGTTTTTCTACCATAAGTTCCTAAGACGCCCCGTCCTGCTCTTAAACATCTAGCTTCCCGACTCGTTACTGTCATCGGTGATTTTAACAGCATCCATCTTCCACATCGCTCCACTCTCTCAGGCCTCTGCACAATCATATCCTCTCTTATGCATTTTTCGTTCAGTATAAGACTTTTCACTCATTGTACTCCCACCATACCGCCTCTTGAATGAATCACACCCCTCCTTTATCCCACTCTCCATAGACAACCCTCCCTCCCCTTCCTCTTCTTTTTTTTCTGTTTTCTTCCGCAAACTTCAAAATGAGTTTAGTCAACATCTGCAGAGACAACAAGGACCCCTTCTACCGCTACAAAATGCCCCTCATCGTCTCCAAGATCGAGGGCCGCGGTAACGGCATCCGCACCGCCATCGTCAACACCTCCGACGTGGCCCGTGCCCTCTCTCGCCCCCCCGCCTACATCACCAAGTACTTTGGTGTCGAGCTCGGATCCAACGCCAAGATCAACGAGGCCGACGACCGCTACATTGTTAACGGCGCCCACGAGGCCTCAAAGCTTCAGGACCTCCTCGACGGCTTCATCGCCAAATTCGTCCTCTGCGCCGCTTGCCAAAACCCGGAAACCGATCTCATCAAGCTCAAGGATGGCACCCTCACTAGAGACTGCAAGGCCTGCGGCCAGCGCAGCCCTATTGACATGCGTCACAAACTCACAACCTACATCCTCAAGAACCCCCCCTCTACCGCTAAGCAGGGCAAGGGTAAGAAGGCGGCCACCGCCTCCGCCAACGTCGGCGGTGCGTCCACCAACGAGCTTGTGGCCGGCGAGGCTAACGGCTCTCACGCAAACTCGGACGAAGACGGCAGCTCTCTGCCCGACGATGAGGACTACGACGACGACGAGCTTGCTCGCAAGATCAACGCTGAAGCCTCGGCTCTAGGCGATCGCCCCCTCTCGGCCAACGGCAACGGCTCAAATGGCGCTGGAGAGGAGTGGGCCGTCGACATGTCCGAGGAGGCCATTCGCGCCCGTCAGCGTGATGTGTCTGGCGCCATGGCTTCCATGACTCTCAAGGATAGTGAAACCAACCCTTATGACGAGTTGGGCGACTGGATCACCAAGGGCTCCGATCTTTCTGATGTTGAAATTTACAAGAAGCTTGTCGATCTCGGAATTGCTGAGGACTACCGCGCTTGCCAGGTCATTGCTCAAACCCTCTTTTCTACTGACAATATTGTCAAGGAAATCGGCGCCCATGCCGGTCTTCTCTGCAAGCTCATCAGCGCCACCTCAAAGGGCGAGCGCTACTTCCTCGGCGGCATTGAGCGTTTTGTTGGTATCGACCATCCCGAGCTTCTCGAAAAGATCCCCACCATTTTCAACGCGCTCTACGACAAGGATATCATTTCCGAGGAAACCTTTTTGGACTGGGGTGAACATGTTTCGAAAAAGTACGTTGACAAGGATACTTTCCGCAAGATTCGCAAGTCTGCTAAGCCTTTCCTCGACTGGTTGGCCGAGGCTGAGGAAGAGGACAGCACCGACGACGACGAGGATGAGCTTTAAAATGATGGTTAAATGCAAGTTTTTCTATATACTCTATAATTCTAACAATTGTTAATTCTACCTTTTAAAAAATTTTTGTCCGTTTCATTTTTCTCCAGTTTTTGTAGATTCCTTGTCTGCGTGTGACGCTGCATCAAGCGCAATGCTCAGGAATTGTGTAATGTCTATCCCATGTGCTCGTGCAACCTGGTACAAACTGCCAATGGTAGTTTTGATGTGACTCTCCACCATTTGTTTAGACGCCTGTGCTGACAGTGGAGCCGAATTCGTAGAGTCAGACGCACCGGACGTTGCGGCAGAATCCATAGGTGTCGACGGCGTTTGCTGAGGAAACGTCCCCTTCCGGGTCACAGACTTGCCCTTGGCAGAAAGCTGGCGCCCAATCTCATTGCTCGGCCCCTTGGACTCATTAAATCCGGATTGTAACCGCGAGCCTTGAGGGGGTCGTGGAGGCGGGGTTTCCAGGGGTAATGTTGGTTCGCGCTGTTTACTGGCCAGCGTTTTGTACGGTGGGGTGGCCGCCGCTCTTGGGGCCCGAGGGAAGCTCCCGGGGAACTCCGCTGAAATGTCCGTCTCTGAGTCGGTATTGCTGACAGATGAATACCCCGATGGTGGCGATGTTCGCGTCTTGGTTGGCAAAGGCGGAGAGCTGGGCTTGGGTGGCTGCGGTGGAGGTGGAATCACGTTAGTTTCGGAATGAAGCGCAGTCTTGGGAGCTTCCTTTGGCTGCATTTCAGTGCCAGGAGGAACTCCATGCATTGCTCGAAACCCGTTTTGGAGTACGGTGAGTCGCTCTTGACTAAAGTCCCCATTCAGCACGGTCTCCACATTTTCGTACGCCTTGAAATACTCGTCATCGCTATTCTCATCTAGCGTTTCAAGTGTAGCCTTATGGCCCAGATTCTTCTTGGTTAATTCAAACTTCTCCGCCTCTTCATCCGAAGACTTATCATATCTATCATAGTACGACATGTCTTCTTCGTCATCTTCATAATCTTCATCTTCAGTCCCGGTAGTTCCATCATATGTCATATTCTCTAATTTGTCGCCTAGCGCTTTGATATCTCTATTGTGCTGTGATGCATGATCGTCATCTGATTCTGTATCATATTCTTCTTCTTCCACAACAGTGGTTGACATTAAGCTATTTTTTGGCTTTACTTCAGAGATGATTGGTTGTCCCAAAATCATACTTGAAGTGGGCGTGGGCCCAATAACATTTATTTTAGGCAATGTCGAAAAGTCGTTATTTTCATTGTTTAGATGCTGTGGAATCAACTGCGGAGATAACCCCATTCTGGTGGTGGCTACTGCGTTTTCCTCGGCCGTGATTCCAAGTCCTGGACCACCAAATACCGACGGTGAGACCATGGGACTTTTTACGGTATGCTGGGGAGAAAATTTTCGTCCCTCATTCTTAATCTTGGTCTCGAGATAAAGATCGTCGGCGAGATACGGATCAGATCTCCATGGCTGATCGAGATGGTAAAAAATGTCTTCAGGGGCCAAGAAAATACCCAGCAGCTTCCAGTTCTGGCTTGTCATATCCCAAATGCTGGTAACGTATAGCTGGTTTTCCGGGGCCGCAGAACGTACACTATATTCATAAATAAATTTGGGAGGTGGCTGGGGAAAAGTAACCAGCGGCAGCTGGTTGTGATTAATGGGAGGATTGCCATAAGTCTCCTTGAGAGGCTCAGTACCAGGGTATCCAATCCCTCCAAGACGCCATTTAGAGTTGGACAAAACAAAGGCATGACTTTTATGTCCAGTGATGCGGTGAATGGTATCATCGTCAGACCGTTTGAACCAAGTATTGGTGACAGTCGCTTCGGTTACATTGATGGGGCGTCCATGGTTGCTTTGAGAAGAATAGGTCATCCATTCGTGTGACAGCGCCAACAAGTAATCGGCGGTATAAACTGAATCTTCAACAAAAAACTCAGCACCACGTTGCACCGATACCACCGAGGCTTCGCGCGCGCTCCAGGCCAAAGTCACAAGCCACTTTTTCTGGCGTTCCAATAGATTGGCCTCGGGGTTGGTATTTCTTCCATACAAATACGACGTGTCATCTTCGCCTATAGGTACAATGGGCACAGCGTTGGACTTGTCGGCGTAAAATCCTAGACGCAGCTTTGCATAAGACGAGAGCAAAATGTTAAGGTCTTGGTAGTGTGATGGCATTGAGCCCGAATAGATGCATTTAAACATGGCAAGCAGAGTGTCTGGTGAGGAGTACTGGGTGGTGTATCCTGTGCTAGGGATGTTGGCCATGCGAGCAAGGTTTTGACGGGCCACCGTCATAGGGTCTTCCCTCGCTAGAGGGGTTTGAAAAGGTGTTGCCATTAGAAGATTGCTGTTAAAATATTTTTTTACAGTTTAATAAGTACTAGAGAAAAAAAAAAGGGGATGAAAGAGATACTGTGGAGTTCGTGATGTTCTGCCGATCGCGCATTAATCTACGAGTATTTTTACGCGTGGCTGGCCTTTATGTAACAATTAAATTACAGTTCTGATATATACTTAGTCATGCGTACTTCCAATCCTGATGAATAACTCTGCTTCTCCAATTTGCAGAAATTTTCACCAGCCAACTGGCCCAACCACTTTACTACAGGCACACACAAGTTTCTTACTCTCTATTGTCATCACCACCACAACCTCCCCCCCCATCCCCCTTCCACCACAAACTCCTCCTTAAAACCCACCCAAAAGATGCAGCGTGCCCTTTTCCAGACCCGCCTGGCTCGTCCGCTGGCTCTTAAGCGTGGCCTTTTTGACAAGGCTGCCGAGTCCGTGTTTCGCCCGGGCCCCTCGTATGTTGCCCGACCCGGCAGCCTCAAGGACCAGATTGTGCACTCGTACCAGGCCAACAAGGAAACGCCTGAGAACGTGCAGGTGTATCAGGAACAAGCGACACGACTGCCCGCGTGGAAGAAGCTGCTGGGCCAGCAAGTGATTTCGACGTTCCATCTGGATATGGATCGCATCCGATCAGGCCCCATTGCAGGAACTTTGTATTACGAGCTGTGCAAGGAGCAGGGTTATTTCCCAATAGATACCAAGAGCGGCAAGAAGCCCACAGCCAAGAGTGGAGTGCCATTGTCCAAGACTGCAAAGTTTTACTATGGCGACTTGCAGTTGCCGCAGACATTTGCTCAGCAGTTCCAAATCACGGCTCTGCATGTGTGGATGCTGTTTGTTCGAATGCGCGCCATGCCCCGAACCATTGGTAAGGAGTACCAACAGAAGCTTGTCGATACAATTTTCTCCGACATGGAGAAGCGTCTGAGCACAGAGCTACGAATTAGATCAGGCTCGATTATTGAGCGCTATAAGAAGGACTTCAATCTGCAGTTGCGTGGTAGTGTCATGTCCTATGATGAGGGCTTTTTCCTCGACGATGCCACTTTGGCTTCTGCTCTCTGGCGTAACCTTTTCTCTGGTCGCCCTGAGATTGATGAGAGTTTCCTCGAGCAGCTCGTCCATTACATCCGCACTCAGCTCTACGTGCTCCAAAACCTCTCCGACTTTGACTTCAGCAGAGGTCGTTTCCACTTCATCGACCCTTCACTTAGATACACACCCTTGTCGGAGCAAGACATTAAGGAGATTCGTGACGTTGCTGTTAAAACCAGAACTGACGCCCAGGTAATTCTTCCTTCCGATAAGTCCTCCTTGTCTACAGAGGGATGGTAATTTGTTTTAATTTTTTTTTGTGTATTGTTTCTGTCATGAGTTTGTATATAAAATATTAGTATTATTAATTTAATCCTGTTTAAAAGGACGGACGTTGATACGACTGAGCCATCTGGTGTTGCCCAGTCTGTTTTCCTTGGAAATAGCGTAGAGTTGATCCAAAAACAAGGGCACAAATGTGCCTGGACCGGTGCAAGTGGGGAAGTTTGCGGCCTGCTCAGAAGCAACTGTAAAGAGAGAAAGAGCAGCAGCAGTAGCCAAAAAGGTGCCGTAAGGCAGACGGTCCTCAATCTGATCAAGAAGAGACTTATCTGTAGCAACGACGGCGGAAATGAGGGAACCGAGGGAGCAACCCGAGCCAGTAATGAGAGAAAGGTACTCAGAGCCATTGGAAAAGATAAGGGCATTACCATGCTCATCCACAAGCAAGTCTTCAGGACCTGTCATGAGAACAATGGTGCGATAATCTTGGGCCAGCTTGTAAGCAGCCTGGAAACGAGCTTCGTTATCGGCATCAGTGTCCGAGTCCACACCAGTTTGTTTTGTGGGGCTCTGGAATCCGGCGGCTGCGTAAATTTCGGCATCATTACCCTTAATTACATCAAAGGCGACATGCTGGAGAAGTTCCTTACAGGCCTTTGTACGAAGACGAGTGGCACCAGCCCCAACGGGATCAAAGATCACTGTCTTACCACGCTTGTTGTACTCACCACCAGCTTGCCTGTAAAGAGCAACACTTTCCAGGGTCGGGGTGCCCATGTTTATGAGACAGCTGGAGTTGGAGTATGATGCCAGGTCTTCAAACTCGTCTAAGCATTCTGACATAACGGGGCTCGCACCGATGGCAATTGTGACGTTTGCGCTCAAGTTCTTGACCACATCGTTTGTAATGTGATGGACAAGGGGTTTGAGACCCTTGACTCTATAGAGAAGCTCGGAAATGTCGGTGAGAATTTTTTCTTTGGTGAACTTTTCGTCCCAAGGGATTTTGGCAGTCAAGTCCCATGAGGGATTCTCGGAGATGAGGGCGCGCAGCTCGCGTGATGCCTCGGACGGGTCGCTGTTAGCCATGATGGCCGAAACAACGGCGATACCGGCCACCTTGACGTTTTTGTCGGGGGTTGCAGAGAAGTAGAGGACTCTCTGGACGTTAGAAGCGTTGATTCCGCCAATGGCGACGGCAGGGATTTTATTGTCGGCTGCTAACAGAACCTCCTTAAGGCCCACGGTGCCAATGGGCGCTCTGGTCAAGTCCTTGGTCTTTGTTCCATAGACGGCGCCGATCCCTACATAGTCTGCGCCCTCTTCAATTGCGCGCTTGATTTCGGTTGGGTCGTGTGTGGAGACACCAATAATCTTGTCCTGGCCAATAAGTTTGCGGAGAGCAGGAACATCTAGGTTTGTTAGTGTGAGAGAGGGGAGAATGGAGCCGATACCGATGACTTACCCAGGTCTTCCTGGCCAACATGGACGCCTTCGGCGTCAGAGGCCAGAGCAACATCGACGCGGTCGTTGATGATGAGAGGAACATTGTACTTTTTGGTGATCTCGTGAAGTTTTTTGGCCTTGGCGACAAAGTCTTTTGTGTCGATGTTCTTTTCGCGCAATTGCACAATGGTCACAGCACCATTTGCAAGAGTCTTTTCAACGTGATCAAAGAAGTCTGCGCCAGGAGGCAGCATGGTGCTGTCGGTGACGAGATAGAGGGTATAGTCGATTTTCTTGCGAGCGTCTGTCATTTTTTACTGTTTTCAGCTGACGGGTTTATTGGGATTAATTGGAGATGGTTTTTACGAAAAAGAAGTTATTAAAGAGAGGAGGAAAGAAACAAAAAAAAATGGTGGGGTTACTAGCTTGTTTTTAAATGCGCGGTGTTGATGCGACTTTTTAAAATAATGGTAAATTACAACAACAGCGGTGGCTGTTAAGAATAAGTCCACAATGAGGGTTTTAGGTTCTTGCTTGTTCCAGTAGGTTCCGTTATCTCTGAAGATTAGATAGAAAGTTCCCAAGAGGATTTTGATGGAGGCTAAAGAGCTTTTTTTTAATGTTCAATTCGCTCATAGAAAGCTCTATGCGTGATTTTTGTAGACATCTCAAAAAACAACGCGAGCGCGTGCCAGAAAGTACTGGGGGGATTGTTTTTCTCCACCTTTTCTTCCTCTGCTCGTCAGTATTGGAGGCCCATTTTGATGCAAGTGGCAAGATGAACCGTCGGTTGTAGAGGGGGAGAGAGAGGAGGGCTTTTTAGTTTCTCTCTTTCTCTATTCGGGCCACTTTGTAGCACAACATCAAATCGCAGAATAAGGTTTAGTTTTGTACAGTGTGATGATCCGATATTACCGGGACACAAAGGTACAGACAGTCACGACGGAGCACCCCAATATTATCAGCAGATGTCAATTTCAAGTTTTTAAAAACAATCAATAAATGAAGTTAAAGCTTTTTTAGAGTAGATGTGAGATAATTGTTTTTTGCAAGGGAGCCAAATACAAGATGGAAACATGTGTAGACCTTTTTTTTTTGGTCTGGGTACCAATTTCCAGTTGTTTAACGTTTCGGGACATGGTTAATTCGGATTACAAAATTCCATGGAAATATCGGGAGATTTTTTTAGAGGACCAAAATTTAAAAAAAGGGCCCATTTGATGAGAGTGAAATTGAAGGATGAAGAGAACCATAATGGTCTTGTAGATTTTAAAGATTTGAAGAAGTACAGTTGAAGTAGTGGTATGGGAGGGGGTACAATTGCATTGTGTAGTTTTATTTCAAGATACTCTATTCATGTGATTGTAAAAAAAGAAACTGATAGTTTTTGATATTTGTGAGATAAAGATTCATGAAATGGATATTACTGCATACCCCACGATTTAAAAATTAGGATTTTTTCTTTTTAAAAGAACCCTCTTTGATGATCGTCTGAAATTCACTTTTTTTCTCTTTTTCTTGGCCACTGAAGATCCAAGGTTTTAGCTGCTGAGTTTCTCTTCCTAAGGCGGAGTTGAAACCCTGTCAAACCTTTTCAAAGCTGAAGGTTTGTGAAAATCACCACGTCATTTAACTCTTTTTCTCTTGCCTCCTCAACAATGTTTGAAATCTTAATGCACAAATCCCCGCCAGATCTCCTTGCTTCTTTTTACTTGCTGTAAAGATGTTGCAGCTTCGTCCCACACCGGTGCCCTTATTAGTCATTTACCGTGAAATGGATTGCATTAATCAATGTTTCAACGAGAACGTCAGGGCTCGACATTGAAGAATCAGCCATCTTCAATCTGTCTGCACTTCACTTCTGCTACAGACATGATCTTGGCGATGATGGTGGTAAATAATAGAATCTTATGTTTTACTCTTTTTTATCCCTCCTCAATCTCTAAAAGGTATAAAAATCTCTTGATATTTCCTTTATAACTTTTTCTCTCATTTTTCTTAATCACCATTTGATTCTTTTGGTATTTTTTTTTTCAATGACCCCCCACTCAAACTCCCCCCCAAAAAGTCCGTCTTTGTTACAAGACCCCGAATTGTTACAACATTTGTTACATTTCACAACTTCATCAGCCCACAACAGCCGGACGGTTAGCGCCGCCAGCAGCACCAAAACAAGCCCTTATTTACGCTCAGAACTGTTTGATCACCACGTAGCAAATCATCCCCATCAAACAACACGTCAAACCCATCCACGAGGACTAGCCATCTTCTCGGGACCCTCTCCATTATTTCCATCTAATAGTAGTGGCACTCCCGTCAACAACAACCTCAGTCCCAGCGTATTCTCTGAAAAGTCGCTGAACTACTCCCTTTCATCCCCCTTTCCCCTGGATCCTCCTTCAACATCTCCCACAGCAGGAGCTAAAGCCGAGTCAGCCTCAGTCTCGACCTCGTCTGTGACCATTCTTCCGCCCACAACCACCATTCTCTTTCCTCGTCGCAGTAACTTTGATACCATTCCCAAAATGCCCCGCCGCCCGTCTCTTTTCACCATTGTTGGTGCCGGTCTTGCGTGTCTGATTTTTTTCTACGTCGTGTTCCCGAGCTCGTCGTCATCTTCGCATGATGCCGTGGCTCACTCTCTGGGCTCCAAGATTGTAAGTGGAGAAAAAATCAAGGCCGGCGTTGCACGAACGCCGGCTCAACTTACATCAGTGGAGGACTATGATCCCATTGACGCTTTGGGCAAGTCAGAAGGCCCTTCGCAAGACCTGATTGCAGGGGCTCCTATTATGGGTCACATGACCAATGAAACTATTCGCGCCGAAGTTGGTCGTGCTGGATGGAAGTTGTTTCATACCATTTTGGCCAAGTATCCTGTTAACCCCACACCTAATGATCGTGAAACATTGTCATCATACATTTATTTGTTTTCACGTGTGTATCCCTGGTATGTTTTTCTTTTTTTTTCGATATGTGTGTAAGTTGTTTTTCTTGCTAATATTTTGCTGTTCAGTGGACAATGTGCCGAACATTTTCAAGCATTATTAAGACAATACCCACCGCAAACCTCATCACGGGAAGCAGCATCACAATGGGGATGTTTTGTGCATAACCAAGTGAATGAACGGTTAGGTAAAGAGATTTTTGATTGTAGCACGATTTCCGATAAGTATGCATGCGGATGTGCCGAAGACGATGAGCAGGATGCTGCTGCCCGGGCGGCTAAAGATGCCTCCTTGGGAGAAGAAAAAGGTAAAGATACCACTAGTAAACGCGACACCACCTCTGGCGAGAGTGCTGGAGGAGTAGGGGCCGACGAGACTGGAGAAGTTGTTTTGGCTCATGAAGGTAATGAAGTATTGAAAGATTTGAAATTAGAGGTTTCAAAGTCTAAAGAAAAAGATTCCCCGTTAGTTTTAGAAAAAGGAGGCTAATGTAGATTTATTTTTTTTCTAATAGGAATTGATAACATTATGTGAAACGATCCAAAAAAAGTTTTTTTAATAGATAATGACCAAGTTGAATTATTCCGGTGAGCTTTAAACAGTGGGCTTTTTTTATGAGGATATTAATAAGAGGAGTGTGTTTTTTTTATGGGAACCACTCAGATTTATCACGAGTATGAGAAGAAGCGACTTGGGAATATGCTGGTACAGCGAAAGAGGGAATAAAAGGACAAGTGCAATTACAAATGATGGTAAAAAAACAATGGGGGCTTTTAGGCTGAGTTGAATAGTAGCTCTATTGCAATTTTCCTTTCAGGTTATATGAATTGAATTGGGATTTGATGTTTATTGTTCTTTGCATATAAATGACATGTATGAGTTAAATTTTTTTAAAAAAAGATGATGGAGGATAAGAGGGTTTTTTAACTGACCAAGGAAAACTGTCGTTTTCTGTCGCATTTAGAAAATAAAAAATAATAAAAGATATTTAAACTTCTTTTCTAAAGTTTTTTTTCCTATTTCAAATCATTTATCATTTGAGGTGAAATGTGGGCCTTTTTACCATCTGCTTTGTTTCTAAAATAGGAAGAATAGAAGAATAATGAGAAAGTTACTCTTCTCTTCTGAGAAAACAATAAAAAAACCAAGTGCCACATTATTCCGATAAAGGAATTAATATTTTTTTTCTCTTTCTTTCTTGCCTTTTACGGAAATTTTTTTGTTTAGGAAGCCTTTTTTTTAATCTTTCTTCTCCCCCCCCAAGTTGAATACGAAATCTTGTGCCTGGCTGAGAGTTGAATTCTTGTGGAATCTTAGGTATTATAAGTATACATCGTTGTTTTTTCTGTATTTTTTCTTCAGCCAGTTTATCTCTTCCCCTTTGTTGCTTTTCTCTCTCTCTCACGTCTCCATTTTTTTAAACATCGACTTTGACATTAACTTTTTTTTTCAATATAAAGACAAAAGCTCTCAATTTCTTTTTCCACCGTTTCCCTTAACCCTTCCCGATTCCCGTATTATCCCTCAATAATCTTGCCCCGTAACTCCCCAGCAGTCCCCTTTGGTCCTTGTTTGCAAACTCCTTGTTTAATGACGGAACCGGGAATCGCCTTTTCGCGGCGAATGGGCTCTGGCGGGGTTTGGCTGGGAAAGTTTTTTTAACGTTGTCATGTGTATTTTAAGTGTGGCGCATACAAGCCAAGTGGGCGTTAGATGTGTTTTCCAAGTTCGGGTGTCGGGGACTGTAACTTTGTGCGGCTCATGTGGTCAATGAAATTTCCCTTTTTGGTAAATTCCTCGATTTTTTTTTTCCTCAGATGGAGTGGTGTGGTTTTTTTTTCTAAACTTTCTTTCTCCCCATATCCAAGATCTTGGGGAGGTCTCCTCCCCCGCGGAGAAACTTCCGAAGAGAAAGAAAAGTAAAAATTGACTCTTTAGTTTTGATTGTCATTTGCTTTTGTTATCATCAGACAAGGATCCCATTGGATTAGTCCATGGCATTAGATTCCGATTTGTAAAAAAACGTAGGGTTTCAGATCAAAGAACCTTTCAGATACTGTTGAATTATTTTGGTCTCGTGGATGAGCGGCTGATCCTTAGCCATGTTACAACTTCTGTTACAATACTTTTGTCCAGAAAACCATCTTATCAAAACCGTTGTATTTTAGACGCGGCTACATAAAAATCCCTCATGGAAGTTTTGGACAATTGTCTTTAAATTCAAAGTTTATTGTTTTATAAAAAAAAACCTTTTAATCTTCAATATTAGACTTTATTAGTACTACTTTTAATCTGAAATAAAAAAAATATGGAAAATAGGGGACTGACGGGTTGCCATATAGATGGAACCCGGGCTCCTTATTATTTTCGTGCGGCGTAGTCAGGCTCATTTCTTTTTTCCAATGAGGAAGCCGCAGTTAGCAATGGGATTTGCCATGCGGAATTTCCCAGAGCCCTTGGTGACGGGTGAGTTAAGCTGGCTGTTACAGAGTGTTACTTTGGGCGGATTTGGGTGCGTGCGGCAGCTATTAAAAAGTCTCTCGCCCATTCCACACGTACGTAATAGGAGCTATACTATTATAATCCTCTCCATATATAAATGATTCTGTGTTCCCTCCCTAATGGATTCTTTTTTTTTTTTCTTCTTCTTCATACATCCTCATCTACATCTTTATCAATACACAGCACACAAACACAAAATTCACACACAATTTTAAAAACACCATTAATTCACAATGAAAATCGCAACAAACCAAGAAGTTAAGGAATACACCAATGCCATCTACACCGGCTTTGCCAAGGGCTGTGCTGTCGGCGCCGTCGTCGCTCTGGGTCTTTACCAAGTGGTCAAGCGCAAGCAATTCTTTGTTACCATGACGGCCACCACCAAGACATTCTTTGCCCTGGCGTTTCCGATTGGCTGCGGTATGACCAACCTCGAGTGGGTCTCGCTGGATTTCGATATGCGCCAATACGGCTTTGGTGAGGGCTCAGAAGCTGCTCTGGAGGAACAGAAGAAGATTGAGAAGATGACTACCGGCGAAAAGGTTTTGCACTACACTTCCGAAAACAAGTACAAGCTCATTGCTGGCGCATGGGCTGCATCCATGGGTGGCTCTTTCTGGTGGGTCAACAGAGATAAGTACATGACCAAGGCTCAGAAGATTGTCCAGGCCCGTATGTATGCTCAGAGTCTCACTATTGTTCTTCTTCTTGCCACTATGCTCTTGTCTGTCAATGGTCCTAGAGAGAAGGAGGATCCTCTTGCGGCCGAGTACTCTTGGGAAGCCATTGCTGCCAAGGAGGAGGCCCGCGAGAAGGCTGCTGGTCTTCCCACCAGAATTCCTGTCAAGACTTCTGAGCAGTAAATATTGAGTTGGGATACTGTGCGCAAGGACACTAAAAAAAGTGGAAACAAAAAAAATTTTATGAATGGTTTATGAATATACGACTTTGACGATGTTTATTTTGATTTGAAGGTTTTATTATTATTAAAAAAAAAAAAAAATTTATAGAGAATTGTAATTTTTAAATTATCATCAGAAAATATACATATTATGAGAAAATAAATAACCTGTAATAGCTTCAACTTTTTTTATATAAACAAAAAAACCTAGCGCTGGGTACATTTCCCAAATGTCCCAAAACAGGTGTTTAAGGATATTCATGCTGAGAAGCTGCGTGTGCCTGGACGGGCGGTACGACCAAAAGGGTGGGTAGTTCGTACCAAGTGGGTTAGGGCTGGTAAGGGTTAGGGCGGATAGCTCGTAATAACCGACATTGGAGAGCAAATCGGCTCTCTTTGGCCGCCGCTAGTCTAAAAGCCGCTTTGTCAAATCGCAAGCGCTTCAGCTTAGGGCAAAGTTCGGAAAAAAGAGCCTACAGGCTTTTTTGGTGGGCCAGGCAAGAGATTATGTTTTTTGGGACACGCTACGTCCTAGTCATACTGCTACTGTTCCCTTTTAATCGAGGTTCCGCTTCTGCTATTCCTAATTTTTCTTAATCTATTTGTAATACTATATTCAAAATCAAGAGTTTTGAATCTACCAGTAACTCAAGTTTAACATAAAAGTTTGTTGACCCCGAGGGCAAGAGGGGGAAAAAAAATCCCGCTTTTAAAAAAAAAACGGTCCGCACTACATTAAGAAAAAGCAGCCTCAAGACGGGCGGTCAGAGTAGCATTCCAGCGTTGAGCAAATACGGGTGATACATTCATCAGCAATGCTTCTGGGGTCTCAAACACAGCGCCCTTTTTGACCAGAGGTTTGGAACCCGTGGTAGCAGTCAAGGCCACAACGGTCCACCCGTCGTGCTCAAGTCGCGTGTCCAAAACGGTATTTTCTGCCGTGGTGATCCGTACGGGGTTTGTTAGCGAGTCCGGGAGCACGATGGAGAAAACCATGGATGAGTATTCGCGATAAAGAGCGGAATATTCTTCTTGGACTGTAGACTGGTGCATTTTTTTTTTTGTAGTGTGTGTACAAGAAAGAAGGGGGTTTACCAATTGATTAAACTAATGGGTTGAATGTAAGGTTGTGTTTAAAAGGGGGTTGTAACGCACTAATATGGAGAAGCTAAATAGGTCTCATAAAAAGAAATGTGTAATAGATAATGCAATATAGTTGTAATAGCTATTTTTCCCAGGAACGTCTTTGAAAATACAAAAATTTCCAACTTCTCACTTGTAGAAAAAAAAAACAAATCATTCGAAAAAAACTTTCAAAGAAACTCATTTATTTATTATCTCGACTTTTCATAACCACCGGGGCTTTGTCATATGTCGAGCACAATACATCTTTTCTTTGTTTTGCAACCAAAGCGCTTGTGGGCAAAAGCCCACCAAAGAGCGCTCAAATTTCCTTTTTTGGCAACATGATAACTGGACTACATATACGGGATATTATGTACTACGAAATCTCTGGCAGTCAATAGTTGGTTAGTCGGCTGTCGCTATCGTCCAATCGATAGCGGTGGATCGCTAAGAGCTTAAAAAAGCCGTTGAAGTGAAAAAAAATACAAGAGACGACCGTGACATTTGACGAGCATTTTTGATGGGAGTTCTTTTTATATACACGAACAGGAAGCAAAGCACAGATTTTTTTTAAAATTTTCAACTTGAAGAGCCCTTGATCGAGGGTTAATTTTTTTATTCATCTCGTGAGTTTATAGAATGATCCACCGTCGTTCCTTTGACTCTATGGCTTAGAACGGATCATAGATCAGCCAGCCGACACTCTCATGGAGCATATTGAAAGACCCGTTAAAGACAGCAGCATCAGATGCAGCAACCTTGCGAATCTTTCAATCTCTAAATGGTGTGAAACTTTTTTTGCAAAGACACTTGTATATATGATTACTTTCAACGAGAAAATTTTTCCAAAGTAAATAGAAAAAGACTCTAATATTATTTTAGAAATATAATCCAAGAGCCTATTATATATCCATCTTTGAATTGAAAAGCAAGAATCTGCTGTTTGTCAAATAAAATTTTTTTCTTTTTATTCTTCAAAATTCCCTTGCTCTCTCTCTCTCTTTTTTTCCTTCTTCCTTTTTTTATTTTTTCGTCACCACCACCACAACTTTTTAAATTTCCCACCATCGCCACCAACCTTGCAAAGCTTACATACTCACGCGCTGCTAACCTTCCCCTCTCCACCATCACCACCCAGACTCACCCTCCCTTTAAATGGACATCAAGGACCTGATAAATGAGCCCGAGCGGCCACGAGTGTACCTCGACATTTCAATTGGCGGCAAGCCCATCGGCAGAGCGATTTTCCAACTGGTGAGTGTTGATTGATTCCCAATGAATACATCCCCAGCATGAAATGTTCACCTTTAATGAAAATTTCCAACCAAAAAATAAAAGTTTCAAAATCATCTCACATGACTGATGAAAAAAAAAAAAAGGAAAGATGGGCTTTTTTTTCAATTCATCAACCTTTTATTATTTTTATGTTTTTTTTTTTTGAAACTCTAGAAATATATCGTGATTCATCTCTAACTTTTGGAGTCCATATCCATCCATAATGATCCTAGTTTAGTGATAGTAAGTGCTTGCAAAATTACCCATGACTTTCCAATTCACTCCCCCTTCTTCCTTCGATAAACGTATATCAAGTCCGTTCTAACCTTTTCACCCTCCCCCTTCTCCCTTCCTCCATCCAGTTGTCCCAAAAACAGCAGAAAATTTCCGGGCCCTGTGCACAGGCGACCGGGGCGTAGGTAAAATCGGATATCCGCTGCACTACAAGGGCTCCAAGTTCCATCGCGTCATCAAAAATTTTATGATCCAAGGCGGCGATTTTACCGTGGGAAACGGCACGGGCGGAGAATCCATCTATGGCGAGCGGTTCCCCGATGAACAACCTCTACTGACCTCGTCTGCCACCACTCCACCCACCCACGAGCCGTTTGTCCTGTCAATGGCCAACTCCGGACCCAACACAAACGGCTCCCAGTTCTTCATCACAACCCTTGCCACCCACCACCTCGATGGTAAGCACGTGGTTTTTGGCCGACTCCTGGCCGGCAAGTCTGTCGTGCGCACAATCGAACACACCCCAACCGGCGCCAACGACAAGCCCGTCCAGGACGTGGTAGTCACCGACTGCGGCGAGCTCCTGGCCACCGCCAAGCTCGAGGATTACATCGTGACCGACGGGACCGGAGACCCATACGAGGATTTCCCCGACGACGAGGACTCGGTCAAGACATCGGACGACGACCCAGGCCCTCCTCTTGCGGCGGCTGAGAAAATCAAGCAGATTGGAACAACCCTGCTGAAGGAAAGCAACACACAAGACAAGAAACTGCTTGCGCTTGCCAAGTACCGCAAGGCGCTGCGCTACATCAACGAGTATCTTCCGGACCCAGACAAACACCCAGGCCCCTACCGGCAGTTTCTGAAGCTTAAGACGGCGCTGCATCTCAACATTGCGCTGGTTGCGCTGCAGGTGGGGCAGTTTGCCGATGCCCAGCGGGCCGCAAACAATGCGCTGGACGTGGCCGGCATCACGCCGCAGGAGCGGGCCAAGGCGCTGTACCGACGCGGGCTTGCGTTGGCACGCAGTAAAAACGAGGAGAGCGCGGTGCTGGACTTTGAGGCGGCCCTTAAGATTGTGCCTGGAGATGCGGCCATTGTTAATGAGCTTGCTCGGGTGAAGCAGGTCATGCAGAAGCGTCGCGAGGGGGAAAAGGCGGCGTACTCAAAGTTTTTTGGAAAGTAAGAGGAAGTGAGGAGGACAAAAGTTAGTTTTTTATACAGTGTAGTAGATTACAGATGGGGGGGAGAGAAGGAGAGTAAGAAATAATCAAAAAAAGAAAGAGAAGTCGATTGCCCATATTTTCTACGTCATTTAACAGTCATAAGATATACAATTTTTTATTCCGTAATACAGCTGGTTACGGAACTGGAATACTTAAACAATGTTGAACCTTTTTTCTTTTCTATCCGAGCTGAGCACTTTTTTTTTTGTGTGCGGTCCCATGAAAATGGATTTTCTTTAATATTGGAACGATTGAAAACAAAAAAGGCTGGGTTGAATATGGTTTAGAATACAAAAAAGAAAAGACTTTTGTATGAGATGAGCAACCCAACTCAGGTGAGTCTCGACTTCTGAAAATAAAGGATCAGAGGGATATCTGGTGATGAGAAGTTTGGAGTCGACTTGAAAGAAAGATTGGAATCGAGTGATGAAACCAAAGATAAAAAGTTAATCAGAGTTCGAATAGGAATAATAAAAAGCCGTCTTTATTTTTATTTCTGTCTCAAAGTTTCCATACTTTTTGATTTTTGGGTCCTACAATTACATTTCCCACCAAAATCAAATTTCCAAATATAGTTATCGATTGCCGCTTTGGGACACCCGCGTCAACTCCTCCTAACAAGCCCATTATCACCTCCGCAATGCTTACAGCCCAGCCCCAAGCCCAGCCCCAAGCCCAGCCCACCTTCACCAGACTTTAAAGTGCGCATCACAAGGCTCGTTTCCCATAATATGAAATCCTTTTTCAACTCTCACCACCACAAATAAAAACCCTTCCTTCTTTCCTTTTCTTTTAAAACTTCTCTTGCTTCATATCTTCTTCCCCTCCCGCTTTCCTGCATCTCTTATATAACATCCTCATCGACTTTACCGTAATCATTCAACCTCATATCAAACACTCGCAAAATGGACCTCGAAAAGGGATTGGAGCAGCATAACGAGGAAAAGCTGCATAAGAAAAAACGCTTTGCTTTCAACGGAAATATCCTCAAATTCCGCCAGGACCCCATCGAGATCGATGTGGCCCGCATCCAAAGCAAGCTCAAGTACAAGTACATTCTTGTTTTCTTCCTCGCCCTCTGCATCATCCTCACCTCCATCAGCGTCTCGGGCTGCTCCAATTCCTCCAAGGGCAGCGCAAACAACTTCCTCATGCAGCTCCGCTACGCTGCTTACGAACAGCCCGCTCTCTCCGGGCCAGGCATCGTCAACTCCGACGCCTACACAACGTGGAACTCCAACGTCGAAAACAAAACTGACATGACGGTGCGCATCGGCTACTTTGGTACTTGCACCCGCTCCACCCTCCAAACCTCCGCCACCGCCCACCACAACTGGTTCTGCACAAGAAACGTCACTCTGCTCGCCTCCATCATCCAGGTCCCCACCCAAGACCCCTTCAACTTAATCTACCTCATGAACAATGTCCGCAACCACCACGTTTCCCCGGCCATTCTCATTGTCAGCGTCTGCATCAACTTCATTGCTCTGGTGTTCCTCCTCAGAGCAAGTCTCAAGCGGCCAAACCTCTACTTCATCTCCACCGGCCTCACCGTTTTTGCCTGCACTCTCGGCCTAGTCGGCATGGTCTGGCAACAAGCCTCAGTCGATACCGCAGTTAGCGTCGCAAGAAACCTGTCCAACAACTCCATTGTCGCCCATAGCGGCCGCGTCCCCGCCGGGCTTGGCTGGACTTCCATCTTCATCTTGTTCTGCACTGCCATCGGTATCGTCTGTCTTGTGCTCTCGGAAAAACAGGCCCTTGTGCTCTATAACGACATTGGCGACGACATTGGCGACCCGGAAGGTGCTCACCACATCCCAGAGGAGTTTTCTCAGGAACATTCTCCTCAACATCAGCATAACGCGTCCCAATCATCCCATGTCCATCAGGAACAGCAATTGCAGCATCCACAAAGCTTGATCACTCATGAGGCCTTATCCATACCGGGGAACCTCCATTCTAATAGAGTACCCTATCCATTAGACGAAGGAATACCGAAAGCTTATTGAAGAAAGACATGAAGACTAAACTTTTTTTTTTTAAAAAAAACCCTTCTTATTAGTTTTGTATCTTTCTTTCATTTGCTTTTATGTCTACGACCCACCTTTTTGTTTATCAAGTCTTTCGTTTTTTTTCTCCCCTCATATGTACCAGTATTTTTGTTTTCAGTGTAAAATAGTTTTAACCATGTTCATCATACCCTATTTTTTTTTTGACAGCGTTTTCTCAATTCAGACAAATGTCTCATGCCAACACCGAATTTATATTAAACTTTCGTTCAATGCTACGAAAACGGGTGTTTTTTAATTCTCTAAACGGTCTGAGACAAATAAACCCGGTTGTCTGTAAACTTCGGGGCATGGCCACCTGAGCCCGGCTGAGCGCCCAAATGCAGGGCCCCCTTACAAAACTCTGCTTGATCTTCAGGGTTCATGTCTCGCCAACAGTCAAGATTCCCAAAGGGTTAGGGAATATCGTGTCTCAGAATAAAGTCATGTGATATGCTTCTCTGCAGTGTTCTGCCAACCATATTCGTACATTTTTTTTCAATACCTTCTTTACAACATTTTATCTATCGTCGCCGGCATAACACCTTCAATGCTTGTGTCCAATGCCAAAATCTTCTAAAGTCCATATTAATATGTACATTTGAAATTATATTTTGAGTAAGTTCTTGTATATATATAAAGATACAACCATCTTTTGATGATTATACACAAGCACAACTATATTGCAGTTTTCAGCTTTAACAATGTCTTTTTCCCAGAAAACTTTATGTGTTCCGGTGGGACCCGCTAGCCCTTCCAAGAAGGGAGTTCTCAGCTGCTGGAGAAAATCAATATCAGCCTTTTTCCGCAGTTGCTCTCTTTCTATGAAGGGTAAAGCGTTGTTTTCCCGGGTTTCTACAAAAAATAGCGAGATCCACGTTGTAGAGTCACCTTTTACGGGAACTACTCTTGTAGAAGATGGCAGTTTTGACAGCACTTACACTACTGACGAAGAGAGTGATGAAAGTGATGAGGAGAGTTATAGCGAAAGCAATGAAAGTGACGATGAAGATGTAAAGGAAAAAACCTTGTGTGGGGAGCATCTAAAGGTAAATGAAAATGTGAGCACTTTGACCTGCTCAGAATACACTCACAAAGAAGACGTTCTGTTTACAGAATCTACTAGCAATGAAGTCACAATTTGGGTTTCATCTCCTGAATTGGTCCACCCTGTTCCTAGGGCGTTACAGTCTACTTCGACTATCCCCTCCAACGAATGGACCTTTACTGAGCCTACAAAACCGGCCTCTTTTGTCCCCCGCCTACCCCCCATTTTCGAGGACATTGAAGAAGAATTGACACACCTGGACTGGCCAGTTACAAAGATTTCAACTCCTCCAGCATTTGAGGATGCCTTCTGCTCTCAGCAGCCGGCGTTCCGACACCCACGCTCGTCAGTAAATTCCTTTGACATTTTGGCCTGGTCTGCCACTCCCCAAACTCACACCTACGTCCGGCTTGCGGAAGCAACCATAGACAAGCACGCCGAGTTGACCATTCTTACCAAGCGCACGACCGTGCCCGAGCCTGCATTGGGACCAGATTCGCGTCGCCAGTATGATGCGCTACGTTACCAAGCTACCCAATCAATGCTAACGTCCCGTGACGAAATAATTTATAAAAAAACAAGTGATGTTGACCACTTTTCTGACCTGGTTGATATGCGTCTTGCAGAAGAGTCGGATGACCGTGCCAAGGGATTTTCCGACGTCTACCTGCAAATGACTCTCACTCTGGACAAGTACAAGACCCTATTAACCCGCGTCTTGGCCGAATACAAGGCGTGTATTAAGAGAGCATTTGAGCTGGGCATTACAATCAAATGCGCGCGCCTCAACATTAGCCAGCTTGAGCACCGGCAGTCGTATCTAGTTGCGCTGACACAAACGGGGCCGGGGCCGTATCCTCGGCTGGAGGGCGGCGACAGTTTGCGGCGCATGGCGCTGCGGCGGTCTCTAGTTTTGTCAGCAGCCACGTATGGCGGGCCGCTTTTACAGGATTATCGGGGTAAATGCGAGGTGATGGAAAAACAGTTTTACTGGTACACCAACCGTGCCGCAGACTGCGCCAAGTTTCTTGATAAGGTTATAAAGTGTGGCATAGATGTGTTGTGCGAGGATGTTTATGTGGAGTAGAGGGTGCAGAAAAAAACAGGTGTATGTAAAAGGGCATTAAATTAGGGATTTACTGAGTAGCATCAATCATTTTAATAAAAGGTATAATTTTGAAGTTGGTTAAATCCACCATAAGTATATATAAATGGAAGGTCTTCCTTGGTATCAGTTTTAAATCTTGTTGTATCCACCCCCTAGTAACTCAAAATGTCGGAGCTCAAGTCGATTTTGAAAAAGCAAAAGTCGTTCAAAAAACGGGTTTTCAAAAAACACTCACCTAAAAACGCTGGATCGTACGAGCCCCGAATTGTTCGGTTCAATGAAATGAATCTGGTCACTGTGACGTTTTTCCTGAGCGAAGGCCCCCCACCTTGTTGGGACCCGGACCACCGCGACCGGGACGACCCCTATGGGGACGGTTTCGTTGCCGACGAGTCCATGACATACGATGATCTGCGTGGCCGAGCCATCATTCGGTACAATACCCGGCACAATCGAACCAACCTGGGCAGAGGAAGCATTGCAGAGTCAATTATCTTCCACTCCACAATGAAGCTCAACTCGGGAAAGTTTTCATTGTTGCATCCCTTCAAGTCAGTTCGCAAAATGTGGCTCAAGCACAGATATGGAGATGTATTTTGAGATGTGAGCCTTTTTTGCATAATGTATATTTGGATATAATGATATAATGATTTAATGAAGATATAGTTTTGATGAAAAAAAGTTCAAATTTATGCCACTTTTTTCTTTTAAAAGATATTTTTCATGTAACTTAAAGATGAATTCATACAACATTTCAAATCAATGCAAACCCGGTATTGTGCAAAATGTATAAATAAAAGGATTTTGTTGAAAAAAAACGAGACTTGTTATTCCAGTTAGTTTCAAAATGACTTACTCGAAAAAACTGCGTTATCCAAGAACTTTTAAAAATCTAAAGCGGATTCACAAAAAAGCAGGCAAAATGACACCACCAATATTCAAAAAATACATGGACATAACACCCAAAAAGCTAAAGCACTTGCTATTTGACAAATGTGAGATCCTCTTGCAAGATCTGGACCATTATCAAGTTTGCGGTTTGCCGGATCAGGTGTTATCAGATGTGGATGAAGATGATGGTGATGAAAATAAAACTCTATACAAACGCATGGCTCAAATTATTCTAGACAGGTTTCTGGACAAGCATAACTGCAAAAAGGGTATCACTGAGCAGTCCACGTTTAAAGCAGAGCTTGACCTTCGGATAAAAAAAAAGCGGATTATAATAAACAAGGATCTTGAGGCCTCATTGGATGAACTCCAACAAAAAGTGACGAAAGGACTTGAGGATATTTACTACAATATCGACGCCAACACATGTGAAAAGGTTATGGCGATTACTAGAGTGGATAAAAAACCTGACGAGAAGATGAGGAGCCTTGCGATTTATGAAGAGGCGAGTAAAGCGAAGGAGCATGTGGAAAGGGTGTATAAGCAGGCGCTAGAGACGGGGACACTAGCGTTTAAGCAAACTGCGGAAAAAAGGCGACACAAACTGGCGGTCAAAGAAATAAAAAAAATTCAAGGAAAGCTGGAAACGGTGGAACGTCAGGGCATGACGGCATACTATAGGCTTGACAAGGGCGATTGTTTGCGGCGGGGGGTTTTGCGGAACATTATGGTGAAGAAGGTGAATGAGTTGGGGAAACAAGTGCTGGAAAGGGGGAAAGAAAGAGTTGAGGAGGCGAAAGAGGCCGAGACGGAAAAGTACGAGAAGGCGAGAGTTGTGGAAGATGAGTTTGAGAGTTTTCAAGACTTTTGTTCGTATGTATTCCTTTGTACTTTATAATGAGTAAAATATATTTTTTTTTCAGAAATAGCAACTCAAGACTTGAGGGAGGGAGACCGATCTACCATATTTGCCAAGATAAAAGTATAACATTTTAACGAGTTGCTATACGATTGAGAATAGAAAGATCGGAATAAGGTTATATATAAATTTAAATTTTAATGGTAAAGATGATGGGTATTTTAAGGTTGAGGGAGAAGTGGGATTGAGGAAGCTTGGATTGTTTCAACTTTAAATTCAAATGACAACATGAGGAGGGCACAGAACTGGGAGAAGGCTATGGGGATTTCGAGATTGGCAATGATGTGATTTAATATGGGGATTGTTCAAGAGAGGGAAAACAGGAAGTGATTACAATGGAAGATAAAGGATAGAGGGGAAAGAAAGTGGGGACGAAATTTTATTATATAGAAGATAATTGCAAGATGGAGGGTGAAGGGGAAACTCGATATGGAGAGAAGCAACAAAGGCAGCCAAAGATGCAATTTCTCCTTTGCTCCAGCTGAAGATTTCTGGAAGGGGATGTGAATATTTAATTTAACGGATGAATTCCCTTTGAAAAAAATTTTAAATTAAAAAAAAGCTACTCTAGCCAAGTATTTAAGGAGGTTTGCAAATATCAAGGTAAGAAAGGGGGTTGGGTGGATAAGAGGAGGTCTCAATATTGTCCAATGGATTGTGACCGTACTTGGTGAATAGGAAGCTTTGGTGATTCAAGGGCATTTAAATTTTATAAAAAAATATAAAAGAACTCTTTCCACTTCCAAGGTAATCGAGAGGATTCTCCTTCTTCAGCTTCACGCCACCTTGAGAAAAAGCCATATAAATGGCAAGTGCAGTAGTCAGAGTCGACTTCAAGATGTTTGAAAGGTTCCCATAAATGGCGTTTATAAGGTTTCTCTCTCCCCTACTACGCTTGCTATTTTTCAGCGTGGTTTGCGATACGTAATCAGTGCCCGCCGGGTGCTTGAGACCATTTAATCTTGGGTGCCACTAATTTACACAACGGTGACGGTACGAGAAATTAATTTCGGGGGAGTCGCCAGCACGTGACTTGACGGACCTTTTGGCACGTTTTTTCGTTTAGATAGCAAGGACCTGCTTAGGTGAGGCTTCAGGTCGCAAGGGGTCTTTCAAAATCCAATGAGAGCGAAAAAAAATTGGATAAAAGGGAAGGAAGAACATTCAATTATAGGAGCTAATAGGCTTTATCGATCGATCGTTGGTGTGGGCAAGTCTTTTATTAAAATCACCTACATACCGCAGAAGCATTTAAGCATAACTGATATTGGAATGATTTAGGCCAAAGGCTGAAATGAATTGGGCCAAGCTGGAAATTTTACATTCAAGGTTGAGGTAGAAACCTTGTTCAGACGGGCTGCATTTCTTTTTATAATGACAAAAAAGCTGCAACGCTAATCAAGTGCAGTAACTGGGCCTCAGACTTTTAAAAGTTAAAATAAATTAAAAAAGCTTTGGTATGTAGTGAGTACACGCTGACTCCTGAGAAGACGAGGTCCTACAAAATTTTAAATGATTGCACCAAATCTAACATTGGTAAAAAAGAAAAAAAAACACCTGCTCAAGTAGCACGAGCAATCCAGTCTGATATGTGCAGTGCATGGAGAGAAAAAAAGCAACCACAATTATTTCAAAATCTGGGATTAGCAATCTCTTTTTATTTTATTTGTAAATGGAAATGTGCATGCTTCTTCAATAAAGCAGATCTACAAACAATCAAATTCAAAATGGCGTAACCTTGAGATATATATGTATCATTGAATAAGAAGGAACAGTAGACATCAGCAGGTGCGTAAATTTGCAAAAACGCTGCCTAGTTGAAGGACCTGAACAAGGACATGTTATTTTAAGACACGCCTCAAAATCTGCAGAGATTGAATAAAACATTCAAAGGTCTAATTGCATAATTGTTGGAGCATTCAAAACTTGTCAACTAGGTTGAGGAGGTTGGACAAGACAAAGTTTTGAGTTTTTTAAAAAAATAAACCGATACAAATAAACCACTTTGGTGAAAGAAATATCAGATATTCGCTTATCCTGTCAAGAGGGTATCACAGTAAAGGCAAACAACCCCCCACTCGGATTTGTTATAAAAATAACCGGATTAAGCTGTAAACTGGAGGAGGGAAAGATAATCCCAAAAATCATTTTCCAAATAAAGAGAGTTTTAGCATGTTCAAGCTAGCTAGTGTATTTGGCTACGTGATCACAGCTAATGCTGAACTAAAAGCGGACTAGAACTCTCCAAACCAAGAACATTGGTTATTTCGGAATGCTCAGTATAGTGTAGAATAATACCTCGGAGAGTTAATACAAATAAGCTTAATTGTATTTAAGACCCAGACTGACCAGTATAGTTTCAACCGCTCTAGAAAACGCATTAGAGTTCAACGTGGTTAAACCAGTATTATTTAACGTATTACTTTTTCTGTCGGAAGTCCTAGAGGGCTATCGAAAGGCAGTTCTTCTACTCAACAATACATCTGAAAGCCAAGACGCGATTTAGTTTTAATTAAAAAGCTGAAAATAATTAGAAACAAAACGTTAACACCAAAGAGTAATTAGAATGTCAAAAGGTCGTCTTACGGAAAAAAGAGAAAAAAAATTTTCTCGTTGAAATAGATCGTTACCAGGTATTACGTAGTTAGAATATTTATTACTACATGTAGTAGAAACGAAAAATCTCAAATTAACTTTTCGTGCGTAGTATTACTATTGACAGGAGAAAGGGGAGGCGTTAGTTATAATATACAATAGGTAGAATTTGGACGGGAAAGGAGCATTTTTATTTCAGAAAATAGGATATGATGAGAATTTGACATTGAATTGTTAAAAAAAATGTAACATTGGAGAGAGTTGGAATTTGTTTTTTTTGAAGATTGGAATTAATTAATACAGTAAAAAGTGGCATTTTTTTAAAAAAAAAAGTGTCAATAAACTATCTCCACTTTTTTTATTTTAGTGCTTCAAGTAATGTAGAGTTGTTTGTTTATCATGCATGTTATGAAAGATTGTAAGTCTTTGTCTTAACTATGCGCTTGTTTGTTATGAAGGAAATCAGGTCAGTAGCTACAAAATAAAGAAATGCCTCGGAGGCCTAGTGAGAAGAAAAAGAAGATGGATAATGAAATGAAAGCTGAGTATCTGATAAGAACGAGGGGAAAGAACTGAAACCGTTGCATCTTAATAGTTTTTTTTGGTATCATAGTAAGAGAAAATAAATGAAACAAAGAACAAGGTCACTATGATATCGTTTAATTCAAGTTTTTGGTTATTTAAGAAAAGGCGAGTAAACATGGACGATAAGGTGATTCACAATCAAGACGACGACGACATACATAAACAAGGTCAAAGAGAGAAATAATGGGAACGCTAAAAAAAATATTAGTAAAAGTGGGTGGTATATTATTCATAATAGGTTTAGCGTACTTTATCACATTGGTCTCTATTAGTCAAAGTCATTGATGATGGAGGTTTTGGATAAGGACACCCATATATGGAACGATAAGTGTGAGTTGGGAACCAAGCGCTTTTATAAATACGGAGGCGCCCTCAGGAAGTCTGAAATTGGTGATGGTAGTAGAAGAATTAATGAAAAAAAGAAAAAAAAAAAACTATCAGTAGCCCTCGGACAAAAAAAAAAATAGAACTATGGTTAAAATTTAAGACAGGTAAAAAAAAAGAAAATGGAGATGAAAATAAACCGAAAAAAATAAGGCTGCAGTAATAAAAAGGTTACTTCGGGTTAATATTAAAAAATGGGGAAGCTTAAAAGTGAAAAACATATATTCATTAAAAAAGGTAGCATATTTAAAAAACCTTCTTTGATCTTCGGAGTCTTTGTTGGTGTAGGTGGCTGTAGAGTGAAGTCGCTGAACAGTGCACCGAGTGAGGGTAAGGGCTGAAAAGGCTTTTAAAGAATAGGTGAGAAAAAAAATCAGGAATTGGGCGTTTGTAAAGCGGAGTAGACTTTGATCAGAATTAGGGGCAGTACCCGCTACTTTGATTGCGTGAATCCAGATTGGTATTCAGGAGACTAAAATGGAACTGAGCGGTTGGGAGTTGTTAATGGAGCTTAAAAATGAGATCATGACTTTTTAACGGAGAACCATCCGACAATTACGTGTACAATAAAGAAAGGTGAACAATGAAAATAAGGCGAAATTGTGGCGAAAGCGATCAGTGTGAAGAAATGAGAGTATGGTAAAAAGTTTAAGCTTGGACGCAAATGTTACTAACGATAGGCTGGATCATTGATGGGTAGATTGGAAACGAATAGCAAGTAATAATGGTTGAAAAAGGGCGTAATTTCAAGAAATGCGAACTTTATGTATGAATATGTCGTAGATTTAACCACCATAAAAAGGTGGTATTTTAGCTCAAGTCTTAAGTCACAAGTAAGACAAAGGATTGTCCGCCGCATGTAAGTAAAAAATTTAAAAAAAAAACCGCGACATAAATGCACAGCTGCCAAAATGTCGACTTTCTTTATAATTTTTAGTTATTATTGCCGGTGGTCCACAGAAAGGGGGAAAGACCGCAACAACCGTGAACCAAACGTCATGGCTTTCAATCACATTCAATTGGAGGAGATTAAAAGGACATTTCATGATACCAACAATGTCAAATAAAGTCAAGCAACAATAGTTGACAGTAAATAGAAATTAAAAAAACCCTGCCCAAGTCCGACAGATGGCCAATTGAACAAAACTGAAGAGAGAAAAACAACGACCTTTACAACTGTTTAATCAAAAAGAAACAACTAAAAATAGTATCCGCGTATTTGGATTGAAATTGTTTTGGGAAGTATGCAGATGGCATCCGAACCCCAAAAGTAATAAACGCTGCTATTAAAAAAAAGTCGCCCTTGATATATAAGTTTGGCGATACCCTCCATCTTACATTTCGTAAACCAACCCTTTTGTCATTCGTTTTTTTTTATTTCTTCTCAGCTATTTCAAATTTTGAAACCTAGTGTTAAAAAAAACTTACCAAAAGAAGGAATATAATCAAATTCCTTTCTTTTTTTAAAAAAAAATTTAGTTTATATTACAACTATTCTTAAGGTATGATTGAAATACACAAATAAGGCCCAGTGTAATTATCTAACCTAGACATAGAAGAAAAAAGTAAAAAAAAAGATTAAATTAAATAAAGTTTTTTACAACACAGTAGTAAGTAGCAATGTTAAAATCTTAAGTGCCTTGAAATGTTGACATCCTTTAGCAATGCGTGTTAGTGCATTATTAATTCCAATATTTGGAATTGTAGCCGCAATGGCTGCGTGTGTTGTGGATGAGAGTACCTGCGATAATGCTTGTAAATATGCCAATACCCTTATTGCTTCTTATTATTACAATAAGGAACTACTCACAGGTGCCTTATTAACCCCTAAATGTCCACTTGACGTCCAAGTCGATGTAAATGGTGCAGAAACAAACTTATATGGTACAGCAATATCTGTCATTACAGCATGCAATTATTGTGTGACACAAGGTATTGTGGATCAAGATGATTACGGTCAGTATGATGCTTGGATGATCAAATGCGCAAATGAATACACTATTCCTACTAGCATTGATACTCAATGTGTGTGTGACATCGGAGATATTAGCACCGAAACCTGTCAAACAATGTGTGGAACCGCAAGCAATTATGAAGTGAACCTAATTGGCACCGTGGTTTGTGGACTGGTTGATAATGTTGTACGAAGAAGTGTTGTCGGGTGTGTCTTGTGTGGTAACTTAGGTGCTGCGGGAGATAATATTGATTGTGGAATCCTTACTATTGTGTGCAGTTTAGTTACAGGTCTCCTCAGCTTGCTTAGCGCGATTTTAAATGTAGTCGGAACTCTTCTCAGTAATGTATTGAGTCTTGTTGAAGACCTTTTGGCAAATTGTGAGGATGAGGTTGACCTTACGAAGACAAATTTGTGCACAATGTCAACTTGTGAAATGGATAACCTTGATAATGATACATGTACTTATTATTGCAATCAGGCCCAAAGTCTATTGGATTCAAATGAACTTGCTTCAGCTACTTGCGACGATCTTACTTTGACAGAAAAAGAAATCTTTGGAGGATGCTTTATGTGTGGCTCAATTATTACGTATAATGTCACGTTACCCATTCAAAATGAATTTGTCGCGATTACCAGTTTAGGAACGACTTGCGCAGAGGAGTTACAAGACGGTGTGTGTTCGAATCTCTTTGTGGAGTCTCTGTCTTTATCATCAGTAGAAGCTGTGGAAGATGCATCATCATCTTCCGAAGCAGCAGCAGACGCGGCATCATCATCTGATTATGCGGCAGATGAAGCATCGTCATCATCAGAAGTAGCAGCAGACGAGGCATCTTCATCGTCAGAATTGGCCGCCGACAAGGCATCTTCGTCCGACGCAGAGGCTGATGAGGCTTCGTCTTCTTCTGAACTCGCCGCCGACAAGGCATCTTCGTCCGACGCTGAGGCTGATGAGGCTTCTTCATCTTCCGAGTTGGCCGCCGACAAGGCATCTTCGTCCGACGCTGAGGCTGATGAGGCTTCTTCATCTTCTGAATTGGCCGCCGACAAGGCATCTTCGTCCGACGCAGAGGCTGATGAGGCTTCTTCATCTTCTGAATTGGCCGCCGACAAGGCATCTTCATCGGACGCCGAGGCTGATGAGGCTTCGTCTTCTTCTGAACTCGCCGCCGACAAGGCATCTTCATCGGACGCTGAGGCTGATGAGGCTTCGTCTTCTTCTGAACTCGCCGCCGACAAGGCATCTTCATCGGACGCTGAGGCTGATGAGGCTTCGTCTTCTTCTGAATTGGCCGCCGACAAGGCATCTTCGTCCGACGCTGAGGCTGATGAGGCTTCGTCTTCTTCTGAACTCGCCGCCGACAAGGCATCTTCATCGGACGCTGAGGCTGATGAGGCTTCGTCTTCTTCTGAATTGGCCGCCGACAAGGCATCTTCATCGGACGCTGAGGCTGATGAGGCTTCTTCATCTTCTGAACTCGCCGCCGACAAGGCATCTTCGTCCGACGCTGAGGCTGATGAGGCTTCGTCTTCTTCTGAACTCGCCGCCGACAAGGCATCTTCGTCCGACGCAGAGGCTGATGAGGCTTCGTCTTCTTCTGAACTCGCCGCCGACAAGGCATCTTCGTCCGACGCAGAGGCTGATGAGGCTTCTTCATCTTCTGAACTCGCCGCCGACAAGGCATCTTCATCGGACGCTGAGGCTGATGAGGCTTCGTCTTCTTCTGAACTCGCCGCCGTCAAGGCATCGTCATCCGATGCTGAGGCTGATGAGGCTTCGTCTTCTTCTGAATTGGCCGCCGACAAGGCATCTTCGTCCGACGCAGAGGCTGATGAGGCTTCGTCTTCTTCTGAATTGGCCGCTGACAAGGCATCTTCATCGGACGCAGAGGCTGATGAGGCTTCTTCATCTTCTGAACTCGCCGCCGACAAGGCATCTTCATCCGACGCTGAGGCTGATGAGGCTTCGTCTTCTTCTGAACTCGCCGCCGACAAGGCATCTTCGTCCGACGCTGAGGCTGATGAGGCTTCGTCTTCTTCTGAACTCGCCGCCGACAAGGCATCTTCGTCCGACGCTGAGGCTGATGAGGCTTCGTCTTCTTCGGAATTGGCAGCTGACAAGGCATCTTCATCTGACGCAGAGGCTGATGAGGCTTCGTCTTCTTCTGAACTCGCCGCTGACAAGGCATCTTCATCTGACGCTGAGGCTGATGAGGCTTCTTCATCTTCCGAGTTGGCCGCTGACAAGGCATCTTCATCGGACGCTGAGGCTGATGAGGCTTCTTCATCTTCTGAACTCGCCGCCGACAAGGCATCTTCATCCGACGCTGAGGCTGATGAGGCTTCGTCTTCTTCTGAACTCGCCGCCGACAAGGCATCTTCGTCCGACGCTGAGGCTGATGAGGCTTCGTCTTCTTCTGAACTCGCCGCCGACAAGGCATCTTCGTCCGACGCAGAGGCTGATGAGGCTTCGTCTTCTTCTGAACTCGCCGCTGACAAGGCATCTTCGTCCGACGCTGAGGCTGATGAGGCTTCTTCATCTTCTGAATTGGCCGCCGACAAGGCATCTTCATCGGACGCTGAGGCTGATGAGGCTTCTTCATCTTCTGAATTGGCCGCCGACAAGGCATCTTCGTCCGACGCCGAGGCTGATGAGGCTTCGTCTTCTTCTGAATTGGCCGCTGACAAGGCATCTTCGTCCGACGCAGAGGCTGATGAGGCTTCTTCATCTTCTGAATTGGCCGCCGACAAGGCATCTTCGTCCGACGCTGAGGCTGATGAGGCTTCGTCTTCTTCTGAATTGGCCGCTGACAAGGCATCTTCATCTGACGCTGAGGCTGATGAGGCTTCTTCATCTTCCGAGTTGGCCGCTGACAAGGCATCTTCGTCCGACGCTGAGGCTGATGAGGCTTCGTCTTCTTCTGAACTCGCCGCCGACAAGGCATCTTCGTCCGACGCAGAGGCTGATGAGGCTTCGTCTTCTTCGGAATTGGCAGCTGACAAGGCATCTTCATCTGACGCAGAGGCTGATGAGGCTTCGTCTTCTTCTGAACTCGCCGCTGACAAGGCATCTTCATCTGACGCTGAGGCTGATGAGGCTTCTTCATCTTCCGAGTTGGCCGCTGACAAGGCATCTTCATCGGACGCTGAGGCTGATGAGGCTTCGTCTTCTTCTGAACTCGCCGCCGACAAGGCATCTTCGTCCGACGCAGAGGCTGATGAGGCTTCGTCTTCTTCTGAACTCGCCGCCGACAAGGCATCTTCATCGGACGCTGAGGCTGATGAGGCTTCGTCTTCTTCTGAACTCGCCGCCGACAAGGCATCTTCATCCGATGCTGAGGCTGATGAGGCTTCGTCTTCTTCTGAATTGGCCGCCGACAAGGCATCTTCATCGGACGCTGAGGCTGATGAGGCTTCGTCTTCTTCTGAATTGGCCGCCGACAAGGCATCTTCATCGGACGCTGAGGCTGATGAGGCTTCTTCATCTTCGGAATTGGCAGCTGACAAGGCATCTTCATCGGACGCAGAGGCTGATGAGGCTTCGTCTTCTTCTGAATTGGCCGCTGACAAGGCATCTTCATCCGACGCAGAGGCTGATGAGGCTTCTTCATCTTCTGAACTCGCCGCTGACAAGGCATCTTCGTCCGACGCAGAGGCTGATGAGGCTTCTTCATCTTCTGAATTGGCCGCCGACAAGGCATCTTCGTCCGACGCTGAGGCCGATGAGGCTTCGTCTTCTTCTGAATTGGCCGCTGACAAGGCATCTTCATCTGACGCAGAGGCTGATGAGGCTTCTTCATCTTCCGAGTTGGCCGCTGACAAGGCATCTTCGTCCGACGCAGAGGCTGATGAGGCTTCGTCTTCTTCTGAACTCGCCGCCGACAAGGCATCTTCGTCCGACGCTGAGGCTGATGAGGCTTCGTCTTCTTCTGAATTGGCCGCTGACAAGGCATCTTCATCCGACGCAGAGGCTGATGAGGCTTCTTCATCTTCTGAACTCGCCGCTGACAAGGCATCTTCGTCCGACGCTGAGGCTGATGAGGCTTCGTCTTCTTCTGAACTCGCCGCCGACAAGGCATCTTCATCGGACGCTGAGGCTGATGAGGCTTCGTCTTCTTCTGAACTCGCCGCCGACAAGGCATCTTCATCCGATGCTGAGGCTGATGAGGCTTCGTCTTCTTCTGAATTGGCCGCCGACAAGGCATCTTCATCGGACGCTGAGGCTGATGAGGCTTCGTCTTCTTCTGAACTCGCCGCCGACAAGGCATCTTCGTCCGACGCTGAGGCTGATGAGGCTTCGTCTTCTTCTGAACTCGCCGCCGACAAGGCATCTTCATCGGACGCTGAGGCTGATGAGGCTTCTTCATCTTCTGAATTGGCCGCCGACAAGGCATCTTCATCGGACGCTGAGGCTGATGAGGCTTCTTCATCTTCTGAATTGGCCGCCGACAAGGCATCTTCGTCCGACGCAGAGGCTGATGAGGCTTCGTCTTCTTCTGAACTCGCCGCCGACAAGGCATCGTCATCCGACGCTGAGGCTGATGAGGCTTCGTCTTCTTCTGAACTCGCCGCCGACAAGGCATCTTCGTCCGACGCTGAGGCTGATGAGGCTTCGTCTTCTTCTGAACTCGCCGCTGACAAGGCATCTTCATCGGACGCTGAGGCTGATGAGGCTTCTTCATCTTCTGAATTGGCCGCCGACAAGGCATCTTCATCGGACGCTGAGGCTGATGAGGCTTCGTCTTCTTCTGAACTCGCCGCCGACAAGGCATCGTCATCCGATGCTGAGGCTGATGAGGCTTCGTCTTCTTCTGAATTGGCCGCCGACAAGGCATCTTCGTCCGACGCTGAGGCTGATGAGGCTTCTTCATCTTCTGAACTTGCCGCCGACAAGGCATCTTCGTCCGACGCAGAGGCTGATGAGGCTTCGTCTTCTTCTGAACTCGCCGCCGACAAGGCATCTTCGTCCGACGCTGAGGCTGATGAGGCTTCGTCTTCTTCTGAATTGGCCGCTGACAAGGCATCTTCATCCGACGCAGAGGCTGATGAGGCTTCGTCTTCTTCTGAACTCGCCGCTGACAAGGCATCTTCATCGGACGCTGAGGCTGATGAGGCTTCTTCATCTTCTGAATTGGCCGCCGACAAGGCATCTTCGTCCGACGCAGAGGCTGATGAGGCTTCGTCTTCTTCTGAACTCGCCGCCGACAAGGCATCTTCATCGGACGCTGAGGCTGATGAGGCTTCTTCATCTTCTGAATTGGCCGCCGACAAGGCATCTTCGTCCGACGCTGAGGCTGATGAGGCTTCGTCTTCTTCTGAACTCGCCGCCGACAAGGCATCTTCGTCCGACGCAGAGGCTGATGAGGCTTCGTCTTCTTCTGAACTCGCCGCCGACAAGGCATCTTCGTCCGACGCAGAGGCTGATGAGGCTTCTTCATCTTCTGAACTCGCCGCCGACAAGGCATCTTCATCGGACGCTGAGGCTGATGAGGCTTCGTCTTCTTCTGAACTCGCCGCCGACAAGGCATCGTCATCCGATGCTGAGGCTGATGAGGCTTCGTCTTCTTCTGAATTGGCCGCCGACAAGGCATCTTCGTCCGACGCAGAGGCTGATGAGGCTTCGTCTTCTTCTGAATTGGCCGCTGACAAGGCATCTTCATCGGACGCAGAGGCTGATGAGGCTTCTTCATCTTCTGAACTCGCCGCTGACAAGGCATCTTCATCGGACGCTGAGGCTGATGAGGCTTCGTCTTCTTCTGAACTCGCCGCTGACAAGGCATCTTCGTCCGACGCAGAGGCTGATGAGGCTTCGTCTTCCTCTGAATTGGCCGCCGACAAGGCATCTTCGTCCGACGCAGAGGCTGATGAGGCTTCGTCTTCTTCTGAACTCGCCGCCGACAAGGCATCTTCGTCCGACGCTGAGGCTGATGAGGCTTCGTCTTCTTCTGAACTCGCCGCCGACAAGGCATCTTCGTCCGACGCAGAGGCTGATGAGGCTTCGTCTTCTTCTGAACTCGCCGCCGACAAGGCATCTTCATCGGACGCTGAGGCTGATGAGGCTTCGTCTTCTTCTGAACTCGCCGCCGACAAGGCATCTTCGTCCGACGCAGAGGCTGATGAGGCTTCGTCTTCTTCTGAACTCGCCGCCGACAAGGCATCTTCGTCCGACGCTGAGGCTGATGAGGCTTCGTCTTCTTCTGAACTCGCCGCCGACAAGGCATCTTCGTCCGACGCAGAGGCTGATGAGGCTTCGTCTTCTTCTGAACTCGCCGCTGACAAGGCATCTTCATCGGACGCTGAGGCTGATGAGGCTTCTTCATCTTCTGAATTGGCCGCCGACAAGGCATCTTCATCGGACGCTGAGGCTGATGAGGCTTCGTCTTCTTCTGAACTCGCCGCTGACAAGGCATCGTCATCCGATGCTGAGGCTGATGAGGCTTCGTCTTCTTCTGAATTGGCCGCCGACAAGGCATCTTCGTCCGACGCTGAGGCTGATGAGGCTTCTTCATCTTCTGAACTTGCCGCCGACAAGGCATCTTCGTCCGACGCAGAGGCTGATGAGGCTTCGTCTTCTTCTGAACTCGCCGCCGACAAGGCATCTTCGTCCGACGCTGAGGCTGATGAGGCTTCGTCTTCTTCTGAATTGGCCGCTGACAAGGCATCTTCATCCGACGCAGAGGCTGATGAGGCTTCGTCTTCTTCTGAACTCGCCGCTGACAAGGCATCTTCATCGGACGCTGAGGCTGATGAGGCTTCTTCATCTTCTGAATTGGCCGCCGACAAGGCATCTTCGTCCGACGCAGAGGCTGATGAGGCTTCGTCTTCTTCTGAACTCGCCGCCGACAAGGCATCTTCATCGGACGCTGAGGCTGATGAGGCTTCGTCTTCTTCTGAATTGGCCGCCGACAAGGCATCTTCGTCCGACGCTGAGGCTGATGAGGCTTCGTCTTCTTCTGAATTGGCCGCCGACAAGGCATCTTCGTCCGACGCTGAGGCTGATGAGGCTTCGTCTTCTTCTGAACTCGCCGCCGACAAGGCATCTTCATCGGACGCTGAGGCTGATGAGGCTTCGTCTTCTTCTGAATTGGCCGCCGACAAGGCATCTTCGTCCGACGCAGAGGCTGATGAGGCTTCGTCTTCTTCTGAATTGGCCGCTGACAAGGCATCTTCATCGGACGCTGAGGCTGATGAGGCTTCGTCTTCTTCTGAACTCGCCGCTGACAAGGCATCTTCGTCCGACGCAGAGGCTGATGAGGCTTCGTCTTCTTCTGAACTCGCCGCCGACAAGGCATCTTCATCGGACGCTGAGGCTGATGAGGCTTCGTCTTCTTCTGAATTGGCCGCCGACAAGGCATCTTCGTCCGACGCTGAGGCTGATGAGGCTTCGTCTTCTTCTGAACTCGCCGCCGACAAGGCATCTTCATCGGACGCTGAGGCTGATGAGGCTTCGTCTTCTTCTGAATTGGCCGCCGACAAGGCATCTTCGTCCGACGCTGAGGCTGATGAGGCTTCTTCATCTTCTGAACTCGCCGCCGACAAGGCATCTTCATCGGACGCTGAGGCTGATGAGGCTTCGTCTTCTTCTGAATTGGCCGCCGACAAGGCATCTTCGTCCGACGCAGAGGCTGATGAGGCTTCGTCTTCTTCTGAATTGGCCGCTGACAAGGCATCTTCATCGGACGCAGAGGCTGATGAGGCTTCTTCATCTTCTGAACTCGCCGCCGACAAGGCATCTTCGTCCGACGCTGAGGCTGATGAGGCTTCTTCATCTTCTGAACTCGCCGCCGACAAGGCATCTTCATCGGACGCTGAGGCTGATGAGGCTTCGTCTTCTTCTGAACTCGCCGCTGACAAGGCATCTTCGTCCGACGCTGAGGCTGATGAGGCTTCGTCTTCCTCTGAATTGGCCGCCGACAAGGCATCTTCATCGGACGCTGAGGCTGATGAGGCTTCGTCTTCTTCTGAATTGGCCGCCGACAAGGCATCTTCGTCCGACGCAGAGGCTGATGAGGCTTCGTCTTCTTCTGAATTGGCCGCTGACAAGGCATCTTCATCGGACGCTGAGGCTGATGAGGCTTCGTCTTCTTCTGAACTCGCCGCTGACAAGGCATCTTCGTCCGACGCAGAGGCTGATGAGGCTTCGTCTTCTTCTGAACTCGCCGCCGACAAGGCATCTTCATCGGACGCTGAGGCTGATGAGGCTTCGTCTTCTTCTGAACTCGCCGCCGACAAGGCATCTTCGTCCGACGCTGAGGCTGATGAGGCTTCTTCATCTTCCGAGTTGGCCGCCGACAAGGCATCTTCGTCCGACGCAGAGGCTGATGAGGCTTCGTCTTCTTCTGAATTGGCCGCTGACAAGGCATCTTCATCCGATGCTGAGGCTGATGAGGCTTCGTCTTCCTCTGAATTGGCCGCCGACAAGGCATCTTCATCGGACGCTGAGGCTGATGAGGCTTCGTCTTCTTCTGAACTCGCCGCCGACAAGGCATCTTCATCCGATGCTGAGGCTGATGAGGCTTCGTCTTCTTCTGAATTGGCCGCCGACAAGGCATCTTCATCGGACGCTGAGGCTGATGAGGCTTCGTCTTCTTCTGAACTCGCCGCCGACAAGGCATCTTCGTCCGACGCTGAGGCTGATGAGGCTTCTTCATCTTCCGAGTTGGCCGCCGACAAGGCATCTTCGTCCGACGCAGAGGCTGATGAGGCTTCGTCTTCTTCTGAATTGGCCGCTGACAAGGCATCTTCATCGGACGCTGAGGCTGATGAGGCTTCGTCTTCTTCTGAACTCGCCGCCGACAAGGCATCTTCATCCGATGCTGAGGCTGATGAGGCTTCGTCTTCTTCTGAATTGGCCGCCGACAAGGCATCTTCATCGGACGCTGAGGCTGATGAGGCTTCGTCTTCTTCTGAACTCGCCGCCGACAAGGCATCTTCGTCCGACGCTGAGGCTGATGAGGCTTCTTCATCTTCCGAGTTGGCCGCCGACAAGGCATCTTCGTCCGACGCTGAGGCTGATGAGGCTTCTTCATCTTCTGAATTGGCCGCCGACAAGGCATCTTCGTCCGACGCAGAGGCTGATGAGGCTTCTTCATCTTCTGAATTGGCCGCCGACAAGGCATCTTCATCTGACGCAGAGGCTGATGAGGCTTCGTCTTCTTCTGAACTCGCCGCTGACAAGGCATCTTCATCGGACGCTGAGGCTGATGAGGCTTCGTCTTCTTCTGAATTGGCCGCCGACAAGGCATCTTCGTCCGACGCTGAGGCTGATGAGGCTTCGTCTTCTTCTGAACTCGCCGCCGACAAGGCATCTTCGTCCGACGCTGAGGCTGATGAGGCTTCGTCTTCTTCTGAACTCGCCGCCGACAAGGCATCTTCGTCCGACGCAGAGGCTGATGAGGCTTCGTCTTCTTCTGAACTCGCCGCCGACAAGGCATCTTCGTCCGACGCAGAGGCTGATGAGGCTTCTTCATCTTCTGAACTCGCCGCCGACAAGGCATCTTCATCGGACGCTGAGGCTGATGAGGCTTCGTCTTCTTCTGAACTCGCCGCCGACAAGGCATCTTCGTCCGACGGTGAGGCTGATGAGGCTTCTTCATCTTCTGAACTCGCCGCTGACAAGGCTTCATCTTCTGCCGTCGGAGCTGTTGAGGCTTCGTCTTCTTCTGAACTCGCCGCCGACAAGGCATCTTCGTCCGACGCTGAGGCTGATGAGGCTTCGTCTTCTTCTGAATTGGCCGCCGACAAGGCATCTTCGTCCGACGCTGAGGCTGATGAGGCTTCTTCATCTTCTGACCTCGCCGCTGACAAGGCATCTTCGTCCGACGCAGAGGCTGATGAGGCTTCGTCTTCTTCTGAATTGGCCGCGGACAAGGCATCTTCGTCTGATGCTGAGGCTGATGAGGCTTCCTCATCTTCTCAAATCATCGATGACAAGGCTTCCTCGTTCGATGCCGAGGCTGACGAGGCATCTTCTTCTAATTATGTTCTTGATAAGGCATCCTCTTCGGCTGCTGCCGCTGAACAAGCATCATCTTCTGACGCCGAAGCTGATGAGGCATCGTCGTCCGAACTCGCTGCTGACAAGGTTTCTTCATCCGCCGCTGCCGCTGACGAGGCTTCTTCTTCTGACGCCGAAGCTGATGTGGCATCGTCGTCCGAACTCGCTGCTGACAAGGCTTCGTCATCAGCCGCTGCCGCTGACGAGGCTTCCTCTTCTGACGCCGAAGCTGATGAGGCATCGTCTTCCGAACTCGCTGCTGATAAGGCTTCATCTTCTGACGCCGAAGCTGATGAGGCATCGTCGTCCGAACTCGCTGCTGACAAGGCTTCTTCATCAGCCGCTGCCGCTGACGAGGCTTCTTCTTCTGACGCCGAAGCTGTTGAGGCATCGTCGTCCGAACTCGCTGCTGACAAGGCTTCTTCATCAGCCGCTGCCGCTGACGAGGCTTCTTCCTCTGACGCCGAAGCTGATGAGGCATCGTCTTCCGTACTCGCTGCTGACAAGGCTTCTTCATCCACCGCTGCCGCTGTCGAGGCTTCTTCTTCTGACGCCGAAGCTGATGAGGCATCGTCTTCCGAACTCGCTGCTGACAAGGCTTCATCTTCTGCCGTCGGAGCTGTTGAGGCATCGTCGTCCGAACTCGCTGCTGACAAGGCTTCTTCATCAGCCGCTGCCGCTGACGAGGCTTCTTCCTCTGACGCCGAAGCTGATGAGGCATCGTCTTCCGAACTCGCTGCTGACAAGGCTTCATCTTCTGACGCCGAAGCTGATGAGGCATCGTCTTCCGAACTCGCTGCTGACAAGGCTTCATCTTCTGACGCCGAAGCTGATGAGGCATCGTCTTCCGAACTCGCTGCTGACAAGGCTTCCTCTTCTGACGCCGAAGCTGATGAGGCATCGTCTTCCGAACTCGCTGCTGACAAGGCTTCATCTTCTGACGCCGAAGCTGATGAGGCATCGTCTTCCGAACTCGCTGCTGACAAGGCTTCCTCTTCTGACGCCGAAGCTGATGAGGCATCGTCTTCCGAACTCGCTGCTGACAAGGCTTCCTCTTCTGACGCCGAAGCTGATGAGGCATCGTCTTCCGAACTCGCTGCTGATAAGGCTTCCTCTTCTGACGCCGCAGCTGATGAGGCATCGTCGTCCGAACTCGCTGCTGACAAGGCTTCTTCATCCGCCGCCGCCGCTGTCGAGGCTTCCTCTTCTGACGCCGAAGCTGATGAGGCATCGTCGTCCGAACTCGCTGCTGACAAGGCTTCTTCATCAGCCGCTGCCGCTGACGAGGCTTCTTCCTCTGACGCCGAAGCTGATGAGGCATCGTCGTCCGAACTCGCTGCTGACAAGGCTTCTTCATCTGCCGCTGCCGCTGACGAGGCTTCTTCTTCTGACGCCGAAGCTGATGTGGCATCGTCGTCCGAACTCGCTGCTGACAAGGCTTCGTCATCAGCCGCTGCCGCTGACGAGGCTTCCTCTTCTGACGCCGAAGCTGATGAGGCATCGTCTTCCGAACTCGCTGCTGACAAGGCTTCATCTTCTGACGCCGAAGCTGATGAGGCATCGTCTTCCGAACTCGCTGCTGACAAGGCTTCTTCATCCGCCGCTGCCGCTGACGAGGCTTCTTCCTCTGACGCCGAAGCTGCTGAGGCATCGTCGTCCGAACTCGCTGCTGACAAGGCTTCGTCATCAGCCGCTGCCGCTGACGAGGCTTCTTCTTCTGACGCCGAAGCTGATGAGGCATCGTCTTCCGAACCCGCTGCTGACAAGGCTTCATCTTCTGACGCCGAAGCTGATGAGGCATCGTCTTCCGAACTCGCTGCTGATAAGGCTTCCTCTTCTGACGCCGCAGCTGATGAGGCATCGTCGTCCGAACTCGCTGCTGACAAGGCTTCTTCATCCGCCGCTGGCGCTGACGAGGCCTCTTCCTCTGACGCCGAAGCTGATGAGGCATCGTCTTCCGTACTCGCTGCTGACAAGGCTTCTTCATCAGCCGCTGCCGCTGACGAGGCTTCTTCTTCTGACGCCGAAGCTGATGAGGCATCGTCTTCCGAACTCGCTGCTGACAAGGCTTCATCTTCTGCCGTCGGAGCTGTTGAGGCATCGTCGTCCGAACTCACTGCTGACAAGGCTTCTTCATCAGCCGCTGCCGCTGACGAGGCTTCTTCTTCTGACGCCGAAGCTGATGAGGCATCGTCGTCCGAACTCGCTGCTGACAAGGCTTCTTCATCAGCCGCTTTTGCTGACGAGGCTTCTTCCTCTGACGCTGACGCTGATGTGGCATCGTCTTCCGAACTCGCTGCTGACATGGCTTCTTCATCCGCCGCTGCCGCTGACGAGGCTTCTTCCTCTGACGCCGAGGCTGATGTGGCATCGTCGTCCGAACTCGCTGTTGACCAGGCTTCTTCATCAGCCGCTGCCGCTGACGAGGCTTCCTCCTCTGACGCTGAAGCTGATGTGGCATCGTCTTCCGAACTCGCTGCTGACAAGGCTTCTTCATCCGCCGCTGCCGCTTTCGAGGCTTCTTCTTCTGTCGCCGAGCCTGATGAGGCTTCCTCTTCCCAATTTGCTGCTGACATGGCTTCTTCATCCGTTGCTGCCGTTGCCGAGGTTTCTTCGTCTGCTGCCGCTGCTGACGCGGCATCTTCTTCGGAACTTGCTCTGGAAACTGCATCATCTTCTGCTTCTGAAACACCTGAGCTAACCTCTTCAGTTGTTGCTGCCGACGAGGCTTCTTCTTCTGACGCCGAAGCTGATGCGGCATCTTCTTCCGAATTCGCTGCTGACTATGCTTCTTCATCTGCTGCCGCTGATGTCGAGTCATCGTCACCTTCTACCGAATCCTTTGAAGCTTCGTCCTCTTCTGAGTCCGTTGATGTCGAGGCTTCTTCTTCTGCTGCCGCTGCTGACTTGGCGTCGTCATCTGATGCTGAAGTTGTTGTATCGTCGTCCTCCGAAATTTCTTCTGAGCTTTCCCTTACTACATCTGTGTCTGAGTCTTTTATCTCTTCGTCATACGAGACTGTTTCCGAATCTTCTGAATCGTCCTCATTTTTGTCTTCATTTGAATCCATATCTTCTACTCTTGAGTTGGAGTCCTTATCATCTGCTGAGGTGTCTTCTTCGTGGGAGTCGTCCGCAAGTTATGTTCCTTCTTCTGAATCTGTGGTTGAATCGTCTACAGCTATTTCCTCATATGAGTCTAGTTCTGTTCTGTCATCCGAATTTTCAGTTTCCTCAACGATTGATGTTTCTAGCTTCTCGCAATCTGAATATTCTTCCGTTGAGACCTCATTTGAACTCTCTTCATCCAATTCTGAATCTGCTCCTTCCTCTGCCTTTATTTCGGAGTCCTCTCAGAGTTCTAATTCCGAACCATTGTCTAGTATTGCTTCTGAATCTCTCTCAGTATCTCTAATTTCCGAATCTTCTTATTCTGACCTTTCGGAGTCCGCATTTACTTCCATTAGCTTCCTGCCCGAGTCTAGTTATATCTCTACTTTGGAATCAAGTTCTTATTCTCTTGTTTCTTCTTCGGAGTCTTTAACTGAATTTTCATATTCGTCCACAGATACCTTTTCAATTCCCATTTCATCTGATGCTACTTATTACTGTATTCTCCCTATGAAGCGAGATGCTTCTTTCGACTCATGTTTAACTGCCTGTGGTGTTGTTTCCAATACTGTCAATTCGCATGGTCTTTCTTGCCCCGTGCTGTCATCTGTTCTTGAAGCTTACTCTGTTTGTTACCAATGTTTCTCTATATATGAAACTGGACTTGCACTTCAGCAGTCTGTTATTGATGCTTTTAATGAGTGCGATCTTGAAATTATTGTTTGGTGTCCGGAGTTTGAATCGGAATCTTCATCTTATAGTGTACCTGAAGAGACCGGGGTGCTATCTTCTTCCTCCGTTTTGGAGTCTGTTTCTACATCACTTTTGGAATCTGTTTCTGAATCTTTGTCAAGTTCCTCTTCTTATTCGGAGTCTATCTCCGATGCTGGTCCTGAATCCCAGATTGAATCCTCGTCGGGTTATTTGTCCGAAACCTATTTGGATACCTCTTCTTCCGAATCTTCGGTCGTTGAAAGTTCGTCTATTTCTTCTTCTTATACTTACATTCCTTCGACCAAACCATCCTGGAATTCTACTTTTACTTCTTCAGTTTTGCCTTCAACTACTTCCAGCAGTGCTTCCGAGACGACTGAGTCTTCTATTTCTTCATCAGCATCCATCTCAAGTACTACTGGTGTTGCTCCTGACACATCTCAGTCCTCATTCACTTCGTCTATTATTTCCAGTTCCTCCGTTATTGGTTCTCAGACGTCGGAACCTTCAGTATCTTCATCGATTTCTTCGTCAATTACACCGGAAACATCTGCGACTGCATTTACTTCATCCGAATCGTCTTCAGGTACACCGGAAACATCAGAGACTGCATTCACCTCATCTGGATCGTCCTCGGTTACGTCTACTTTTGCACCCGATACTTCTGCCCAGAGCACTGTTTCTTCAGTTATTACGGAAACCTATTTCACTACCTACACTACGGTTATTGGCTCTCAAACTCTTACCGTTACTATTCCATGCGATGAATGTACCAAATCTGCTTCCCTAACTGTCACACCTTCTGTAACTGCTACCTCCACTAAGTTCACTACTTACACCACAGAAATTGGTGGGGAAACTGTCACTGTGACTGAGCCCTGTGAATCATGTTCTGTTGAAACTGCTCCCACTTCCGTTGAGACCATTTACACTACCTATACTACTGAGATTGGTGGGGAAACTGTTACAGTGACTGAGCCTTGTGAATCATGTACTTTGAAATCTGCTTCTGCTTCTGTCCCGACCTCTTATACCACCTATACAACTATTATTGGTGGTGAAACAGTTACCGTGACTGAGCCTTGCGAATCTTCTAGTACATCTGCCATCTATTCTACATCATCCGTTTATACCAATTTCGTAACGGTTAGCAGTGGTTCTACCATTACTTTAACTGTATCTTCTGCACCCTCTATTAATTCCGGTGTTGAGTCAGCTATTTACCCTACTTCTAATTTGGCATCTGAACACCTTCCCTCGTCTCCGTCGCAAAATGCTTCACCCAGTGAAAACACTGAGAATAAGTTGTCTTCCGTTTCTTCAGAGGTTTCATCTTCTTCAGTTAAGGCATCATCCTTAATAACTTTTACCTCTATTAATGGCGAAACCACTATTGTTGTTACAGCTTCTCAAGAGTCCGTACCTGAAGTCACAGCGACTCCCATCGCCTCTGAAACCTCTATTACTCCAGGTGTTTCATTGGCTTTAACTGTTTCCTCAGCTGTATATACTGAGATATCTTTGAGTTCTGTTGCTTCCAATTCCCTTTCTGGTTCTGGTAGTGTTAGTGTCGAGTCCGATACAGGATTACCTATTGTTCTTGAATCAACTTCTAGTGCGATTTCTCAGTTGAGCTCTTCATCTGTTTCTTCTCCGACTGGCGCTGGCGCTGGTTCATTTGTCTCCTCTTCTGCTGGTACTTCCACACCTGAGGAAGTTTTGTCGAGATCTGAGGTAGCCTCGTACTCGACATCTGCGGCGTCCTCCTCTCTTAATCCGGAGCTCTCTCTCTCCTCAAGCTCTTTGGTGCCGTCTTCTTCATCTTTCACGACCTTTACAATTGTCACCGAAGGTGTTACTCTTACATTGACGGAAGGCGTCGAACCTACATATTCCGAAGCTGAGTCCATTAACTCTTCTCCATTGGCTTCTAGTTCACAATCCCCTGTTGCATTAGTGAGCACTCAAACCGAGTCAGCTTCTGTTTCCACCTCTACACTTCCACAATATCAAAATGGTACCAGTTCAGGTGAGCTGGAGCAGGTTAATTCTGCTCATACAATTATCACACCCAAGCTTGGTGTTATGACTCTTGTTACGATATTCATTTTTTTTATGATATGATGACTTTGCACTTCATTTTTAATTACTCTTTTGTTTTTTGGGTTTTATTTTTATTTATATTTTAAGTTTTGTTTTATGTATTTATATACCTGGTTTTCTTTTATCTTTAATTGGTTTATGTTATATATTTAGTTTTATAGATGGATATATATATATATATATTTGGGATTTTTTCTATATTCTTGGACTCTCCGTTATCTTCTCAAAGACCGCATTCTTGGTTGCCGAGTTCTCCTATGGGAAGGTTTTATCAATCGTGCCTGGGCCGACTACGGCTAGCTGAGGGCGAACCAAAATGAGTGCCAGCGGTTTCCATGCCGTCCCGTTTAGGCAACTGCAGATGTGCTCTCCGCAGGCGCTTCTCTTCCGGGTGCGGCTCAGCCACCAAAAGAAACGCCACTCATCTCCTATCGCCAGTTCTCAAGCCGCACTTGTGCACGCACCCCTGTCTTTTGTTTCTTCCTCATACTGTTTAAACTGCTTCATTGGTTTATTCATAAGCCGGGCCTGTTTGGAGAGCTGCAATTGGCTATGCCATTAAAATGAAGTAGTTTCATGTATAAATACTGAGAGTTTTCTTCAAGAAGTGAAAGGAATTTTATAAAAAAAATTACTGTAACAAGACAAAATTTTCAGAGCCTTTTTTTTGGAATGATATCTCATTTAATAAACAACATCTTTTTGTTTCAATTTACTCTGAGTTCTGATGAAGGTAGATGCTAATATTCCTTGGAAAGCTCTTTAATCAATAAACGTCCTACTACGCGGTAATATAGATGTTCATTTGAACCAAACATTAGACGGCTGGATTCTGTCCCCTTCCGTTTACTTGAAATACCCATTCTCAACTACCCATTCCTCTAGGGATATTATTCCCACTATCAACACAATCTATCCTTGAACCTCCATGTCTTGAACCAAAATTCCCTTCAGATATTGTTTCGAAATGCGCATTACTGCCATGCTGGGTTTAAAAGCTGTTACGAGGAATTAATTGAAATGCATCCATTTTGATCTACCATATTCTGCCGGCAAAGCTATCATGAGATACCAAATCCCAAAAACCAAAAAATGTATCAGGCGACCCAACTCGAAACTATATTAAAAACCTAACACAACTGAAAAATAGAGCAATTAAAAAGGTGAGCTTTCTAAAATGCGTTTTTTACTATAACGCATTTTTTTTGAAAAAAAAAACTTTATTTGTCAATGCTTTGTGCATCCATGATTTAATGGAGGGAAAGAGCCAGGCCTCATGCAATATTAGTTTTGTTATCTGTTATTGAAAAATATAAAAACATAAATTATTTGATAATCCAGCAGCCTATATAATTTTTTTTTTCTTTTCCAACTCGATAAAAAAAGGCTCTATACTGCTGGTAAATATTTAATTTCCTAAAATAGATGTTTTTGCATAGAATAAAAGAAAACAGATTTTGTCGATATTAGGATAGTCCAAAGCGTTTTTTTCTGTTGGATTTATCTCTTAGTGATTTGTGTGCATTTTAAACAACAGATTAAAATTTAAGGGAAAAAAAAACGGAAATAAAAATAAACATGTCCTTTTTCATGACCCGGGTTTTAGATGCTACATAATGGATTAGATACTTTCTTGGATATTTAGTTAGAGCGGTTTAGCTTTAATGAGACTTACTGATAGCCGAAAAAAAAAAATTTTAAGTTGAGCAGTAAGAACATCAAAATTTTTGATTGTTATGTGCATCTACCGGACCTTCAAAACATAAATGTTTAGCGTCACGATTAGCAGGTTGCAACGTAACCTCAACTTGGAAAAAATATGGTCCTATCGTTAAAAAAACATTAACTAGATATTACAAGACGAATGAAACTAATATTAAGTTAAGATGTATGAGAACTAGGAGATGAATCCGAAAAAAAGTAATGATACTAATTAAAATGTAGAGATTTATGTGTTAGTTTGTTTTTATTCAAGGGTTATAGAAATATATATATATAACATCAGCATCAACGCAATCCTTCTATCCATAAAAGATTCCATCTTTGGTTGAATTTTTCATTCATGCCTCTTCAGCGGCCCAAAAATAAATCCCAATGCTAGCTTACAACGAACAGGGAGCCTAAAATAAAATTTTCCAATTTATTTCCACCTGTCTTCATCGATACTTCAAATTTTTACTTTTTATTCTCCCCAAACAGAGATAAAGCGTGAAATCTCCGGCAAGCCAATTAAACTATTTAAAAGACTCGACATGTCTATTTCAAGAGATATCCTTCTGAGTCTTTTTTTTTTCTTGCAACAGAGGATACTCAACTAGAATCTGTCTAACTGTTTCCAACTCACTGCACTCACAGTTGTAACTATCCTTTTCAATGCCTAAAATTTGAAAGCATGCGCTAAAGTAGGCATGATCTTTGTGAAATTAATAAAACTCAGGGTTTTTTGATTATTTTTCTTCAAAATTACTCCCGTAGTCATTTTAGAAATATTGTCAGAACCAAGTGTTTCCGCTGTGATCTTATGGTACCACTGATCTTTCTTGCCATGACGATTTACCTTTTGTCTTTTTTCTATCCCTTTATGCTTGAGGATCATAATGAACTGGTTCTAAAGTAGCTCATGTGTATTTAGCAACTAATTTCTTCTTCGTTTTCATCAATCTCTTGATCACTACTTTTTTGTCCTTTTCCGCCTCTAAATAAACCAAAGTTAATTTAGCAATAGAAGAATTCTCAATTAAGATCCCCAATTGTTCCTTTATTAGGTTAATGTCTCTGATGTTCAAATTTAGGCTGATGATCTTTTATGCAATCATGGAATTTAATTTGACATTATATGGTATAACAATAGCTTTTTTTCTGTAATACCGCAATGGAAGTAGTGCAATAAGTTTCAACCATCGTCTTCAAAGTCATGTTTTAAGTAACTTTAAAGCTAGTAAATTTCACCTTTGAAGATTTCGTGAAACCGAATATCAATACCATATGCGATGATTAGTCTAACACAATCGATGTATAAAGACCTTACAGAAGATTCTCGCATACCTCTGAGTGCTCCATCAAGTCGCCAAAAGGCTCTTATTGCCTTAATTTCCCTATTCAATCTGAAAAGTTTGGTAGTTTATGAGTGGAGAGCTAACCGTTTTGATATCTACGACAATACATAAATATATATATATCAATTAGTCAACGCTGCAGTAGCTTGATTGCAGCTTGTATGGACTCAATTATTCATCTTTATTGAATAAAGGCAGCAATAACACCGGCAAATTAATATTAAAAGGAGATCTTCTCATAATATTGGTCCAATTTTTTACGTACTCAAGGCCTTGAAAAAAATCTATGAGTATAAATATTACAACAGTGAATGTTGCGAACAAAATTACTTAGAATGACTAAAAGAATAAATAACAATAAAAAAAAAACAGTTGACACTATTCAAATGATATCAAAACTAAGAATAAGTATATATTATTTCAGAGGTTGAGAAGGATGTCACAATAACTCTACGAGAAGATTGAGACTCATGAAATTAGCAAAGCTTTAAGATATATATGTTTTCACGAAATGTTCAAATAATCAAGTTAAATTGCTTCGTTTAAAAAAAAAAAGGGTTGCGTATACATTTATGCCCATTAAATGTTCCATAAACAATGAATTACGTATTGATATCATCGTGAAAAAAGTTTCTTGTTGATGATAGTGTCAGGGAAAATGCTTGCGTTTACCTCGCTTAAGCTTATTTTCACGTAAGTGACACACACAAATTTAAGAAAACATCACACCCAGCTTGTCCGTGATTTCAATGTGGAGTTAAATTGTTATTTTCTCATTTAGTCTTATAGTTTAAAGCTGAGATTAGAAAACTTAAACTTTAAAGTCCAGAATCTTAAAGATAAACGGATGTTTAAAAGACAAGATGCTTGAAAAAGAAAAAGAAAAAGAAATTCAAAAATTAGAGTTCTGGCTTGTGAATTCAATTTAAATATCAGTCGTAAATTTTCACAAGATAGTTTTTTATTTTTGTATTTGAAAGATTGTTAGGAAGTTCCTGGTAGTGAAAGGTGTTGTCAAGTTGAAGTGACAACAAAATAAAGGATCAAGACCTAGAATTTGTCAAGTGGTCCTTAGGTGAACAGTGGGACGAAAATGTCATGACATGTGAAAAACAAGAGAAAACATGGGTTTTTAAAAACTTCCATTCCCCTCCAAAGATTGTGCAAGGTGATGGAGGTCAAGCATGCAACGATGGAAGCTATAGGCTAGAAGATTTTAGAAGCGCTCTACCACCCAAAGCTTGGAAATTAGACATTCTTTACGGCCATAATAAAATACCATGATATAGATTTAGGGTATGAGTGGTCTTCCTTTCTTTCCCATATCTTAACCTACTTGCATCGCAGTGTTGAGTGACAGTAATGTAATGTTCAGGTCCTATGTATCAATTCCCATTGTAAAGATTCATGCCAAACATTACCTTCTTCATTTATCACTCTGCTACCTTTTATCTATGAATTAGATATCGAGCGAGGGTTTGATTTTTGGTGGCGATGAAGTTTTTTCCAAACCCTAACCTGCTGCATATAATTTGAGAGCAATTTAGGCTGATATTTTTTTAGACGGGTTAATTAGGATTTATTAACCGTTAATCAGCCCTAAGTAATAACCCAGAATTATTAATGTTCCCAGCACGCTTCCACTTTTGTTTCTTGTCGTGCTGGTCCTGAGCACAGGAGTATTGAGGGATGTACTCGCAGCTATTGCTTTGTTTTCAAATCGTCGTCAAACTTATTGTGCAAAGCCAAAGGTTTCTCTTTCATATAAGTGCATATATATTTTTATGGGATTCTTCTTTAGATTGTCGAATATAAACTCCTCCTATTCCTTCTTTTGTAATTAGGGTTTTTAACAGTCGCGAAAAAATCGTTTGTAGTATGTAGGGAGGGGAAGATCATGAGCGGTGACATAAACTTGAATTGCCTTACTACTGAAAAATACCAAAATTGGTGATTCTTTTTTTTCTTACAATTCTGAAAACCCACCACATAGAAGATGTTAGATAATAGTTAAATAAGACAGGTGGCAACTTGATAATCAATTTATTTTTTAAGAATAGACAAAGCACCATACGTCTGCTAGAATAGAACTGCAGGTTTAACGACATAATACGCTTTATATGGCTAGGGAACTTGTTTGAAGAAAAGCCAGTATTAGAAAGCTCCTATATGACAAATTTTCATGATTCCTTAATAGTCACCATCAAGTTATTTCTAACCTTGTATTTACAAAAATTAGAGTGCTCAACCAAGTTTTATGAACAAAAAAAAAAAAAAACAGATGATAAACATATCCCATCGCTATTTTATTCTCATTAAAGGTGGTTTGTACACTGCATGGTTTGATTAAAAAAAAAGAACACTCTTCAACAAGAGTAGAGAACCGTTTGTTTGTTCTTAAGATTGCACAAAATAATGATATGGATATTTGGTTTAAAAAAAGCTTTAAACAAAGGTAAAGCTTACATGAATGTTAACATAGAAGTCAAACATAATGGGGGCATAAAGCGGCAAGTCTAAACTGAGAACAAGATTGTTAACCTAAAATAAGATTAGGGTTTTGATAAAAATTTCTCTTCATATTTATTTCAAAGCAGTCTGCGATAATATAGGTTGTTATTTTTGATACCACACGGAAAAAAAAAACAACTAACAAATTAGTCTCTTTAAACCACTGAAATCCTGTGTAAACTCTAAAAGATGGAGTTAACTAATCGAGATGGGAAGTATTTAGTATTTCAGAAAAAAAAAGAGGAAAAAAAACAAAACTTATTGATTTTGAACAAATCCAACATTTTATTATTGTTAAAACAGATGTGGTTTTAAGACTATAATAAATGTGTATATACGTGACCAATTTTTTTTAAAAGCGCAATAATTTTAATTATATTCAATGAATATAAATCTTTATATATTAAACATCAACGTTTTTGATATCTATTTTTTCTTAATATAAATTACTGAGTTTATTGAGGGTTTTATATTGTTCCAACAAAAGGTTATGCAGCAGCTTTAAAGTAAAACTTGATGCCAATCGACAAAGAGAAAGGAACAAAAAATTCAAAACTTCATGTCTTTTTTTATTTTTTCAATGTTGAAAAAGTTTATTTTTTAAACCGTCAAAATATAGAAATACCTGGAAGCAGTCTCATGTAAATCAATTATAGTGCTTAAAAGGGTTGGTATTGTCAGGATTTACTAGGATTTACGTAGGGCTAATTGAATGAATGAGTTAGCTATTATACTTGAATAAGAGCAATAAGAAGTATAGGGTTACACCAAATTAACAGTAAAAGGTAAGGAGTGAAACACAAAATAATTTTCACTTAATTAATGTTTAGATCCTCAACCCTAACCTGTAAACCCGTATCCTAACAGGTATGCCTATTTCATGAAACACATCACTTTTGTTCTTTTCAATCACTTTTTCTATTTTTTTTTTAATAAAAGTCTTTAATCTAAAATCTTTTAAGCTATTCCTATCTTTCTAGATTCCGAATTGTAACAATTTTTCTCAGTGCCGAACTTTTGGAACCATGTACCAAAATTTTTAATGGTCTACGCAAACTTGAAAAATAAAACTTGACATCTTTTAACTATACTCTTTCATAGCCACATCTTTAATGTAATGATACCACCAAATTTTTTTTGTTTGGCTTATAATGTTTTTTTTATATACTCCGCTTTGACCACAATGAGCTGTTCTCTAAATTGTACACTTGTCCCAGGCTCCTATGCTAGTTATTGTTTTCTCTTAAAGTTTCTTTTTTTTTAATTATCCCGTGTTTTTCTTTAGCCAAAAACTAGAAATACATCAATTTATCAATTGGAGTTTTTTATTGGGATAAGAAAGGATTGCTCCTGTTTAAATTTAAGAATCACTTTTTAACAAAGTTTTTGTTATTTTTTAATTTTTGATATAACTATTCAAAATGTAGTCACTTTAAAATTTTTTTTTTTCCATAGAGCCTCACCTTCTCGTTTCAAGATACCAGTCTACTATACATTGTATTCACAATTCTTCTTGATAATTTTACCAAGGCGTTATGATTCTAAGTCTATATCCGACCATTAGTGTCACCAAGGCTATTTCAAGATATTAAAAATTAATGAATAGTTTATGTTGCAGAACCATGTTGTTGAATTCTAACTTGATCTATTCGCAACTTTGTTTTTAGAAGAAAAATAAAAGCTTTTGCATTATGTTCAACGTTGACTTCCTCTGTGTTTATCATGTTATCTGTTCATCCATAAGTCATATCATTCTATGGATGGACTAGTGAAATGTACGTTTAAATCATTTAATATTAATTTTCTTACATTTGAGTTATCTTGAGAAGGGCTTTATTTTTATAATAATTAAATCTTTTAATGAATACAGTGAAAAGTTTCAAAAAAATTAGTTTTTTAAAGGAAATTTCCCTAGAAGTAGACGCTTTCGTTGTTGTCGTTTTAAGGACAGGAATGTTACTGATATATGTTATGGAGCTAGCTGTCTACATTTTACAATAAACAATAGAAGTTATTTCTCAACTTTTTAATACTCAACTTTGAGAATAGTCATGCTTTTTATTTTTTTTAAAGGAAACAATCTACGTTTCTACTGAGCCGGTTAGAGATGATCTTTTATGGGGCCCTCAAAAAAACAAAAAAAAGGGTTTAAGATTTTTAAAGCTAAGATTTGAGATATACATGATTTCCGTCAAAAGTCTATGCTAATGAAAATATTAGTATAGGATTTTGATTATCGAACCGACGGGAAGGCCTTAATATTTATATAAGCCTCCATTCTCAAATCCCAGACAAGGCAAATCAATTTGTTAAAAATCACCGGTAATATGCTCTTAGCCGAGAATAATCTGAGTCAACTTGCCAAAATAAAAAAGGCTAAAATAGGCTAGACAGAATAGGGAATTCTACATTGGTATTAGAGTTAAAATTAAATCTCAAAAATAAAAATAAAACTTAAGACAGGGTTTTATTTTTTTAGAAAAAAGAAAGAAAAATAATATTCTATAGAAAAAATTTTCTCTATTTACTAATAAATATAAAGGGAGTTTTAGTATTGGATATATGTATATTTGGTTTAAGAACTGAACCAAGAAGGAGAAGGTAGCTAGATTTATATAAAGTACTCAGCATTTCAAAAAACAAACGAACAAGCAGGCAAGACTTTTAAGTGTAAGGAGGCAACCGAGAAAAAAAAATCTTTTATGTTTGCGCCTTTTAAAAAATTCAAAACTGGCATTAGCAAGAGGTTTTTGGTGTTACATAACGCTTTTTATTACTAATGATTACTAATAAAGGCTTGAAATATTTTTTCTAGGCTGAAAGGGCAAAATGCGCAGGGAATCGGGAAATTCTGGAAAACTTGGTTTCCGAGACTTTTTATATTTCTTGCATTCAACGCCTTTGGGTGAAGAATGTATAGCTTCTTTTATTGAAAAAATACCAAGAACAGAATGAATCAATGGAATTATGGATTTAAAGTCTTTTTTTTTTCAAGGAGACTGGAGGGTAATTGGAACCTTTTAAACAATAATAATGTCTCAACAAAGAAAACAAAAATACTACCACCACATCTCTTAAATGACACTTTAGACCTTTTCAGACTGAGTGATTCCAACTCCATTTTTGGCTACTCGACGAAATCAACCAACCGCAGGATTTCCAATAGATATCATGGACGACCTTAGTTAGACTCAAACTTGACTACCATTCTTGCAGACTCCATGAAAAGACCAACTATATAACAACACGAACGACAAAAAAAAGGAGCGGGTTCATGTGGCTACAGCCTCAGGTCGTATTGCACTCTGCCGTTTGTAACAAATGACTTGTAACAACTGGTTCTAGTTTGACCATTGGCCACGTGATCGGTGCTACCATTGTGAAAAAATCTGTGACCGGAGCCTTTAGAAAGTTAGAACCACTCAGACATCTTTGTCAAATAACTTGGCTTTTTGGTGCATAGAGAAAATAATATCTTGAAAGCAATTAGCAACGTTTTTGTTAAGGTGAGATAGAACTTGCTCTCTTTAAGCTGATAAAAAAAAAGGGTCTAAATAGCTTGCTAACTAATGAGATTCACCAAAAATCAAGTCAAAAGATTTAGAAATGATGTTCTATCAAACCTTTTTTTTTTTTCAGCCTTTACCACCAGTTTTCACAAACTTAAAAAACAAACAATGGTAAGAAGAAAGGGGATGAGCTCTGTAAAATTAGCCAAAGTTTGTGTAGGTACAAATGTTGTACTTAGATTGAGTCCAGATTTTTAATACGGGATAAAATATTTCTTTTTGAAAGAAGGGTGAAAAAAAACAGTTCGAGAAACTTCTAATATGGTTAAAACAATAAATTTGAATAATTCAGCGGTATGGATTTCGACGAAATTTAGAAAGTGTCTTTGAATTTTTGACCTTTCTCCAAGGTCAGCCATTTTAGAGTTTGCAAAATCAATTTAAGGGATACACACAAATAACGTTGCGGTGGGAAATTTAGCCGTACACATATAATGCCTAATACAGCAATGATCGGCATTCCACAATTGTTTACCGCATGTACTAAAAATAAGGTTGGTATAATTTCCACATTGAGTTGAACAAAAGAAAGAAAGAAAAAAATCTGCCATTAGTCCTATGGGACAATAAAATGTCTAGATAGCCTTTTTCGAAGTTTTCTTAAACGAGAATAAACATTTATTTTCACTACATTTTTGGGTAAGAAAAATTTAGTATGTGTTGCTTTAGAAGTTGGAGAGGGGGTGAAAAAACAGATATTTTAATCATATTCAAAGGTATTATGAATCTTTAATATGTAATATGCATATATTTCAATATTCATTTTAAAAGAAAAAACGAAGAAGAAGCTAATTATAATATCTAGAAATAAAATAACTACCACTTTAGTATGCTTTTTTGAAAAAAAATCAAGAAAAAAAAGAAAAGATCGAGGCATTCTTCTGGAAGTAATCTTTTTAAAAAACAGCATCTAACCAAGACTGGAAAAATCAAATAACAAAAGAACAATTAAAGTTGATTAAAGTGTGGCTCTACAAAAAATCAAATTGTTTTTTTTTTTTTTTTTTTTTTTTTTTTTTGCAAATATGCAGAAAAAAATCAATAAACAAATTTATGGAATTAAAGTGGGTTGGTATAAAAGATTGAGGATACCACTCCGATGAAAAAAAAAAGTTACAACTGGAAATAAACAACCCTGTCCCCTCATTTATTGTTTTTTTTGCTTAACAGTAAAACGTTTCGGTAAAACTTCCCGAACTTACACTCTTTTTTTTGCTCAGCTTATAACCTTCATCATCTCCTTGTAATTGATTCTCTTGCAAAATATTCGAAGGCTTCACGTAAGTAACAGTACCCATTTATTCAACTCTTAAACTCTACGTTTAAATATATTTTGACTGACCGCACTATAGGATAACAAATATTAATCTAAAGAGAAAAGAATTAAACTAAAAATTTTCAGTAAGTACTAATCATGTTTAAGCTAATAGCCAACTAACAATGAAAAGGGTAATGCGGGCCAGTGCATTATTAATTCCAATCATTGGAATTTCAGTGGTAGCAGCAACCTGTGTCACTAATGCTACAATTTGTGACACAGTTTGCAGTTACTCTGACTCTGTCTTAACTAGTAATAATCTATATTCGACAGGTCTTTTCGGTGGTATAACTATGACATGTAGTGTATCAACAACATCTAGTGGAACATCAACACAAGGTACTACCGTTTCGGTATTATCAGCTTGTCTATATTGTTTAAATACCTATACATCTCTTCAATCTAGTCATACGATATCGAATAGCTGGCTAAACAAATGTAAAACACAATTGTCAATTACAGCGCCGGTCAATACACAATGTATCTGCGACATTGGAAGTATTAACTCGGAAAACTGCGAAAGCATTTGTTCTACGGCCAGTTCATATCAACCTGGACTGCTGAATGTCGTGGTGTGTGGTCTAGTGGACAACGTCGTTAGAAGAAACGTCGTTGGATGTTTACTATGTGGTAACGTTGCCAACGCTGCAAGCAGCTGTAGTGGATTGCTCGGATGTCTGGTAGGAGGCTTACTCAGTCTTGTATCAGGAATTTTGGATGCAGTGGGAAATTTGCTTAATGCAGTAGTAAGTTTAGTGGTAAACTTACTAGCAGACTGTAGCATCCAGAATGAAAATTTGTGCGATTTGACAACTTGTACACTATCGGGATTGGATGAATCAAGCTGCACAAACTTCTGTGCAGAAGCTACGGCGTTGGTAAACAGTGGCGCATTGGCAACGGCAACATGTGATACAATGACAGACACCGACAAAGAAATCCTGGGTGCATGTCTCATGTGTGGTTCATTTATGGGATACACAGATCCACTAAATCTTCAAAATAGTCTGACATCGATTGCGTCCATAGGAACATTATGTGTACAAGAACTACAAGATAACGTATGCCAAGATGTTTATGTTAGAGATTTATCCGAATCAAGTGAGGATGCGATTTCCGAGTCCAAGGTTCGAGCAGAATCAGAATCGGAAGCAGATGAGGCATCTGAGTCCGCGGCAGAACAAGAATCCGAATCTGCTGCTGACGCTGCTTCTGAATCTGCTGCTGACGCTGCATCTAAATCTGCTGCTGACGCTGCATCTGAATCTGCTGCTGACGATGCATCTGAATCTGCTGCTGACGCTGCATCTGAATCTGCTGCTGACGCTGCATCTGAATCTGCTGCTGACGCTGCATCTGAATCTGCTGCTGACGCTGCATCTGAATCTGCTGCTGACGCTGCATCTGAATCCGCTGCTGACGCTGCTTCGGAGTCTGCTGCTGACGCTGCATCCGAGTCTGCTGTTGACGCTGCTTCTCAATCTGCTGCTGACGCTGCTTCTGAATCTGCTGCTGACGCTGCTTCTGAGTCTGCTGCTGACGCTGCATCCGAGTCTGCTGCTGACGCTGCTTCTGAATCCGCTGCTGACGCTGCATCCGAGTCTGCTGCCGATGCTGCTTCTGAATCCGCTGCTGACGCTGCATCCGAGTCTGCTGCTGACGCTGCTTCCGAATCTGCTGCTGACGCTGCTTCCGAATCTGCTGCTGACGCTGCCTCTGAGTCTGCTGCTGACGCTGCTTCTGAATCTGCTGCTGACTCTGTTTCTGAGTCTGCTGTTGACGCTGCTTCCGAATCTGCTGCTGACGCTGCTTCCGAATCTGCTGCTGACGCTGCTTCCGAATCTGCTGCTGACGCTGCTTCCGAGTCTGCTGCTGACGCTGCATCTGAATCTGCTGCTGACGCTGCTTCTGAATCTGCTGCCGATGCTGCGTCGGAATCTGCTGCTGACGCTGCATCTGAATCTGCTGCTGACGCTGCTTCCGAGTCTGCTGCTGACGCTGCATCGGAGTCTGCTGTTGACGCTGCTTCTGAATCTGCTGCTGACGCTGCTTCGGAGTCTGCTGCCGATGCTGCTTCTGAATCCGCTGCTGACGCTGCTTCGGAGTCTGCTGTTGACGCTGCTTCGGAGTCTGCTGCTGATGCTGGTTCCGAATCTGCTGCTGACGCTGCATCTGAATCTGCTGCTGACGCTGCTTCGGAGTCTGCTGCTGACGCTGCTTCGGAGTCTGCTGCTGATGCTGGTTCCGAATCTGCTGCTGACGCTGCATCTGAATCTGCTGCTGACGCTGCATCTGAATCTGCTGCTGACGCTGCATCCGAGTCTGCTGCCGATGCTGCTTCTGAATCCGCTGCTAACGCTGCATCTGAATCTGCGGCTGACGCTGCTTCTGAATCTGCTGCTGACGCTGCATCCGAGTCTGCTGCTGACGCTGCATCCGAGTCTGCTGTTGACGCTGCCTCTCAATCTGCTGCTGACGCTGCATCTGAGTCCGCTGTTGACGCTGCTTCCGAGTCTGCTGCTGACGCTGCATCCGAGTCTGCTGCTGACGCTGCTTCTGAATCCGCTGCTGACGCTGCTTCGGAGTCTGCTGCCGATGCTGCTTCTGAATCCGCTGCTGACGCTGCATCTGAATCCGCTGCTGACGCTGCTTCGGAGTCTGCTGCTGACGCTGCATCCGAGTCTGCTGTTGACGCTGCTTCTCAATCTGCTGCTGACGCTGCTTCTGAATCTGCTGCTGACGCTGCTTCTGAGTCTGCTGCTGACGCTGCTTCCGAGTCTGCTGCTGACGCTGCTTCCGAGTCTGCTGCTGACGCTGCATCTGAATCTGCTGCTGACGCTGCTTCTGAATCTGCTGCCGATGCTGCGTCGGAATCTGCTGCTGACGCTGCATCTGAATCTGCTGCTGACGCTGCTTCCGAGTCTGCTGCTGACGCTGCATCGGAGTCTGCTGTTGACGCTGTTTCTGAATCTGCTGCTGACGCTGCTTCTGAGTCTGCTGTTGACGCTGCTTCTGAATCCGCCGCTGACGCTGCTTCTGAATCTGCTGCTGACGCTGCTTCGGAGTCTGCTGCCGATGCTGCTTCTGAATCCGCTGCTGACGCTGCTTCGGAGTCTGCTGTTGACGCTGCTTCGGAGTCTGCTGCTGATGCTGGTTCCGAATCTGCTGCTGACGCTGCATCTGAATCTGCTGCTGACGCTGCATCTGAATCTGCTGCTGACGCTGCATCCGAGTCTGCTGCCGATGCTGCTTCTGAATCCGCTGCTGACGCTGCATCTGAATCCGCTGCTGACGCTGTTTCGGAGTCTGCTGCTGACGCTGCATCCGAGTCTGCTGTTGACGCTGCTTCTCAATCTGCTGCTGACGCTGCATCTGAGTCCGCTGTTGACGCTGCTTCCGAGTCTGCTGCTGACGCTGCATCCGAGTCTGCTGCTGACGCTGCATCCGAGTCTGCTGCTGACGCTGCTTCTGAATCTGCTGCTGACGCTGCTTCGGAGTCTGCTGCCGATGCTGCTTCTGAATCCGCTGCTGACGCTGCATCTGAATCCGCTGCTGACGCTGCTTCGGAGTCTGCTGCTGACGCTGCATCCGAGTCTGCTGTTGACGCTGCTTCTCAATCTGCTGCTGACGCTGCTTCTGAATCTGCTGCTGACGCTGCTTCTGAGTCTGCTGCTGACGCTGCTTCCGAGTCTGCTGCTGACGCTGCTTCCGAGTCTGCTGCTGACGCTGCATCTGAATCTGCTGCTGACGCTGCTTCTGAATCTGCTGCCGATGCTGCGTCGGAATCTGCTGCTGACGCTGCATCTGAATCTGCTGCTGACGCTGCTTCCGAGTCTGCTGCTGACGCTGCATCGGAGTCTGCTGTTGACGCTGTTTCTGAATCTGCTGCTGACGCTGCTTCGGAGTCTGCTGCCGATACTGCTTCTGAATCCGCCGCTGACGCTGCTTCTGAATCTGCTGCTGACGCTGCTTCGGAGTCTGCTGCCGATGCTGCTTCTGAATCCGCTGCTGACGCTGCTTCCGAGTCTGCTGTTGACGCTGCTTCGGAGTCTGCTGCTGATGCTGGTTCCGAATCTCCTGCTGACGCTGCATCTGAATCTGCTGCTGACGCTGCATCTGAATCTGCTGCTGACGCTGCATCCGAGTCTGCTGCCGATGCGGCTTCTGAATCCGCTGCTAACGCTGCATCTGAATCTGCGGCTGACGCTGCTTCTGAATCTGCTGCTGACGCTGCATCCGAGTCTGCTGCTGACGCTGCATCCGAGTCTGCTGTTGACGCTGCCTCTCAATCTGCTGCTGACGCTGCATCTGAGTCCGCTGTTGACGCTGCTTCCGAGTCTGCTGCTGACGCTGCATCCGAGTCTGCTGCTGACGCTGCATCCGAGTCTGCTGCTGACGCTGCTTCTGAATCCGCTGCTGACGCTGCTTCGGAGTCTGCTGCCGATGCTGCTTCTGAATCCGCTGCTGACGCTGCATCTGAATCCGCTGCTGACGCTGTTTCGGAGTCTGCTGCTGACGCTGCATCCGAGTCTGCTGTTGACGCTGCTTCTCAATCTGCTGCTGACGCTGCTTCTGAATCTGCTGCTGACGCTGCTTCTGAGTCTGCTGCTGACGCTGCTTCCGAGTCTGCTGCTGACGCTGCATCTGAATCTGCTGCTGACGCTGCTTCTGAATCTGCTGCCGATGCTGCGTCGGAATCTGCTGCTGACGCTGCATCTGAATCTGCTGCTGACGCTGCTTCCGAGTCTGCTGCTGACGCTGCATCGGAGTCTGCTGTTGACGCTGTTTCTGAATCTGCTGCTGACGCTGCTTCCGAATCTGCTGCTGACGCTGCTTCTGAATCTGCTGCCGATGCTGCGTCGGAATCTGCTGCTGACGCTGCATCCGAGTCTGCTGCTGACGCTGCATCCGAGTCTGCTGCTGACGCTGCATCCGAGTCTGCTGTTGACGCTGCCTCTCAATCTGCTGCTGACGCTGCATCTGAGTCCGCTGTTGACGCTGCTTCCGAGTCTGCTGCTGACGCTGCTTCTGAATCCGCTGCTGACGCTGCTTCGGAGTCTGCTGCCGATGCTGCTTCTGAATCCGCTGCTGACGCTGCATCTGAATCCGCTGCTGACGCTGCTTCGGAGTCTGCTGCTGACGCTGCATCCGAGTCTGCTGTTGACGCTGCTTCTCAATCTGCTGCTGACGCTGCATCCGAGTCTGCTGCTGACGCTGCTTCTGAATCCGCTGCTGACGCTGCTTCGGAGTCTGCTGCCGATGCTGCTTCTGGATCCGCTGCTGACGCTGCTTCAGAGTCTGCTGCCGATGCTGCTTCTGAATCCGCTGCTGACGCTGCTTCGGAATCTGTTGCCGATGCTGCTTCTGAATCCGCTGCTGACGCTGCATCTGAATCTGCGGCTGACGCTGCTTCTGAATCTGCTGCTGACGCAGCATCTGAATCTGCTGCTGACGCCGCTTCCGAGTCCGCTGCTGACGCAGCATCTGAATCTGCGGCCGACGCTGCTTCCGAGTCTGCCGCATACGCAGCATCAGAATCTGCTGCTGACGCTGCTTCTGAATCTGCTGCTGACGCTGCTTCTGAATCTGCTGCTGACGCTGCTTCGGAGTCTGCTGCCGATGCTGCTTCTGAATCTGCTGCTGACGCTGCATCTGAGTCCGCTGCTGACGCCGCTTCGGAGTCTGCTATTGACGCTGTTTCCGAGTCTGCTGCTGACACTGCATCTGAATCTGCTGCCGACGCTGCTTCCGAGTCTGCTGCTAACGCTGCACATGAATCTTCGGCTGACGCTGCTTCCGAGTCTGCTGCCGATGCTGCTTCGAAGTCTGCTGCCGATGCTGCTTCGGAATCCGCTGCTGACGCTGCTTCGGAGTCTGCTGCCGATGCTGCTTCTGAATCCACTGCTGACGCTGCTTTGGAGTCTGCTGCCGATGCTGCTTCTGAATCTGCTGCTGACGCTGCTTCTGAATCCGCTGCTGACGCTGCTTCGGAGTCTTCTGCCGATGCTGCTTCTGAATCCGCTGCTGACGCTGCTTCTGAATCTGCTGCTGACGCTGCTTCTGAGTCTGCTGCTGACGCTGTTTCTGAGTCTGCTGCTGACGCTGCATCCGAGTCTGCTGCTGACGCTGCTTCTGAATCCGCTGCTGACGCAGCTTCAGAGTCTGCTGCCGATGCTGCTTCTGAATCCGCTGCTGACGCTGCTTCGGAATCTGTTGCCGATGCTGCTTCTGAATCCGCTGCTGACGCTGCATCTGAATCTGCGGCTGACGCTGCTTCTGAATCTGCTGCTGACGCTGCATCTGAATCTGCTGCTGACGCTGCTTCCGAGTCTGCTGCTGACGCTGCTTCTGAATCTGCTGCTGACGCTGCTTCTGAATCTGCTGCTGACGCTGCTTCTGAGTCTGCTGCCGATACTGCTTCTGAATCCGCCGCTGACGCTGCTTCTGAATCTGCTGCTGACGCTGCTTCGGAGTCTGCTGCTGACGCTGCTTCGGAGTCTGCTGCCGATGCTGCTTCTGAATCTGCTGCTGACGCTGCTTCCGAGTCTGCTACCGATGCTGCTTCTGAATCCGTTGCTGACGCTGCATCTGAATCTGCTGCTGACGCTGCATCTGAATCTGCTGCTGACGCTGATTCGGAGTCTGCTGCTGACGCTGCTTCGGAGTCTGCTGCCGATGCTGCTTCGGAGTCTGCTGCCGATGCTGCTTCTGAATCCGCTGCCGATGGTACTTCCGATTCTGCTGCTGACGCTGCATCCGAGTCTGCTGCCGATGCTGCTTCTGAATCCGCTGCTGACGCTGCATCTGAATCTGCTGCTGACGCAGCTTCCGAGTCTGCCGCTGACGTTGCATCTGAATCTGCTGCTGACGCTGCTTCTGAATCTGCTGCCGATGCTGCTTCGGAGTCTGCTGCCGATGCTGCTTCTGAATCGGCTGCTGACGCTGCTTCTGGGTCTGCTGCTGTCGCTGCTTCTGAATCTGCTGTAGACGCTGCATCTGAATATGCTCCCGATCCTGCTTCTGGGTCAGCCTCCGACGCTGCTTCCGAGTCTGCTGCTGACGCAGCTTCCGAGTCTGCCGCTGACGCTGCATCTGAATCTGCTGCTGACGCTGCTTCTGAATCTGCTGCCGATGCTGCTTCGGAGTCTGCTGCCGATGCTGCTTCGGAGTCTGCTGCCGATGCTGCTTCTGAATCCGCTGCTGACGCTGCTTCGGAGTCTGCTGCCGATGCTGCTTCTGAATCCACTGCTGACGCTGCTTCGGAGTCTGCTGCCGATGCTGCTTCTGAATCCGCTGCTGACGCTGCTTCGGAGTCTGCTGCCGATGCTGCTTCTGAATCCGCTGCTGACGCTGCATCCGAGTCTGCTGTTGACGCTGCTTCTCAATCTGCTGCTGACGCTGCATCTGAATCTGCTGCTGACGCAGCTTCAGAGTCTGCTGCCGATGCTGCTTCTGAATCCGCTGCTGACGCTGCTTCGGAATCTGTTGCCGATGCTGCTTCTGAATCCGCTGCTGACGCTGCATCTGAATCTGCGGCTGACGCTGCTTCTGAATCTGCTGCTGACGCTGCATCTGAATCTGCTGCTGACGCTGCTTCCGAGTCTGCTGCTGACGCTGCTTCTGAATCTGCTGCTGACGCTGCTTCTGAATCTGCTGCTGACGCTGCTTCTGAGTCTGCTGCTGACGCTGCTTCAGAGTCTGCTGTTGACGCTGCTTCCGAGTCTGCTGCTGACGCTGCTTCCGAGTCTGCTGCCGATGCTGCTTCTGAATCTGCTGCTGACGCTGCATCTGAATCTGCTGCTGACGCTGCTTCTGAATCTGCTGCCGATGCTGCTTCGGAGTCTGCTGCCGATGCTGCTTCTGAATCTGCTGCTGACGCTGCATCTGAGTCCGCTGCTGACGCTGCTTCGGAGTCTGCTGCCGATGCTGCATCCGAGTCTGCTGCCGACGCTGCTTCTGAATCCGCTGCTGACGCTGCATCTGAATCTGCTGCTGACGCTGCTTCCGAGTCTGCCGCTGAAGCTGCATCTGAATCTGCTGCTGACGCTGCTTCTGAATCTGCTGCCGATGCTGCTTCGGAGTCTGCTGCCGATGCTGCTTCGGAGTCTGCTGCCGATGCTGCTTCTGAATCTGCTGCTGACGCTGCATCTGAATCTGCTGCTGACGCTGCTTCCGAGTCTGCCGCTGACGCTGCATCTGAATCTGCTGCTGACGCTGCTTCCGAATCTGCTGCCGATGCTGCTTCGGAGTCTGCTGCCGATGCTGCTTCGGAGTCTGCTGCCGATGCTGCTTCTGAATCCGCTGCTGACGCTGCTTCGGAGTCTGCTGCCGATGCTGCTTCTGAATCCACTGCTGACGCTGCTTCGGAGTCTGCTGCCGATGCTGCTTCTGAATCCGCTGCTGACGCTGCTTCCGAATCTGCTGCTGACGCTGCTTCCGAATCTGCTGCTGACGCTGCCTCTGAGTCTGCTGCTGACGCTGCTTCTGAATCTGCTGCTGACGCTGCATCTGAATCTGCTGCTGACGCTGCTTCTGAGTCTGCTGCTGACGCTGCTTCCGAGTCTGCTGCTGACGCTGCATCTGAATCTGCTGCTGACGCTGCATCTGAATCTGCTGCTGACGCTGCTTCCGAATCTGCTGCCGATGCTGCTTCGGAGTCTGCTGCCGATGCTGCTTCTGAATCCGCTGCTGACGCTGCTTCCGAGTCTGCTGCTGACGCTGCTTCTGAATCCGCTGCTGACGCTGCTTCCGAGTCTGCTGCCGATGCTGCTTCTGAATCCGCTGCTGACGCTGCTTCTGAGTCTGCTGCTGACGCTGTTTCCGAGTCTGCTGCCGATGCTGCATCCGAGTCTGCTGCCGACGCTGCTTCTGAATCCGCTGCTGACGCTGCATCTGAATCTGCTGCTGACGCTGCTTCCGAGTCTGCCGCTGAAGCTGCATCTGAATCTGCTGCTGACGCTGCTTCTGAATCTGCTGCCGATGCTGCTTCGGAGTCTGCTGCCGATGCTGCTTCTGAATCCGCTGCCGATGCTACTTCCGATTCTGCTGCTGACGCTGCATCCGCGTCTGCTGCTGACGCTGCATCTGAGTCTGCTGCCGACGCTGCTTCTGAATCCGCTGCTGACGCTGCATCTCAATCTGCTGCTGACGCAGCTTCCGAGTCTGCTGCCGATGCTGCTTCTGAATCCGCTGCTGACGCTGCTTCTGAATCTGCTCCCAACGCTGCTTCTGAATCTGCTGCCGATGCTGCTTCGGAGTCTGCTGCCGATTCTCCTTCGGACTCTGCTGCCGATGCTGCTTCTGAATCCGCTGCCGATGCTACTTCTGAATCCGCTGCTGACGCTGCTTCCGAGTCTGCTGTTGACGCTACTTCCGAGTCTGCTGCTGACGCTGCATCCGAGTCTGCTGCTGACTCTGCATCTGAATCTGCTGCCGACGCTGCTTCCGAGTCTGCTGCTAACGCTGCATCTGAATCTGCGGCCGACGCTGCTTCCGAGTCTTCCGCATACGCTGCATCAGAATCTGCTGCTGACGCTGCTTCTGAATCTGCTGCTGACGCTGCTTCGGAGTCTGCTGCCGATGCTGCTTCTGAATCGGCTGCTGACGCTGCTTCTGGGTCTGCTGCTGTCGCTGCTTCTGAATCTGCTGTAGACGCTGCATCTGAATCTGCTGCCGATCCTGCTTCTGGGTCAGCCTCCGACGCTGCTTCCGAGTCTGCTGCTGACGCAGCTTCCGAGTCTGCCGCTGACGCTGCATCTGAATCTGCTGCTGACGCTGCTTCTGAATCTGCTGCCGATGCTGCTTCGGAGTCTGCTGCCGATGCTGCTTCGGAATCTGCTGCCGATGCTGCTTCTGAATCCGCTGCTGACGCTGCTTCCGAGTCTGCCGCTGACGCTGCATCTGAATCTGCTGCTGACGCTGCTTCCGAGTCTGCCGCTGACGCTGCATCTGAATCTGCTGCTGACGCTGCATCTGAATCTGCTGCTGACGCTGTTTCCGAGTCTGCTGCCGATGCTGCATCCGAGTCTGCTGCCGATGCTGCTTCTGAATCTGCTGCTGACGCTGCATCTGAATCTGCCGCTGACGCTGCTTCCGAGTCCGCTGCTGATGCTGCATCTGAATCTGCTGCTGACGCTGCTTCCGAATCTACTGCTGACGCTGCATCTGAATCCGCTGCTGACGCTGCTTCGGAGTCTGCTGCCGATGCTGCTTCTGAATCCGCTGCTGACGCTGCTTCGGAGTCTGCTGCCGATGCTGCTTCTGAATCCGCTGCTGCCGCTGCTTCGGAGTCTGCTGCCGATGCTGCTTCTTCATCCGCTGCTGACGCTGATTCGCAATCTGCTGCTGACGCTGCATCCGAGTCTGCTGTTGACGCTGCTTCTCAATCTGCTGCTGACGCTGCTTCTGAGTCTGCTGTTGACGCTGCTTCGGAGTCTGCTGCCGATGCTGCTTCTGAATCCGCTGCTGCTGCTGCTTCTGAATCCGCTGCTGACGCTGCTTCCGAGTCTGCTGCTGACACTGCATCCGAGTCTGCTGCTGACGCTGGTTCCGAATCTGCTGCTGACACTGCATCTGAATCTGCTGCCGATGCTGCTTCTGAATCCGCTGCTGACGCTGCATCCGAGTCTGCTGCCGATGCTGCATCTGAATCTGCGCCTGACGCTGCTTCCGAGTCTGCCGCTGACGCTGCATCTGAATCTGCTGCTGACGCTGCATCTGAATCTGCTGCCGATGCTGCTTCGAAGTCTGCTGCCGATGCTGCTTCTGAATCCGCTGCCGATGCTGCTTCTGAATCCGCTGCTGACGCTGCTTCCGAGTCTGCTGTTGACGCTCCTTCTGAGTCTGCTGCGGATGCCGGTTCCGAATCTGCTGCTGACGCTGCATCCGAGTCTGCTGCCGATGCTGCAACTGAATCTGCCGCTGATGCTGCATCCGAGTCTGCTGCTGACGCTGCATCCGAGTCTGCTGCTGACGCTGCATCCGAGTCTGCTGCTGACGCTGCATCCGAGTCTGCTGCTGACGCTGCATCGGAGTCTGCTGCTGACGCTGCATCCGAGTCTGCTGTTGACGCTACTTCCGAGTCTGCTGCTGACGCTGCTTCCGAGTCTGCTGCGGATGCTGGTTCCGAATCTGCTGCTGACGCTGCTTCTGAGTCTGCTGCTGACACTGCATCTGAATCTGCTGCCGACGCTGCTTCCGAGTCTGCTGCTAACGCTGCACATGAATCTTCGGCTGACGCTGCTTCCGAGTCTGCTGCCGATGCTGCTTCGAAGTCTGCTGCCGATGCTGCTTCTGAATCCGCTGCCGATGCTGCTTCGGAGTCTGCTGCTGACGCTGCTTCGGAGTCTGCTGCTTACGCTTCATCTGAATCTGCTGCTGACGCTGCTTCCGAATCTGCTGCTGACGCTGCTTCCGAATCTGCTGCTGACGCTGCTTCCGAATCTGCTGCTGACGCTGCCTCTGAGTCTGCTGCTGACGCTGCTTCTGAATCTGCTGCTGACTCTGTTTCTGAGTCTGCTGTTGACGCTGCTTCCGAATCTGCTGCTGACGCTGCTTCCGAATCTGCTGCTGACGCTGCTTCCGAATCTGCTGCTGACGCTGCCTCTGAGTCTGCTGCTGACGCTGCTTCTGAATCTGCTGCTGACGCTGCATCTGAATCTGCTGCTGACGCTGCTTCCGAGTCTGCTGCTGACGCAGCATCTGAATCTGCTGCTGACGCTGCATCTGAATCTGTTGCTGACGCTGCATCTCAATCCGCTGCTGACGCTGCTTCCGAGTCTGTAGCTGACGCTGCTTCCGAGTCTGCTGCTGACGCTGCATCTGAATCCGTTGCTGACGCTGCATCTGAATCTGCTGCTGACACTGGTTCTGAGTCTGCTGCTGACGCTGCTTCGAAGTCTGCTGCTGACGCAGCTTCTGAATCTGCAGTTTACGCTGCTTCTGAGTCTACCGCTGACGCTGCTTCTGAGTCTGCTGTTGACGCAGCCTCGGAGTCTGCTGCTGACGCTGCTTCGGAGTCTACTGCTGACTCTGCTGCCGATGCTTCTTCTGAATCTGCTGCTGACGCTGCTTCTAAATCCGCTGCCCACGCTGCTTCCGAATCTGCTGCTGAAGCTGCTTCCGAATCTGCCGCTGACGCTGCCTCCGTGTCTGCTGCCGAGGCTGCTTCCGAGTCTGCTGCTGACGCTGCCTCGGAATCTGTTGCTGACGCTGCATCTGAATCTACTGCTGACGTTGCTTCTGGCTCTGCTGCTGACGCTGTTTCCGAGTCTGCCGCTGACGCTGTTTCCGAGTCTGCTGCTGATGCTGCTTCCGAGTCCGCTGCTCATGTCGCCTCCGAATCTGCTGCTGACGCTGCTTCCCAGTCTGCCGCTGACGCTGCATCTGAATCTGCTGCTGACGCTGCTTCCGAATCTGCTGCCGATGCTGCTTCGGAGTCTGCTGCCGATGCTGCTTCGGAGTCTGCTGCCGATGCTGCTTCTGAATCCGCTGCTGACGCTGCTTCGGAGTCTGCTGCCGATGCTGCTTCTGAATCCGCTGCTGACGCTGCTTCGGAATCTGCTGCCGATGCTGCTTCTGAATCCGCTGCTGACGCTGCTTCCGAATCTGCTGCTGATGCTGCTTCCGAGTCTGCTGCTGACGCTGCATCCGAGTCTGCTGCTGACGCTGCATCCGAGTCTGCTGCTGACGCTGCATCCGAGTCTGCTGTTGACGCTACTTCCGAGTCTGCTGCTGACGCTGCTTCCGAATCTGCTGCTGAAGCTGCTTCCGAATCTGCCGCTGACGCTGCCTCCGTGTCTGCTGCCGAGGCTGCTTCCGAGTCTGCTGCTGACGCTGCATCCGAGTCTGCTGCTGACGCTGCATCCGAGTCTGCTGCTGACGCTTCTTCTGAATCTGCTTTGGACGCTGCTTCCGAGTCTGCTGCTGACGCTGCGTCAGAGTCTGCCGCCGAAGCCGATTCAGAGTCTGCCGCCGATGCTGCTTCGGAGTCTGCTGCGGACTCTGCTTCTGAGTCAGCTGCCAATGCTGCTTCCCAGTCAGATGCTGACGCTGCTTCTAAGTCAGTTGCTGATGCTGCCTCTCAATCCGCTGCAGATATTGCTTCCATCTCTGATATTTCTCTTTCCCGATCAATCACGTCCGCTTCTTCCCCTACTGATACCTTCGAGGTTCCTATTTCTTCCGATGCGACCTTCTATTGTATTTTGCCCATGAAACGTGACGCATCTTTTGATTCTTGTCTTACTGCATGTGGAGTTGTGTCTGATACCGTTGCCTCGCATGGTGAATCGTGTTCGGTGCTCTCGTCCGTCATTGAAGCTTACTCTGTTTGTTATCAATGCTTCTCTATCTATGAGACCGGTCTTGAGCTTAAGCAATCTACTATTAACGCATTTGAGGGCTGTGATCTTGATATCATTGTTTGGTGTCCTGTGGATTCTACCAGTTCGGAATCATTTAGTGTTCCCGTTGAGACGGAAACGTCTTCCGCGGAAGGATTTGGATCATCTACGACTCTTGATAACGGTGGTTCAGTTTCGTCTAGTGTGGTTAATTCTGAGCCAGTTTCTGAGAGTTATTTCAGTTCATCATTTGTCTACACTCCATCGACCAAGCCTTCTTGGAATTCGACTTTTACTCGTTCGGTTTCTGAGTCCTCGACAGTTAATGCCGAGACCTCGTCCATTATCACGGAATCTGCATCTTCGCAGGCTGAGGTTACATCGGAGGCTGGTACTCCTATTGTTAGCAAGAGTTCGTCTTCCTCAATTTCTTCGCAAGCTGAAATCACCTCTTCTAACGGGGGTTCACCGATTGTTACTGAGACTTCATCTTTCACTACGTACACAACAGTTATTGGTGATCAGACGCTTACCGTTACAGTGCCCTGTGACACTACATCGGCTGTCTCCACCAAGACCGAGTATTCTACTTATACAACTGTGATAGATGACCAGACTCTTACTGTCACAGTTCCTTGTGATACCACATCGGCAATTCCTACTGAAACTCAGTTTTCTACATACACAACAGTTATTGGTGACCAGACGCTTACCGTTACAGTGCCCTGTGACACTACTTCGGCCGTCTCTACCAAGACCGAGTTTTCTACCTATACGACTGTCATTGAAGGTAAGACCAAGACCGTTACCGAGCCCTGTGATTCTTGCACCTTATCATCAACATTGGTTGATGTTTCTCCTACCTCTAGAGTTGTTAGTTATACTACTTATACTACTGTTAGTGGTGACATTACTTTCACCGTTACCGAGCCTTGCGAGACCGTTTCCACGAGCGGATTTTCTTCTACCGGATCGGTATTGTCTTCGGTTTCTGTCAATACTGTGGCCACAGCTTCTACCTTGCCCTCACCATCTCAACCGGTTACTGTTATTGAATCTGAGTCGAAATCCGAACTTCCTTCGGCTTCCACTTCTTCATTTAAGGTCACTTCTTCTTCAGGTTCTCCCGAGGTTTCGCAGTCTACCACCGAATCGGTTTCAACGGCGGAGACGCCATCAGTTTCTGTGCCTTCTGAAGTTAGTGTCTTATCTTCTGTTGATTTTACTTCAGTTTCCACCCGGTTCATCACGTTTACTTCCGTGCATAGCGCTTCGTCGTCGGTTTCCACTGTCATTGAGACACCTTCCATTCATAGTTCTCCCGTTTCAACCTTCTCGGTTGTTTCACCATCTAGCGTTTCGGCCAGTGTTTCATCTTTGATCTCATCCGAAGTTACAGCATCAGGCACTCCTTTGAGCAGTGATGTTAAGGTTACTTCATCCGCTCCAAGTGCAGGCCCTGAGTCCGTTTCTCCATCTGTGGTTGAATCAGTTGCCACGTCTCCTGGTGTTGTTCCCTCCCAGTCTCAAACTTTTAATTCTCTGCAAAGCTCTTCAACATATACTACGATTACTTTTGTAACTGAAGGTGTTACGTATTCTTATATCGAGAGTACAATTCCTTCGTTTTCATCGTCGTTCTCTTCCTCCCCTACTTCTTCTGAATCCAACTCCTTGGAGTACCCTGTTGATTCTTCGATTGGTTCCCCAAGTTCGAGTATAGTTTCCTCGGCTTCTACCTCGGCTCCTGTTCAGTATACTGGTACTGTTGTTGGACCACTGTCCAGCACTAGTGGCGAAATTGAGCAGGTGAATGGTGCATCTACAATTAAACCTACCTACATGTTTTTTGCATTGGTTATTGTTTATTTTATTTTGTGAGTCAATTAAATTTGATCTGATTATGGATTATTTTTGATTTTATCATTATTTTTTTATTATTTTTTCTTGGGCATTTCTGATCTTTCTGATCTTTCTGGTTTTATTTTTTATTTTTTATTTTTTTGAGCATTATACATGTTATTTAGTTATTTTTGTCTTTTATGTCTTTTATGTTTTTTTATGTTTTTTGTTTTTTATGTTATTTTGGTTATTTGTGTTATTTATGGGATTATTTATTATTTTTATTAAGTTTTATTCATTTTATTTTCTATATATTTTTATAAATTTTTGATAGAGTAATTGATCTAACTATATTTTTACTGTAAATTTAAAAGTAGTTATTCCTGAAATTTTGTTCTTGAAAAATCTCATGTTTCGGCTATTATTAAACATACATAAAATAAACGCCTATTTTTCAAAAATTTTGCCACTTTGTTACATTACAATTCCCCCACACCCTGACATCTGTAACATATCACGATACTCAAGCTAAGTCGCAGAATATATTCTTAGAGCACAAGATGAACACTAGCGCTAGCGCTAGCGAAATTTATGTGGATGACCCATGGACGATGGGAGATGGAAGATGGAAGACGTAGACTTGAAAGTTATGTAATAATTAGTGAAGATTATATAAGATATAAATTGTCTTGAATGGAGTTTGACTGGTAATCAAAAATGAAGTCGTTAATCTAATCAAGTTAATTTTATTCCAAGTCATTATTATAAGTATAATCGAAATTTTCATCTTTATCTTCAATTGATAATAGGATTGATGGTGTTAGAAGAATTTATAAAATGAAATTGGGGGTCTGAAGAAATGGAAAAGGGTCTGTGACAAATTGATACATTATATTAAGGAAGCAATTATTATCGTCCTTTGACGAAACGCATAAATTTTTGACATTTGTTCTTCGTGAGAATGTGACATGAGGTTGGCCATGGTCAGAAGGGTAATTTGTAAAATCCAAGCCGTCGTGTGATAGAGATTGACGTTGTGATTTATTTATTGTCATGGCAAAAGAAAGTTTGATTGGGAATTGAAGTCGTTGAAATGGGATGCCGTTATTTGTTGAATTATATCTAATTCGTGGAATAACGGCAATTTGATTTTGGTGAGGACCTGATATAATGACACCTGTGATTGCATGTCATGTTATTTTTTTACACAAAATGTAGGTTCTCAGTCTACTAATTTAAGAACAGGTCTTTCTTATCTGCTAAAGAGTTACCATAAGCTTTCAATTGAGTACAACAACTTTCCACGACACCTTATTAAAGATTCCAAAGGCATGAGTGTTAACAGCCTTCTCGTTTCAAACCTTGATATGACTAGCAACTGTCAAGAGAATAAAATGTATTGCTATTTAGATGTTGTAATTAGTGACCTTTTGACAGTGATGTCTGCTTACATTTTTTATAAACACAATGGCGGGCACCCGTGCCCGTTCTGTATGGGACTCGTTTTGACGTTGACAGCAACATGGATTTTACTTCATAAATGGATCACGAAAACGACAACCCTTTCCAGTGCAACCATGAGTATCTCAAAGAAATTCTATTAAATGTGAAAATGAATGTTTTCCATGAGCTTGATATGAAGGATAAATCAGCTATATTGACCTTAGATAAATGATGTTTAAAGCATTCAATTTCAGTCCATATAATGTATAAGTTTTATGAAAACATTTTCCTACTTATTAGGGTTGGTCTGTTAGCTGATACCAAAAAAGCTCATGTTTTCAAGCTTTCAAAAAATGATCAACTTAGTTACAATGATCTGTTCCTTTTATTTTTGATATACTGTCAAATAAGTGGACTAGCTCAACTTCTTTTTCTGAAAAAGTCGTGAGAAGTCCGATCTACTATTAAACTTATCAGATTCGCTGAGTTTTTTTCGATTTATTTGGCTCTGCCAAACATACACAATATATCAAATACATGTTTTTGCAAAACTATTTTTATTTATGAAAACTGTTGCTTCTATTTCTTATAAAATCAATAATAGCTGGCCTGGAAACATTAGCAGAAAATATGGTTACATATTTAGAATGAGTTTTTATTTCAGAAGCTGAAGGGAGTAGTACACCAAAAAAAAAAAATGGAGGAGGTGATAATCTTAAAAATATTTAATGTCCCATTGGAAAAACCTCCAAGGGGTTCATGGAATCGATCCATAAGTTTGTCAAGCTATCATTATGAAGCTCCTTCCAGATATCGTTAACGATCATCATCCCTGGGACAATTGCCCACACCTTCAGTACAATTAATGCCTCCATGTCAACCTGACAAATTGCTTCAATGGCAAAGCATTCAAGCTTCTGGTCCACAGCCTACACAAACTCCACCATCACAGTCGATTGAAGTTAGTTCATAGTATCAGGTTCTAACTCCAATCCTTAAATCGCGGCCCCTGCAAATATCTTTATACCAAGTTTTGTCTTCATTTATTTTGCCTTCGTCACCACTACCGACTGATAGCTCGTCACTACGACGGCCTTGACAGATTGAAAGCACTTCATTTGGGTTTTCTCATACGCCTCTTCATTTGTGTAATGATCATACATCCGTTCATCATAATGAAACCCTTAGAAATACAGCAATACAGGAACTGACTCCGAAAGATTGTGCAAGCACTCAATAATCAAGACGCCATCACTTCCCTTGTTCAGGATTTTAACAGGATTTGACTTCAGTTAATATTCAAGGAATACCATATAAAAGGTTCTATAAAAATGCTACATTCAATCATTATCTTGTTCTGTATATCGTTAAAAAAAACCAAATGTATGGGTGTTCTACGATGCTTATCGAGTTGTCAGAAAAAAAAGATGTAGGTATTCGGAAAAAATATATTCAAAAACGTATTTTTGAGGAGAAGATTATCAAACAAACCATGGCTAAATACAAAAGAAAATGGAGTTCAGACTAAAAAGGGCATTTAAAAGCGTGAGTTTAAGATCGGAAAAATCTAATAGCTGGGTATCGTGATATGTTACAGATGCCAGGCTGTGGGGGAGTTGTAATGTAACAAAGTGGCAGAATTTTTGAAAAAAAGGCAAGTTTATTTTATGTATGTTTATTATTAATTAATTAATTAATTAATTAATATGAAATAGTTATTTTAGAAAAAGCCATGATCTTTCGAGAGGAGTTAAACACTGCGAGCTTAATGGTGTGTTAAGATTATGTCGGTGATGACGTAAGCGGCCTTTTAAAGCTATACGGCGAGTCAACACCCTTGCCCTATGATTGTTTTGTTGTGATTGAAAAAAAAAGGCCGACCACATCGTGCCAAAAAGACGGTTTTACGGAAAGCTCAATCGACGTGCTCTCGAGAGTAATCCAAGGCGCTCATCTTGCTAACCGGAACAGATTCTTATCCTTGCCGAGTGGCCGCGCTGGGCCTTTCCACCACGATTAGGAAAACTGTTCTGACCAAGAAACAAACGGTCTAAGCTGCCCCACCCTTAGCAAACCACCATCACTAACCTTGACACGTGGTATTAGCTATTCCAAGCTACAAGGTAATTGTAGAAATGTACTTAGTAAACTTGCAGAAAATCTTGCAGTACAGTAGACACAAGGTAGAATCAGATTATGTAGTTTCTGGGGGGAAGAAAGGGGTTTTAATTTGCGGCTCAGTATTCGCTGCAAGCTTTAACTAAATTCGGCTTACACATATCAAGCAAACACCTGACTAGGCATTAAAAGATGTTTTACCAGATTAAGTTATGTGCGGCTTAGAGCCTGCAGTTTAGGGAACCAAAAGAAACTCAACGTCGCGTGCTCTGGTGGATATTCTACGGTAAATGGCATAAATGACAAATGATTATGTAAAAGAATATGCTTTTACCAGCCATGAGAAATTACAAAGACCTGTAACAAAACAACTAAGCCTACCACAGCCGTACTTTGTATATAAATGATTACAAATACAATGGGGCAAGATGAGCTAATCACCGAAATCACAACGTTGCCATTTTCCAATACTTCCATAGGCATGCTGAGATATGAATATGAACTTGCTTTCAATTGAAAGATTTCTATTGATTTATTTACACTGTCTAACAAATATTGGAACCCTCTACCAAGTCTGACTTGGGCATACCAGATCGTTTGTCTGCACAAAATATCAGAGTTCAACTCATATTGTTTAAGTAGTAGCTCCAAAAGCTAACCCATTCAAATATTTATCTATGCTATGGTGTAGTCCTCTAAGAGAGACTGAAAATGAAAAGTATTACAGATTGTGTTTTTAGTAGCTTCTCAAACAAGATAAACTACCCCGATAAAAACAAGGAATTTAAAACATTAAGTTTTTTAACATAGTCAAATGGTAAACAACCAAGGGATCGTACATATCCACTGGTAATACAAATATTGTTTTTTTTTTTCTATAAATGCAAGCAGCCCTTAATGAAAGAAAAATTCGGAGTAGATTTTAAAAACATAAACATCAAAAAATTACATTTGCTATAATACAAAAATAAGTACTACTTGTTTTAAAAATTAAATAATATGAAAATAAAAATACATAAAAAATAAAAAATAAAGCCAATATTAAAAATACCAATTAGACAAAATACCCCCAAAAAAAAAATTAAAAATTAATGAAATCACAAAAAGAATAGCAAAGCCACGACCAAAGAGGACACCAAATAGGTGGGTTTAATTAATGGCGCTGCATTAACTTGCTCGATAACGCCACTTGGGCTTGACGAGACACCAGCAACCGGACTAGTATACTGAACTAGAGAAGACGTGGATGCAGGTGGTTGTATGATAGTAGTACTGGGAACAACAACGGATTCCGATGAGGAATCAGAGCTTCCGAACTCAGAAGGTGAAGAAGCAACCAGAAGGTTCGTAGATGAAGATGAAATAACTTCAGAAAGACGCGTGGATGAGGGGGGTTGAGAGGCAACAGCAGAAGATGTGACAACTGATTCAATCACAGATGGAGAAACTGATTCAGGGCCTGCACTTGGAGCGGATGAAGTAACCTTAACATCACTGCTCAAAAGAGTGCCTGATGCTGTAACTTCGGATGAGATCAAAGATGAAACACTGGCCGAAACGCTAGATGGTGAAACAACCGAGAAGGTTGAAACGGGAGAACTATGAATGGAAGGTGTCTCAATGACAGTGGAAACCGACGACGAAGCGCTATGCACGGAAGTAAACGTGATGAACCGGGTGGAAACTGAAGTAAAATCAACAGAAGATAAGACACTAACTTCAGAAGGCACAGAAACTGATGGCGTCTCCGCCGTTGAAACCGATTCGGTGGTAGACTGCGAAACCTCGGGAGAACCTGAAGAAGAAGTGACCTTAAATGAAGAAGTGGAAGCCGAAGGAAGTTCGGATTTCGACTCAGATTCAATAACAGTAACCGGTTGAGATGGTGAGGGCAAGGTAGAAGCTGTGGCCACAGTATTGACAGAAACCGAAGACAATACCGATCCGGTAGAAGAAAATCCGCTCGTGGAAACGGTCTCGCAAGGCTCGGTAACGGTGAAAGTAATGTCACCACTAACAGTAGTATAAGTAGTATAACTAACAACTCTAGAGGTAGGAGAAACATCAACCAATGTTGATGATAAGGTGCAAGAATCACAGGGCTCGGTAACGGTCTTGGTCTTACCTTCAATGACAGTCGTATAGGTAGAAAACTCGGTCTTGGTAGAGACGGCCGAAGTAGTGTCACAGGGCACTGTAACGGTAAGCGTCTGGTCACCAATAACTGTTGTGTATGTAGAAAACTGAGTTTCAGTAGGAATTGCCGATGTGGTATCACAAGGAACTGTGACAGTAAGAGTCTGGTCATCTATCACAGTTGTATAAGTAGAATACTCGGTCTTGGTGGAGACAGCCGATGTAGTGTCACAGGGCACTGTAACGGTAAGCGTCTGATCACCAATAACTGTTGTGTACGTAGTGAAAGATGAAGTCTCAGTAACAATCGGTGAACCCCCGTTAGAAGAGGTGATTTCAGCTTGCGAAGAAATTGAGGAAGACGAACTCTTGCTAACAATAGGAGTACCAGCCTCCGATGTAACCTCAGCCTGCGAAGATGCAGATTCCGTGATAATGGACGAGGTCTCGGCATTAACTGTCGAGGACTCAGAAACCGAACGAGTAAAAGTCGAATTCCAAGAAGGCTTGGTCGATGGAGTGTAGACAAATGATGAACTGAAATAACTCTCAGAAACTGGCTCAGAATTAACCACACTAGACGAAACTGAACCACCGTTATCAAGAGTCGTAGATGATCCAAATCCTTCCGCGGAAGACGTTTCCGTCTCAACGGGAACACTAAATGATTCCGAACTGGTAGAATCCACAGGACACCAAACAATGATATCAAGATCACAGCCCTCAAATGCGTTAATAGTAGATTGCTTAAGCTCAAGACCGGTCTCATAGATAGAGAAGCATTGATAACAAACAGAGTAAGCTTCAATGACGGACGAGAGCACCGAACACGATTCACCATGCGAGGCAACGGTATCAGACACAACTCCACATGCAGTAAGACAAGAATCAAAAGATGCGTCACGTTTCATGGGCAAAATACAATAGAAGGTCGCATCGGAAGAAATAGGAACCTCGAAGGTATCAGTAGGGGAAGAAGCGGACGTGATTGATCGGGAAAGAGAAATATCAGAGATGGAAGCAATATCTGCAGCGGATTGAGAGGCAGCATCAGCAACTGACTCAGAAGCAGCGTCAGGATCTGACTGAGAAGCAGCATTGGCAGCTGACTCAGAAGCAGAGTCCGCAGCAGACTCCGAAGCAGCATCGGCGGCAGACTCTGAATCGGCTTCGGCGGCAGACTCTGACGCAGCGTCAGCAGCAGACTCGGATGCAGCGTCCAAAGCAGATTCAGAAGAAGCGTCAGCAGCAGACTCGGATGCAGCGTCAGCAGCAGACTCGGATGCAGCGTCAGCAGCAGACTCGGAAGCAGCGTCAGCAGCAGACTCGGAAGCAGCGTCAGCAGCAGACTCAGAAGGAGCATTAGCAGACTCAGAGGCAGCGTTAGCAGCAGATTCGGAGGCGGCATCGGCAGCAGACTCAGATGCGGCATTGGCGGCAGACTCGGAGGGAGCATTGGCGGCAGACTCGGATGCAGCATCAGCAGCAGATTCGGAGGCGGCATCGGCAGCAGATTCAGAAGCAGCGTCAGCAGCAGACTCGGATGCAGCGTCGGCAGCAGACTCGGATGCAGCATCGGCGGCAGACTCAGAAGCAGCGTCAGCAGCCGACTCGGAAGCAGCGTCAGCAGCCGACTCGGAGGCGGCATTGGCAGCAGATTCAGAGACTGCAGCAGCAGACTCGGAGACAGCGTCAGCAGCAGACTCGGAGGCGGCGTCAGCGGCGGATTCAGAAGCAGCGTCAGCAGCAGACTCGGATGCAGCGTCAGCAGCAGACTCGGATGCAGCGTCAGCAGCAGACTCGGATGCAGCGTCAGCAGCAGACTCGGATGCAGCGTCAGCAACAGACTCGGATGCAGCGTCAGCAGCAGACTGAGAAGCAGCATCGGCAGCGGACTCGGAAGCGGAATTGGCGGCGGACTCAGAGGGAGCATTGGCGGCAGACTCAGATGCAGCATCAGCAGCAGATTCGGAGGCGGCATCGGCAGCAGATTCAGAAGCAGCGTCAGCAGCAGACTCGGATGCAGCGTCAGCAGCAGACTCGGATGCAGCGTCAGCAGCAGACTCGGATGCAGCGTCAGCAGCAGACTCGGATGCAGCGTCAGCAGCAGACTCGGATGCAGCGTCAGCAGCGGACTCAGAAGCGGCATTGGCGGCGGACTCGGAGGGAGCATTGGCGGCAGACTCAGATGCAGCATCAGCAGCAGATTCGGAGGCGGCATCGGCAGCAGATTCAGAAGCAGCGTCAGCAGCAGACTCGGATGCAGCGTCGGCAGCAGACTCGGATGCAGCGTCGGCAGCAGACTCGGATGCAGCGTCGGCAGCAGACTCGGATGCAGCGTCGGCAGCAGACTCGGATGCAGCGTCGGCAGCAGACTCGGATGCAGCGTCAGCAGCAGACTCGGATGCAGCGTCAGCAGCAGACTCGGATGCAGCATCAGCAGCAGACTCGGATGCAGCGTCAGCAGCAGACTCGGATGCAGCATCGGCGGCAGACTCAGAAGCAGCGTCAGCAGCCGACTCAGAAGCAGCGTCAGCAGCCGACTCAGAAGCAGCGTCAGCAGCCGACTCGGAGGCAGCGTCAGCAGCGGATTCGGAGGCGGCATTGGCAGCAGATTCAGAGACTGCATCAGCAGCAGACTCGGAGAGAGCGTCAGCAGCAGACTCAGAAGCAGCGTCAGCAGCAGATTCAGATGCAGTGTCAGCGGCGGACTCAGATGCAGCGTCAGCAGCAGACTCAGATACAGCATCAGCAGCAGATTCGGATGCAGCGTCAGCAGCAGACTCGGAAGCAGCATCAGCGGCAGACTCGGAAGCAGCGTCAGCAGCGGACTCGGATGCAGCGTCAGCAGCGGACTCAGAAGCGGCATTGGCGGCGGACTCGGAGGGAGCATTGGCGGCAGACTCAGATGCAGCATCAGCAGCAGATTCGGAGGCGGCATCGGCAGCAGATTCAGAAGCAGCGTCAGCAGCAGACTCGGATGCAGCGTCGGCAGCAGACTCGGATGCAGCGTCGGCAGCAGACTCGGATGCAGCGTCGGCAGCAGACTCGGATGCAGCGTCGGCAGCAGACTCGGATGCAGCGTCGGCAGCAGACTCGGATGCAGCGTCGGCAGCAGACTCGGATGCAGCGTCAGCAGCAGACTCGGATGCAGCATCAGCAGCAGACTCGGATGCAGCGTCAGCAGCAGACTCGGATGCAGCATCGGCGGCAGACTCAGAAGCAGCGTCAGCAGCCGACTCAGAAGCAGCGTCAGCAGCCGACTCAGAAGCAGCGTCAGCAGCCGACTCGGAAGCAGCGTCAGCAGCAGACTCGGATGCAGCGTCAGCAGCAGACTCCGATGCAGCGTCAGCAGCAGACTCGGATGCAGCGTCAGCAGCAGACTCGGATGCAGCGTCAGCAGCGGACTCAGAAGCGGCATTGGCGGCGGACTCGGAGGGAGCATTGGCGGCAGACTCAGATGCAGCATCAGCAGCAGATTCGGAGGCGGCATCGGCAGCAGATTCAGAAGCAGCGTCAGCAGCAGACTCGGATGCAGCGTCGGCAGCAGACTCGGATGCAGCGTCGGCAGCAGACTCGGATGCAGCGTCGGCAGCAGACTCGGATGCAGCGTCGGCAGCAGACTCGGATGCAGCGTCGGCAGCAGACTCGGATGCAGCGTCAGCAGCAGACTCGGATGCAGCGTCAGCAGCAGACTCGGATGCAGCATCAGCAGCAGACTCGGATGCAGCGTCAGCAGCAGACTCGGATGCAGCATCGGCGGCAGACTCAGAAGCAGCGTCAGCAGCCGACTCAGAAGCAGCGTCAGCAGCCGACTCAGAAGCAGCGTCAGCAGCCGACTCGGAGGCAGCGTCAGCAGCGGATTCGGAGGCGGCATTGGCAGCAGATTCAGAGACTGCATCAGCAGCAGACTCGGAGAGAGCGTCAGCAGCAGACTCAGAAGCAGCGTCAGCAGCAGATTCAGATGCAGTGTCAGCGGCGGACTCAGATGCAGCGTCAGCAGCAGACTCAGATACAGCATCAGCAGCAGATTCGGATGCAGCGTCAGCAGCAGACTCGGAAGCAGCATCAGCGGCAGACTCGGAAGCAGCGTCAGCAGCGGACTCGGAAGCGGCATTGGCGGCGGACTCGGAGGGAGCATTGGCGGCAGACTCAGATGCAGCATCAGCAGCAGACTCCGATGCAGCGTCAGCAGCAGATTCAGAAGCAGCATCGGCCGCAGATTCAGATGCAGCGTCGGCAGCAGACTCGGATGCAGCGTCCGCGGCAGACTCAGATGCAGCGTCAGCAGCAGATTCAGATGCAGTGTCAGCGGCGGACTCAGATGCAGCGTCAGCAGCAGATTCAGATGCAGTGTCAGCGGCGGACTCGGATGCAGCGTCAGCAGCAGACTCGGATGCAGCGTCAGCAGCAGACTCGGATGCAGCGTCAGCAGCAGACTCGGATGCAGCGTCAGCAGCAGACTCGGATGCAGCGTCAGCAGCAGACTCAGATACAGCATCAGCAGCAGATTCGGATGCAGCGTCAGCAGCAGACTCGGAAGCAGCGTCAGCGGCAGACTCAGAAGCAGCGTCAGCAGCGGACTCGGAAGCGGCATTGGCGGCGGACTCGGAGGGAGCATTGGCGGCAGACTCAGATGCAGCATCAGCAGCAGATTCGGATGCAGCGTCAGCAGCAGACTCAGAAGCAGCGTGAGCAGCAGATTCAGATGCAGCGTCAGCAGCAGACTCGGATGCAGCGTCAGCAGCAGACTCAGATGCAGCATCAGCAGCAGATTCGGATGCAACGTCAGCAGCAGACTCGGATGCAGCGTCAGCAGCAGACTCGGATGCAGCGTCAGCAGCAGACTCGGATGCAGCGTCAGCAGCAGACTCGGATGCAGCGTCAGCAGCGGACTCAGAGGGAGCATTGGCGGCAGACTCAGATGCAGCATCAGCAGCAGATTCGGAGGCGGCATCGGCAGCAGATTCAGAAGCAGCGTCAGCAGCAGACTCGGATGCAGCGTCGGCAGCAGACTCGGATGCAGCGTCAGCAGCAGACTCGGATGCAGCGTCAGCAGCAGACTCGGATGCAGCGTCAGCAGCAGACTCGGATGCAGCGTCAGCAGCAGACTCGGATGCAGCGTCAGCAGCAGACTCGGATGCAGCGTCAGCAGCAGACTCGGATGCAGCGTCAGCAGCGGACTCAGAAGCGGCATTGGCGGCGGACTCGGAGGGAGCATTGGCGGCAGACTCAGATGCAGCATCAGCAGCAGATTCGGAGGCGGCATCGGCAGCAGATTCAGAAGCAGCGTCAGCAGCAGACTCGGATGCAGCGTCAGCAGCAGACTCGGATGCAGCGTCAGCAGCAGACTCGGATGCAGCGTCGGCAGCAGACTCGGATGCAGCGTCGGCAGCAGACTCGGATGCAGCGTCGGCAGCAGACTCGGATGCAGCGTCAGCAGCAGACTCGGATGCAGCGTCAGCAGCAGACTCGGATGCAGCATCAGCAGCAGACTCGGATGCAGCGTCAGCAGCAGACTCGGATGCAGCATCGGCGGCAGACTCAGAAGCAGCGTCAGCAGCCGACTCAGAAGCAGCGTCAGCAGCCGACTCAGAAGCAGCGTCAGCAGCCGACTCGGAAGCAGCGTCAGCAGCAGACTCGGATGCAGCGTCAGCAGCAGACTCGGATGCAGCGTCAGCAGCAGACTCGGATGCAGCGTCAGCAGCAGACTCGGATGCAGCGTCAGCAGCAGACTCGGATGCAGCGTCAGCAGCAGACTCGGATGCAGCGTCAGCAGCAGACTCGGATGCAGCGTCAGCAGCAGACTCGGATGCAGCGTCAGCAGCAGACTCGGATGCAGCGTCAGCAGCAGACTCGGATGCAGCGTCAGCAGCAGACTCGGATGCAGCGTCAGCAGCAGACTCGGATGCAGCGTCAGCAGCAGACTCGGATGCAGCGTCAGCAGCAGACTCGGATGCAGCGTCAGCAGCAGACTCGGATGCAGCGTCAGCAGCAGACTCGGATGCAGCGTCAACAGCGGACTCCGAAGCAGCGTCAGCAGCAGATTGAGAAGCAGCGTCAACAGCAGACTCGGATGCAGCGTCAGCAGCAGACTCGGATGCAGCGTCAGCAGCAGACTCTGAAGCGGCCTCTATTTCGGATTGTGATAATGATTCAATAAATTCGTTATTGCAAATTCCTGATTGCAATAGCTCTATGCAGTTATCGCCAATGGTACTAATCGCATGTAATTTTTTCTGCACTGTCAACGGAGTTGTGTAATCACCCAAAATTGAACCACACATTATGCAACTTCCAAGAATTTCTTTGTCGGCATTGCTCAATGTGTCGCAAGATTCTGAGTCTAAATCACCGTTCGATATCATGTTTGTTGCAGTTGTACAATAGGTTGTACATAGTTCCTTAGTTAAAGCAGTCAAGTCACATGTTTCGATCGAACACAAACTCTCTTCTTCCAGTTTACACTCTGCCAACAAACCCGCGACCAAACTTAAAACAGTACTCAATAAATCTCCAATAACCCCTAATAATCCACTTACCAAGTTGACGACACCACCAATTAGACATCCAAGCAATCCGGAACATTGGCTATTTGCTGCCTTTCCAATATTACCACAAAGTAAACACCCGACAACATTTCGTCGCACAACATTGTCAACGACTCCACAAGCCACAACACCTAACAATGTTGGGTCATAACTGCTTGCCGTTCCACAGATTGATTCACAGTTTTCACTTGATATAGATCCGATTTCACAAACACAATCACCAGTTGCCGGAGCTGAAACAAGCGCATCGTTTGCGTTACAGTTTTCTAGCCAATTTACAGTCGCAGAATGATCTGATGCAATTGAGGGATATGCTGCAAGACAGTACATACATGCCGATAACACAGAAACTGTAGTACCTTTAGTCGAAGTCCCATCAGATTTGGTTTCTACTGAACATGAATATGTTGGTCCTTGCAATAGACCTGCTGCCACATATAAATCATTACTGGTAAGTACAGTGTCGGAGTATGTACAAACTGTATTGCACATTGTTTCATCAGTATTGCAGACTGCCCAAGCAGTCGCAATTCCAAATATTGGAATTAATAATGCACTCAAACGCATTTTAGCTAAAACTCGTTAGTTATTTATCAATATTCTCACTTCTTTACATACTTTGATTGCAAACTTTTTATTACCTTTCGTTTTTATTTGATTTTCTTAAAGTTTATGTTAGTACTGGTTTGATCACCATTATAACTGTACTGACCTTCAAGTACTCAATTTTAGAAAAACCTTTCGAAACCTCCACAAAAAAAATATAATATAGTGTGGATGTCCCACTAACAATTAATATATATAATTTTTAAAAATCAAAAATATCTTTTATTGATGACAGTCTTTATCTAGCAAAAGTAAAAAAATCAAAAAAATGGATATTAGATGGGAAAGTTTTGCCTGTTATATAGGATGGTTAGAATTTTAATAGAAGATTTTTATAATTGTTTTTCCTCTTCTCCACTCACAACCCCCCGTTGTTTTTGTATACACTAAGACATTCATGATCCAACGGTTTGGATAATATTTTTATACTTTTCTGAAAGTTGTTATTTATTTTAAGTTGCATGAGATGTATTCGACGGAATGACATTTTCTTAAATTTATATATTTTATAAGTATAACACTTTTTATTATTATTTTCCGTTGAATTTCTTTTTTTGATACTTGCTTTTTTTTTCAATAATAACACATACACTTATGAATTTAACAATGGAATTAGGACTTGTTTTTTTATTTTTGAAGATTGTTTACTAACAATATTTGGGCCGTAAATTTTAGTTAAACAGAGCTTTAATAATGAATCAAGCTTAGAAAGATATTCTAAACTGAAATTTATAATAAGATAATAAAAGTATTATGTTATTACATTTTAAACTATTTCAATTCTAGTTAAAAATTCAATATCAAATTTGGCAATAAATTGTGTTTTTTATGTTAATGAAATCAAGTTTGCCAGTTAAATTTTAATCTTCTATAGCAATAGAAATATTAAGATGGGGGGTTTTTTGACTTTTTAAAAATGATCAATAATTGTACAAAAAACGTTGAACTCAAAATCCCATACCGGAATAAAAGTTAAGCTTGTGAATCTATAAGTGCATTTATTTAGAGATAAAATAGCCGAATTTAATAAAGGGGTAACAATCTTCTTCAACACTCACTATTTTTATATTCAGTTAGATTGTTTTCTATTATTATTATTTGTTATTAAATAAATCAACATGTTTGTTACGGTTTTCATGACAATACTGAACAATATTTTGTCACCCTTTTTTAATTTTTGTAATTACTTAGTGGGAATGAATTCGCCATTAGAATAGGTATTGATATTTTAGCTGCTAAGCATATATAGGATTGTCTCACGTGTAGCGTAGTAAATTTAGACTTGCAAACTGCTATGGAACGAGTTGGTGGCAATATCAACATACACACTAAAAATTTTTATTGTATGTCCTAAACATGTCGAATAGCTCTTTGGTAATTTTGAGCTTATTTACTTTAAGCTTGTTTTTATGTGCTAGAATATTTTTTTTAACCGTTTCCTAATTAATTTAAAAAAAATCGTCTTTGGTGGAAATGAAATCGGAGTAGTTATGCCTTTACCTTAAAGTAGAAATAATTTCTCTCCTTGTACGTTAATAGATTTGAGGTATGAGAATTATAGTAATATTCCATTAATTAACTAAAAACTTACTGTCACGTATGTTATTTTTCATAATTTGTTTAGGAGTAGTGCCTTTAATGTTTTCCTTCGTCCTTAGAATTGTTTTATTGAGGTGTATTTAAGCGGAAAAAACAAATGTCTTTGTTGTGGTTACAGTCGCTCACATTTGTAACATTTGTTTGTTACTATTCAAGCCAAACAGTTTTTCTTAAATAGGCGATACCCGGTTGAGAACTTGCATGTCTTGGATAACCCAATAAATCAGTGCTATTGCTTTGGTATCAAGTCTTAATCCGGAACAACTAGCCAGCGTACAAAAGAAGTAACCCTAATCACTATGTTTTTCACAAAAGACTCGGGTTAGGGTTACTAATTGGTCTAGCAGACATTGGAGTTTAAAGCCATGGAAAATAAATATCTTCTAGTTTCTTTCTGTTAATTATTCTTCTGTGCACGAGTCTTAAGTAGTTTAACATAGGTAAAGGCCTGATACATAATCTTGTGGCTTTGATTGGCAAAACTGGACGCTCACATGTTGTTCCCTCCTGACTTTATGTCCACTCCATAACGTTATTTTTTTTTCTATTCAAGTCCCCTTCCACAATTCTCTATCTATAACATTAATATATCCTGTTACCTTTTCTGAATTAACCACTACCTTCTGTCTATCGTACTAGAAAGTGTGTTACAGTGTTTTGTAAGAAACAACGCCTACTGTGAAGGTCTGTAGGGAAATGGAGGTGTGTTTTGGGGAACTAGTCATTGAATTTTGGTCAATATTGATTTCATAACTGTGGAGGAGATCCAGTGGCAATTTGGCAATCATAAAAATCTATTTTAAAAGATTAATGGCTTGAATTATTCTTGAGATCAAGTCGCATGTGTCCACAACGTAATTGGTGTAATCTCAACATTTTTCTTTCTCCTTGACTTTTATTGATCACATGAAACAGTTTATATAAGTGATTACAAGATTTTTTCCAATATCATGTTGCAAAGACCTTGATATCTATACCTAATATAAATATTTGTTGTTTTTTTTTGTATTTTTTAAATTACTATGGATGTTTTAGATTTCCATTTTTGTTATATGTGAGGGGTTTTTTTTGTTAAAAATATGTAGTTCAAATTTGATAAACTCTTAGATATGACTACTCTAAAGTTCAATTAAATAAATTCTTACGTAACTGTATTTTTTCTTCAGTTGTTTTTATTGTAAAGAAAGTTGTCTTTTACATTCCTGAATTTCCATTCCTATGTATCAAATTCACAAATTAAATAAACTTGATTTAATTTTTTAAAGTATTATATATATTTACAATTGAATTTAGAAACGTTTGAACTATGATAATAATAATAATAAATTTCTTCATTACAATTGTTTTTGTTTTTCCAGCCGAGTTTGTAAGTAAATGAAATTTTTAGCGAAGTGATGGACGGTTACATTTTTATTTTTCGCTTAGAAATAGTTTCTTTTCTTCCCAAAAAATGGAACTGAATAAATGTTACTCTTGGATATTCTCTAAAGTATATACTGTCTAAAACTACTGAAAATACCTAACATGTAATAAACTTGTTTACCTAGGTGGTTTTTAATTTCACAAGTGTTTTTAGTTATAATAAAAATATGTTCTTTTATGAGACTGATGTATCAATAAGCAATTTCATCTGAAATCACAAAATGTTAATTTGTTTTTTTTTTTATGTTTATTGTAAAGTTATTTTATTTGATTCGATGACTGTCATAGTTAATGCCAGGTATAAACGTCTGTGTGTATGTTGCTGATTTCTTAGTGGTGTGTCTAGTCTGTTAGAGCTTGATCAGTTTGGTTTTTTTGAGTGTAGATAGAAGCCTTAGCAACAACATAATGCTTAAGAAAACCTAAGACGATTACTCTCAATGGTGTCGCATGTGCTGTTTACAAAAATTGTAGAATTATTTTCTGATCGAATGTTTCATTGAGGGGTGTAGTCTTTAATTTTGAAAAAGTAACGCTATACTCGCTAACATACATACGATATATACATCTTATAAACTTATACCACAAGGTTTGCAGGTTAAAAAAATTTTCACATTACCTAAATAACTTTTTTTTATTAATAGAATTAAAAAAAGTACATTTCTGAATTAATTTTTGTCTTCTCATTTTGGCATATTATGTGTAGGTGCCGTTTGCAAATTTTCTGCTACCTAAAATTCGGTGTTTTGTTTTGTAGTCACTATTGTATATTTTTAAATGCCTTTCCATTGATTTGAGATTTCTTTTTTGCATTATTTTAAAAAAGCAATATCCACTCTCTCCTAGTTTGTAATTCTGCGTTAGATCTGTCAATTCAAATCAATTTTTTTAAGAGTTAAAAAATCTTCATCTAGTTAATAGATTTTGGTGCCTTGTCATTTGTGGACCTAAAAATATATACTAGTGCATTCTCCTTTTAACTAGTTTAAAATATATAATGTCTCATTTGGGAATCATTTTTACCCCCAATCGTTAAGTTGTTCTAATAAAAATTTCAATTTACCAACATTAGCAGTTCTTTAACTAACTATTAAAGAGTTAACCATTTCACGCCTTTTAGTGATCTACCCCTTGGTAAACTAGTTAACTTTCTAGATCTCCTCTATTTTTGACTAAAGTATGCAATGGATTCAATTGAATTCGCATTTTTAATGCATTTCTGTCACCTTTAATTCACCTTTCCCTTTTTACTCAATGCAGAATCTTTCTAAATTGTTTATTTTGTACCAAATCATTTAATTTCAAAATTTATGCTTTTATCAATTATTTTTTATTAAATTTATAGCGATCTTTTTATATCAATGTTAATTTTTTGCCATAGTAGATTTCTTAGTAAAAAATTAACACATAAAATGTCGAAAGCTTTTTGAATCTCCCACGAAAACTTTTTGGGTTAAAATTTTTTGCTGTGGATTACCAAATTTGTTATCATCTTCACAATTTGACAGCGGACATATGGCCATGAACGAAAGATTTCAAACTCTTTTTTAAGGCATTAAAACAAATAATCTATTCTTTTATTACCAAGTGTTTCTCAAAATTACCTGAAGGTGAAAATGATATAATAGTACATATTAATTAAGGTCACGAAAACCATTTTCTCACGTGATTACCTCTTTCGTCCATATCTTTTGGGAATCTTGTCGACAAGCTGTTGGGATATGGATTAACAGGTTAGGGTTTAAGAAATAAACATTACAAGAAAATTATATTTGCTTATTTCACTCTTTACCGTTGATTGTTAATTCAGTGTAGTCATATACTGCTTCCTGCTCTTATTCAAGTATAATAGCTGACCGAGTCATTCAATTTAGAGTTCTACACAAACCCTGACACAAGCTTCCTTGCAGACGCATTCTTCCCCCAAATCCCCCCTCCCCTCAGCCCCATCTCAGATGAGGACCACATAAACCTGTTCACCACCTCCGACATTGGCCAAGCCATATCCGAATTCTGCCCTCAAAAAGCCCCAGGCCCTGACGGAATATACGCCAGAACCACTCAGATCCTCTTCTTCAGCAATGACATACTAGCCTTCTGCAGACGCCTAACCAACCTCTTCATAGCATGCCAAAAGCAAGGATACCACCCTAGAGAGTGGAAGTCAAGCCACACAGTTGTCATCCTCAAACCAGGTCAGGCAGACAAGACAAATGCCCCAAATGCGGACTTGCACCCGAAAACCCGCGCCACATCATCATTACATGCCCATCATATGGGTTCATACCCCCCGATCTTCGTAATGAAAGGACCTCTATACTATTCATGGAAGACTCACTCGACATAATCTCGAAAGTAATCCAAGTCGCTGATCTTGCTAACCAGAGCTGATTTTTATAATTGCCGAGTTGCCGCTGGGCTTTCCTTCACAATTATCAATTTTGTTCTGAACAAGAAACAATAGGTCTAAAATCCCCCCAAGTCAAACACCCAACCCTCCGCTGGCCTTCACACCTGGCATTAGATATTTCGAGTTAAAGCATTTATGCAAGCATAAAGCACAATACTTGTAATAGATTTTGTCGTACAGTAGACACAAGGTAGAATAAGATTCTGTAATTCTAAAAAAAAAAAATGTCGACAAGCTTATTGAGATCATTTTTCTTGCTGTAGAAAGTATCACGTTTATCAAAGGCATGATACTCTTTGCTTGAAACTAATTTTATATTTTTGTCTAAAATATAAACATTCTAATTCCCTTGTTTTTGGTTGCGACTTCTCTACATAAATAACTTCAAGAGATACGCGAGAATAACATAGGACCCTTGTTTTTAAAGGAATTTTTTTTAAAACAATTATTAAAGAAAAAAAATACATCAGTTATTCTTTCTTTAAAAATATTCTATAAATTCAGGAAAGTACATCACAGGAAAGGGTACTTTGCTTGAACGGAACTGAATTCAATTAAATTGACTTGAATTAAGGCGCTTTCTTTAATCAAGCGCTATATTGTCATCATTGGACTAAGTTTCTGTCAATTACACTTACATAAAATGATGTTTTATTTCCATGATATCGATTATGTTATTTCATAAAAGGAAAAGAAATGTTCAGCCTTTTTCCAAAGCAATGACGGTAATTGAAGATTATAAGCTCAAATTGTAAAAGTACAATATAATGATTAATTTTAGAATCTCCTAACAGCGAGAAATTTTTTCTTCGCTTTGCAAAAACATTTGAAACCTAACATTCTTATCTAACGTCGTATTATAATATTTAGAATCAGAATGAGCTTCTTAAAAATGCTTGTTGAGTGTTGAATGCTTTGAAGTGAAGTTTTGTATATACCTTATTTTTTATCTCCATAAAAATAAAATTTGTTGCTTTCACCATCACCAAATTTTTTCTTACTCCATTATTTCGTCTTTCAATATATCCATTTTAAAGTTTCTCTCGAGGTATTAGCAGCGAAACATTTAGCATGAGCTAACATTACAAATAATTTATGTTTCATCACATTGCCTCTTTCAAAATTGAATCTAAAAATATATGTTAATGTATTTAATACATTACCGCGGAGCTTACTGAAAACTGGTTCAATACTGGATATTTACGAGAAACTTTGGGCAGTACGAAAACCAATGTTTAAAGTCACATCTCATAATAAAACATTTTGGAAATAAAATCTAAAAACAATAAATATGGTATGTTATAGCATCTATGATTTTCATTCTATTTTATATTTTTTATATTTTTTTTGAATTTTGTTTTTAATTCATCAGTGTATCTATTGACTTTGAAAAAGGTGTTTAATAATATTTGTTAAAAGATTTTGTACTTATAGTTTTAACTAAACATAACCTTCAATGCTACAAATCATGATTTCTGTTTGCAAATTTTTTTGAAATCTCGATGGATATTAATTATTTATTTATATATTTGTTCTGTATTCTTTAAGAATATTTTGTGACTAAGTTTGATAGCCTGGTATTTATCATAATATCTATTTAATATATTATGTAAGAATATATTCTGTTTAATAGCTTGAGTATCGTGATATGTTACAGATGTCAGGCTGTGGGGGAGTTGTAATGTAACAAAGTGGCAAAATTTTTGAAAAAAAGGCAAGTTTATTTTATGTATGTTTAATTAATTAAATAAATTAAATTAAATAGCTTGAGTATCGTAGAGCAAAAACATTAAACTATGAGACAAAAACCCATAAAATTCAATTGCTCCGGTTTAGTTAAATACAACTCTCAAAAAAATTCAATGCTTTTTTATTTATAATTTTAACCTTTTCAACTCTTCGTTGAGAAGTCTAAGATATGCTTTCGCTAACAAATGTCTGCTTTGTTAGTTTTTCTTAAAAAAATTGGATATCATGATAATACTAAACGTTACATTTTAAGATATTCTAAACTACTATTTTGCCATAAGTTTAACTTGGAGTAATAGTTTTATCTTTTTTTTTTTAAAAATATCCTTCATTGGCAACTTTATACCAGCCTGGTTCCATGAGATTACCTTAAACCTTTCTATGAAATGTGCAATAGGTTTTTAGTTAGGTGAAGCATAAATTTAAAAATCTTCTCTTTTTATTTTATTATAATTTCAATTTTTATCTTTGTTTCAGAAGCCTTAAATGATAAAAAGCATTAAAATAACATTTTAATTTAGAATTACTTTGTTAAGATGAAAGAGAATTTTTTGATATTGTGGGTGAATCGTGTCAGGATTTACTAGGATTTACGAAGGGCTAATTGAATGAATGAGTTAGCTATTATACTTGATTAAGAGCAATAACCAATAGGGTTACACCAAATTAACAGTAAAAGGTAAGGAGTGAAACACAAAAATAATTTTCACTTAATTAATGTTTAGATCCTAAACCCTAACCTGTAAACTAGTATCCTAACAAATGTCACTTAAAATATTCCGAATTGTCAATTAATTGTATTTTTACTCCAAATAAAAATTAAAGAAAGTTATTAAATATTATCATTAACTTTCTATTGCGAATTAAATATAGAAAAATCTATTTGGAAATTTCAGAAAAAACACAACATATATTTATAAGACAAAAATTTGCATCATATAGTAAAAATTAAACATATTACATACTCCATCTGAAATGATTAAAAAAACCTGATTCCATAAAAAGAATTAAATCTTATTATTGGCTATGAGATATTAGAAAAAGTGGTACCAGTATTAAGTCTGTAAATCGGTAAAAAAAAGTTGATTCATTTATTTGTTGAATTTGTCGCTAAAACAAAAAAAATGAAATTTAATAGTCAGCTCTAAAGAATAAACAAAGATTTTGCAATGTATACATTTGAGTTTTTTATACAAAAATATAAAAAAAACCTATCTTAAAATGTCAAAAGTATTTTTAAAAGAAATATATAATAATTTTTTTTATTTGGCTTTCCATCTTATCATTAATAATAAGAAAAAAAATTAGCTGGTCTGTTTCCGACAAATTTTTTATCAGAGCCGGATTTGATTTGGACAAAATAATTAATTTTAGTTAAATTGTGGTTATATCTATAGTTAATTTAACAATATATTAATTTAATTATTTTTAAACAATATTGTTATTTTAACCAATTCAACTTTACTATGAATTTTTATTGGTTTTAAGTCGTCAATATTGGACAGGCAAAAATAGATTTTAAGTCATCACAAATAAACAGCAAAAAACCAAATTTTTGGCTCATATATTCAACCTAGAATTTATTTATTATTCACATCATATACAATACATTTTTACAAAAGAAACAAATCTTATGTTTTCGGACTAAGCATTCTGCTCGCAAGTCAGTCCAGGTCCTAGGTCAGTTATTTCCACCCTAACCCCGCAAAAGATTCTAGTTTCCAAGCAGGATTCGGTTGTGTGTATATTACTCTACCTTTTAAAGTTTAAAAAATAGAATTGGAATATTTTAACATAGAAGCAGTAGTGTAGCTGTGAAACATTTATTGAAGATAACCAAAAAGGTAAAAATCGGTGAAAAATAACTTTAAAAATTCGTTCAACAGAGGTAACTTTCACAAGGGTGAGGGCTTGAAAAACAAATTATTAAAAAAGAGCAGGGAAGGCATATTGGTAGTGGTGTATGCAAGGGTTAGGGTGTGGACGTGGCACATATTTTAAAATGTCCTTAAAAAGATACTTGCCGTTTTGGGAATTTTATTTTCGTTATCATACAAAATATGTGGCGTAGCCGTTCTAAAAATATGTAAAATATCCAAAAGAGTAAACATCTGTGAAAACAACTTTCAAAGTTTATACAACAATCATAGATCCCACAAGGGTAAGGGTTAATTATTATTATTTTTTTTTTTGGGATTTGTTTACTGCCAAGTCACATAGAACACAAGCATCACTATCGTTAAAGTGTGAATACTATGCTATCCCAGTTGAAATTGATGTATATGTTGATGAAATTCTAATAATCATTTTAAAGAAAGGAAAAGTGAAGCAAGTTTATTAATCATATTTTAAATTAAGTTCTTATCAATTGCAAAAAATGCAATTTCTCCCTCAAGTTTCTCAATTGCCTCATCGAGCCACCTAACCCTTAAACAATCCTTATGAACAACCCGCGGTTCATCGACATACTGGAAGCCACAATGGAAATTCACTGCTATATCTGTTACGCAAAAACTAAACTTATGGCTCTAGAAAAATGACTGGAAAACTTTTGTAGTTGATGCAAGCAAACATTATCATTTCGGCCTTTCTCTAAAAACCAAAGCTAGGACAAGAAAGAAGTATGCCGGTTTTGCCAACACAAAATTTTATCCGATAATGCAAGGTTCTCATCTACGGTCAAGAGTCTCTTTTTCGTATCCAACTTGTCGCGTCGAGAAATAGTTTCAGCCGAACTTATCCATTGCAGTCGCCGCACCTCTGATCCAACATGTCGTTTTTGCTCGTCATGTTACCCGTGACCTAATTTTTATTTATCGCCGCAAACTCCCCTTCTTCAGTAATACACCCAATAGAAGCCTTCCGTCCGCTTTAACTGACGCTCTTTTTCCTGAGACAGACTCTAGTTAAAACAAACAAAATAAACATCAATTATCGACACTTCTAAGTGTGAAAACAAAAAAGTTAAAAATTTAGTAAAAATCTTAAAAATACATTAACCATGTGGCATGTACGAAGGAAGAAGTATTTGAAAGTCTAGTTTGACCCTTCAAAACAACAAGGCCATGTGTCTGAACTTGTGAGATTTAATGAGAACTCCATGCAAATCATTTTATTATTATTTAGGCCTTGCAAAATCTAAAATTTTTTTCAAAAAATCCTTATTAATAGTTCTATGTAAAATATATCTAGATTTAACAACCATCCTTCACTGATTGGATTATACACTCGGTTCCAGAGCTAGTATTGGCCAGGTCCGGTGGAGTTTACACCGTCCTGTCATAAAGTTTAGACTAACTGTAGACATGGCCACCGTTGATAAGACACGTTGCTGCTATTCTAACAGAATTTTACCAATGTTAAAATTCTTAGGACTAGTGCACAGAAATCTTTGTTGAAAAAGATTAGTAACAAACGGGAGCTAGAACGTATTTCCCTTCCATGGATAAACTCCAATATTTGCTCGACCCATACTAGTAATCCTAATCCGGCAGTACACAAAGTGGTTAAGGTTCCATATTTTGTAATACGGCTGTTTTTTTTTTTTTTTTTTTTTTTTTTTTTTTTGTTTGAAATATGTAGGTTAGTTGTTCCTGGGAAAGGCTAAAAAGACACATATAGCATTATCTTATGAATCTGTACAATCAATCGAGGCACGCAATTTCTCCACATTCCAAGGACCTCACTTCTCCCCATTTCCACATTATTAATACCTATATTCTTACTGTGATATGCTTTCAGTATAATTTTTTAATTATATTTGAAACAATGATATATCCAATATCCAATTACAGTCCCTGATTCTTGAAACACTTAAGACCAAATTATTTGTATATTTATGTTGTGACCAAGGCTTACAGGAGGGAAGCTCTAGAAATAAATCTTAATTCCATGATAGTGTGTAAGATATATTGTTGGACTTTGAATTACTTAAGAGGAGTACAAAATAGTGTATATAGTAGAACAAATATATTTATAAGTTACTACTTAAGATATATACAGTGGATCAACGAATATATTCGAATAATTGAAGAGAGAATAAGAGCATGGGTCTGATTTTAAAAGAAAGCTTATCATAATTTACAGAAAGACAAATAAGAGCTACTAGTTAGACTAATTTGTTAGTTTTCAAATAAGACTGGCTTTAAGGTAAAATAAGTCTTTGTGAGATGTCAGGGTTTTGAGCACTGGCGTGGGATCGCGGGTTTAGGTTAAGCTGTGGGGAGTTAATAAGGTTACTAAAAACCTAGAAAAAGTTCCTGTAGCAAGAATTGTTAATAATTTGTATGGTTTGTTAGGATACTGGTTTACAGGTTAGGGTTTAGGATCTAAACATTAATTAAGTGAAAAATTTATTTTTGTTTCACTCCTTACCTTTTACTGTTAATTTGGTGTAACCCTATACTGCTTACTGCTCTTATTCAAGTATAATAGCTAACTCAGTCTTTCAATTAGCCCTACGTAAATCCTAGTAAATCCTGACATGGTTTACCAATTTTTTTTTAAATTAATAAGCAATTAATTTCACAGATCTATTTTTACGACATTGAAATGATAAATCTCACCGTTATAAACACAAATACTTGTTTATAAAGATATATATTATTATTTTATGTTGCAAATAGGAATATAAAATCCTAATCTCATCTTGCTTAAGCTTTTATTGATTAAAAAATTGGTATTATCATACCCCAGTTATAATACTTTATTTTTTATCCGGTTTTAAAATATTTTTAAGTTATTTTTTTTAAAAAATAAAAAACAGAATAAAGAATATTTTAATATTTTTTAGTAAAACAGGTTAAAAACAAATCTACTCAGAAGTCTTTCTGTAGTGAGAAGTTTCGCTTTAATTGTTCATAAATGCCAAAACTAACAACGGAATGTACGTATATAGTATTCAAATAGATTAATTGGAAGGAAATAAAATGGGTGAAATTAATTAGATGATATGAACAGTGAAATGGAAATTTAAACTTAAAGGTAGCAAGAAAAAGTAAAAGTCAATATATTAATAAATTTGAGTCCAATTACTCTTGAAGTAATTAAAAACATGACAAAGTTTAAAGGAAAATAGCGAAAGGTTAATCAATATGCTGACTAAAACTAGAATATGTATTTCGTAGATTTATCATATATGAACGTTTGATGTCTAATAGATGCATAGCTATATTTAATTTACACTATATTTTACAGTTTTGAAAGTTTTTCAATACGGTTATTTACATTAAAACAGTGGTGAAGCGATACCTGTCATTGATACTTATCAATAATGTTGAAAATTAGCTTTCAAGAAATTGAGAATATTATAGAAATCATGCTCTTTTTTGTTATATATATATATATATATATATATATATATATATATATATATATATCACTATAATAAGAATCTGGTCATTTAAATGTGTTACTATCGATTCTGGATTAGACTGGTGCCCGAATCATTCAATATATACCTGTTTAAGATATTAGAATAGACTCAGTTGACAGTGAAGTTTAAACTTAAAAATATATATATAGTTATCAAATATTTAACAAGCAAAGCTTGAATTATTAGATCTTGTAAAGATGTGGTCCTATAAAGAACTGCTCTACCCATTTTCCAGTTATTTTTTGAAAGTCATATCACCTTTGATTTATTAAGAAAACAACTTTTTTTAAGACTCATATATATAACTTTTTTTTTTCCTTCCTGATTTGAGATAACACCATTTTATGTAGCCCTTAAAATTATTCGTGGACTGTAAATTCCCTAATATCTTGCTACTACTACTCCTTTATCTGTAGGTTGATTCGGAGCATGTGGTTGAATGGATTAGGATTAGAGAAATAAAAGAAGACTATCGGTGGCAAACCTCGGTTAATTTCAGATATTACAGAATGGACTGGAAGTAAAGCACATATGAAGAAATGTACGAGTTCCCTATGGTACTTCAAACTTAAAAGGTTATGTGATCAAGACTTCGTTTAAATTAAATTCCTCCTTCCCCCCCTCAAAAAAAAATGTTATGGGTCCAGATTGGTCTGAAAGGACAAGGTGTAGTCTGGAAGGCACAATATTTTTCTCCTTTCATAGCCAATGCTTCAACGTTTGCTTGGTGTGCTTAGATAACCCTAATCCCACGATACTGTTTGGTTAAAGTCTGGGTCCACCGGATTGCGACCGCTAATTAGGTGTGCGGGCTTTCCGTTTCTAGCAAAGCACATGACCTCCCGTAGAAATTTTTTTTTTTTTGATTTTAAAATATAGAAAACCCTAAATAGGTTTAGTGGAATAGATGTTTATGTAATACCCCAACGTTTACATTTTAATGTTAAATAAACTTTTTAGAATAAATTTGTCTTGATCAAATTAAAACGTCAACAAAACCTAGAAATTTTATTGTGCCTTGGCAAGATCAGGGTTAAAAGACAGGGTCCATGATTATGGAAAATCTAAATGATAGACAAATAACTTCAGATGAGAAATGTGGATCTTAATCAACTAGACGAATTAAAAAGTTTGGATGGAACCGGAAACTTGAGGTTTAACCTGTAGACAAAGAAAGTAGAAGTACTTTATTGGTTAGTAAATTTTATTTATTTAAAATGCGTCAAAAAAAAAATGGTACGTTAGAGCACAAGGCTCCTTTTAGTTCCGCTGTAGATGGTAAAATAATGTTAGATAATTCTGCATGCACAATTCCGATATTAGCTGAAGTAAATTTCTGGTGAAATTTAAAGTCCACCACCAAAATATTTCACTCAAAAGTCAAGGGTAATATTTGGGTTTGGGTATGGCCTTCAAAAAACTTCAAGTTTCTCAAGTTTTCAACATGAAAACCGTTAAAAAAACTCTAATTCCATTTCAATCGTCTTATTTCTGAAGAAAGGTTAAGCAGGTCGTATATAGTTAGTACTGCCACCCTACCCTCCCCCTTTTCTTCCTCAGGTATTTTTGTTATTAATGCAGATAAATTTTTAAAATATTTGAGAAAAAAAGATTTTTTTTTTCTCTTTGTTTCTTCACTTTAGGAAGCAATTATTCTGCTGGACCCATTCAAAAATATTTCATACCGTAACCATCTCTGGTTTTATGGATCACTACATTCTTTGGTCAAAAATTACGTATGACTTTTAATGCCAATGTATACGTGAGACACGGATTTCTTAAATGAATCACTAAGCATTACTTTTTTGCCTAAATAGAAATGATGTGTTGTGGAGTTGCATGCCTCAGTGGATTGTACGAATAAGACGGTGCTATAGGTAAAACTTTTAACCTTTCCCAGGAACAATTAACCTGCACAACTAAAAACAGCCGCCTCTCAGTATATATCCCAATAACCCTAACCACCATACAAATTAAGATGTTAGGGTTGCCAGTATAGGTCTCGTAAATATTGGAGCTTATGGCCATGGAGGAGAAAAACGTTCTAGCTCCCGTATGATATCGATTCTTTTGAACGAAATTTTCTTTCGCATTAGTTTTAAGGAGTTTAACATTGGTAAAGTTCCGATACATAGCCTGGATATTTTAATGGGCCAAACTAGAGTTTCACATGCTTCTCCCTTCATACTGTTAAATTTTTTGTTCTACCGAAGTTCGCTCCCACTGTTTCTCTCGTAAATCTATAACTTTAATATATCTACTCACTCACTTTAAATCTACTAGCAAGAAAAAACTCTGTTGATCCATAGGTTAACAAAGGCCTCGCATCTTAATTTTTTTTCTGCCAACCTTTGCAATAAACCAATCTTACGCGGTTTCATCTAGGTAAAATTTGAATACACATCCTCAGTCCATGTGTCTCCTTGACCTATTATGATACTTCAACTCCATCATGCTCTACGTAGTTTAGGTGTGTGCTTCGCGAGATACAACCCCATCATTCAAATTTATTCTCTCCAGTAATAGCAGGGCAAACCGATCTCACTTTAAACATTAGGCAATTAATGTCCTATTTTCAAGTCACACAACTTTCTAGCATCAAGACTTAATTTATTATTTCATAAACCCCTAACAAGATTGACTTTCCATAATTATGAGAGGCAATATCCATTTAAAGTGAATTGATAACTATGCTTAAAACAGCCGTGCTATTAATTAATTTTTTATTTATTGAAATTTATTGATTATGGAAGTTTACAATGTAAGCTAAAAATTAAGTGTGCTACCCGCCTTCAAAGTTTTAAAATTGTTGGTTTATAATGCTTAGTAATAACGTGGATAAAAACTATCAGGGGAAAAAGGACACTTGCCGAACGTTTAGAGAATACATTGATAAGAAGGAAACAAGTAAGTAACTTATTTATTTTTTATTTTAGTATACATTTCAATAAATGGGATAAGTTTGCTCAACATTAAACAACTCTCACGTTTTTTGAAGGAATTTTTTAAATTTATTATTTATAATGGAAAACACAAAGGTAACAATTCACATCATTCCAACGAAATAGAAAAAAAACGCTCTTAAAAAATCAATAAACAACGCATCTCATTAAAAAAATACGTGTGTATGGAAACATTCTGGTTTATTTATGCTTATAACTAAAAATAGTATCCCTAAGTTTGGGTCTTTATTTTGATAAAAAGTCAATTAAGAGTGCAATAATTGCGATTATTGATTTCAAATTTAATATATATAATTGACACTGACTGCACATTTTCAAAAAAAAAAAAAACCCGAAAAACAATTATTCGCTTTATTATACAATAACATTTCAAATAAACTGCTTTGTTCACAAATTCCATTATTATTATAATTAATTATTTTTTTAATTTATGATAATATTGGTAAAGTAACGTAACTAATTCATCACAACGTACCTAAGTAAAAGGATTTATCAAAACCTAGAAAATTAAGAGAAGACTAAATCAGTATAGACATTGAAGTAAGTAACGGTTTACAATTTAAAATAAATTCTAAAAAAAAATAGTTGAAAATGCGTCTAAGTGCATTATTAATTCCAATATTTGGAATTGCATCTGCTTGGGCCGTTTGCAATACCAATGAAACTATATGCAACACAGTTTGCGACTACTCTGACTCTGTACTTACCGGTAATGATTTATATGTGACTCACCTAGTTCTACCAACAACATATTCATGTTCAGTAGATACCACATCTGATGGGACTTCGACTAAAGGTACTACAGTTTCTGTGTTATCGGCATGTATGTACTGTCTTGCGGCATATCCCTCAATTGCATCAGATCATTCTGCGACTGTAAATTGGTTAGCAGAATGCAACTCTGACGACTCGCTTGTTTCTGCATCGACAACTGGTGACTGTGTTTGTGACATCGGATCTATATCAAGTGAAAACTGTGAATCTATCTGTGGAACAGCAAGCAGTTATGACACAGGCCTTTTAAATGTGGTTGCTTGCGGTGTGGTTGACAATGTAGTACGACGAAATGTAGTCGGGTGTTTGCTTTGTGGTAATATTGGAAACTTAGCTAGTCAATGTTCCGGATTAATTACATGTCTAGTTGGCGGTGTGCTTGACTTGTTGGGTGGATTATTGGATCTCATTGGTACATTATTAAATGCAGTTTTAAGTTTGGTAACAGGACTGTTGGCAGATTGTGATTTAGAGGAGACAAACTTGTGTTCCATAGAAAGTTGCGATTTATCCAGTTTAGATTCAGATACTTGTGAATCCTATTGTACAACAGCATCAAATATGTTATCGAATGGGGATTTGGCTTCAGAATCGTGTAGCTCACTAAGTTTGGCAGATAAGGAAATAATTGGCGGATGTTTAATGTGTGGCTCGATTTTAGGAAACTACACTGTCCCCATCACGGTACAGAAAGGAATAACTGATATAAGCGGCTTGGGCACAAACTGCATAGAAGAGTTACAATCAGGAATCTGTGATAACGAATACATTGAATCGCTTTCGGAATCAGAAATTCTGGCGGAATCAGAATCTGAAGCAGGCGCCGCATCAGAATCTGCCGCTGACGCGGGATCTGCGTCTGCCGCCGATGCCGCCTCCGAATCTGCTGGTGAAGCTGCTTCTGAATCTGCTGCTGACGCTGCATCTGAGTCCTCTGCTGACGCTGTATCTGAGTCTGCTGCTGACGCTGCATCGGAGTCTGCTGCTGACGCTGCATCGGAGTCTGCTGCTGACGCTGCATCGGAGTCTGCTGCTGACGCTGCATCGGAGTCTGCTGCTGACGCTGCATCTGAGTCCGTCGTCGACGCTGCATCGGAGTCTGCTGCTGACGCCGCCTCCGAGTCTGCCGCCGACGCTGCATCTGAGTCTGCTGCTGATGATGGTTCCGAGTCTGCTGCAGATGTTGCTTCCGAATCCGCCGCCGACGCTGCTTCTGAGTCTGCTGCCGATGCTGCATCTGAGTCTGCCTCTGACGCTGAATCTGAGTCTGCTGTTGACGCTGCCTCCGAGTCTGCTGCTGACGCTGCATCCGAGTCTGCTGCTGACGCTGCATCCGAGTCTGCTGCTGACGCTGCATCCGAGTCTGCTGCTGACGCCGCCTCCGAGTCTGCCGCCGAGGCTGCATCTGAGTCTGCTGCTGATGATGCTTCCGAGTCTGCTGCTGATGCCGCTTCTGAATCTGCTGCAGATGTTGCTTCCGAATCCGCCGCCGACGCCGCTTCGGAGTCTGCTGCTGACGCTGCATCTGAGTCGGCCGCGGATGCCGCCTCCGAGTCTGCCGCCGACGCTGCATCTGAGTCTGCTGCTGATGATGCTTCCGAGTCTGCTGCAGATGTTGCTTCCGAATCCGCCGCCGACGCTGCATCCGAATCCGCCGCCGATGCTGCATCTGAGTCTGCCTCTGACGCTGAATCTGAGTCTGCTGTTGACGCTGCCTCCGAGTCTGCTGCTGACGCTGCATCCGAGTCTGCTGCTGACGCTGCATCGGAGTCTGCTGCTGACGCTGCATCTGAGTCCGCTGCTGACGCTGCTTCTGAGTCTGCCGCAGACGTTGCATCTGAATCTGCCGCGGACGCTGCATCTGAATCTGCCGCGGACGCTGCATCCGAGTCTGCTGCTGACGCCGCTTCTGAGTCTGCTGCTGACGCTGCATCTGAATCTGCCGCGGACGCTGCATCCGAGTCTGCTGCTGACGCCGCTTCTGAGTCTGCTGCTGACGCTGCATCTGAATCTGCTGCTGACGCCGCTTCTGAGTCTGCTGCTGACGCTGCATCTGAATCTGCTGCTGACGCTGCATCCGAGTCTGCTGCTGACGCTGCATCCGAGTCTGCTGCTGACGCTGCATCCGAGTCTGCTGCTGACGCTGCATCCGAGTCTGCTGCTGACGCTGCATCCGAGTCTGCTGCTGACGCTGCATCTGAGTCTGCTGCTGCTGCTGCATCTGAGTCCGCCGTCGACGCTGCATCCGAGTCTGCTGCTGACGCTGCATCCGAGTCTGCTGCTGACGCTGCATCTGAATCTGCCGCGGACGCTGCATCCGAGTCTGCTGCTGACGCCGCTTCTGAGTCTGCTGCTGACGCTGCATCTGAATCTGCTGCTGACGCCGCTTCTGAGTCTGCTGCTGACGCTGCATCTGAATCTGCTGCTGACGCTGCATCCGAGTCTGCTGCTGACGCTGCATCCTTGTCTGCTGCTGACGCCGCTTCTGAGTCTGCTGCTGACGCTGAATCTGAATCTGCTGCTGACGCCGCTTCCGAATCCGCCGCCGACGCTGCATCTGAGTCTGCCGCTGACGCCGCTTCCGAGTCTGCTGCTGACGCTGCATCCGAGTCTGCTGCTGACGCTGCATCTGAATCTGCCGCGGACGCTGCATCCGAGTCTGCTGCTGACGCTGCATCTGAGTCCGCTGCTGACGCTGCTTCCGAGTCTGCTGCTGACGCTGCATCCGAGTCTGCTGCTGACGCTGCATCCGAGTCTGCTGCCGGAGCTGCATCTGAATCTGCCGCCGATACCGCCTCAGAATCTGCTGCCGATGCTGCATCTGAGTCTGCCTCTGACGCTGCATCTGAGTCTGCCTCTGACGCTCGCTCTGAATCTGCCGCCGATGCTGCTTCTGAATCTGTAGCTGACGTTGCTTCCGAATCTGCTGCTAATGATGCTTCCGAGTCTGCTGCCGATGCTGCATCTGAGTCTGCTGCTGACGCTGCCTCCGAGTCTGCTGCTGACGCTGCCTCCGAGTCTGCTGCTGACGCTGCCTCCGAGTCTGTTGCTGACGCTGCATCCTTGTCTGCTGCTGACGCTGCATCCTTGTCTGCTTCTGACGCCGCTTCTGAGTCTGCTGCTGACGCTGAATCTGAATCTGCTGCTGACGCCGCTTCCGAATCCGCCGCCGACGCTGCATCTGAGTCTGCCGCTGACGCCGCTTCCGAGTCTGCTGTAGACGCTGCATCCGAGTCTGCTGCTGACGCTGCATCCGAGTCTGCTGCTGACGCTGCTTCCGAGTCTGCCGCAGACGCTGCTTCCGAGTCTGCCGCAGACGCTGCTTCTGAGTCTGCTGCTGATGCTGCTTCTGAATCCGCTGCCGATGCTGCTTCTGAATCTGCCGCCGACGCTGCATCTCAATCTGCTGCTGACGCTGCTTCTGAATCTGCCGCCGATGCCGCTTCTGAGTCTGCTGCCGATCCCGCCTCCGAGTCTGCTGCTATCGCTGCTTCGGAGTCGGCTGCCCACGCGGGTTCCGAGTCTGCGGCCGACGCTGCATCCGAGTCTGCTGCTGATGCTGCATCCGAGTCTGCTGCCGACGCTGCTTCTGAGTCTGCTGCTGACGCTGCATCCGAGTCTGCTGCCGACGCTGCATCTGAATCAGCTGCCGACGCTGCTTCTGAGTCTGCTGCCGATGCTGCATCTGAGTCTGCTGCTGACGCTTTCTCCGAGTCTGCTGCCGATGCTGCATCTGAGTCCGCCGCCGATGCTGCTTCTGAGTCTGTCGCCGAAGCGGATTTTCAGTCAGCTGCAGACGCTGCCTCTGAGTCTGCTAATGCTCCTTCTGAGTCAGCTGCTGACGCTGCCTCCGAATCTGCTGCTGACGCTGCTTCTGAGTCTGCCGCCGAAGCCGATTCTGAGTCTGCCCCCGATGCTGCTTCTGAATCTGCTGCTGACGCCGCTTCCGAGTCTGCTGCTATCGCTGCTTCGGAGTCGGCTGCCCACGCGGGTTCCGAGTCTGCGGCCGACGCTGCATCCGAGTCTGCTGCTGATGTCGCCTCCGCATCCGCTGCTGACGCTGCTTCTGGGTCAGCTGCCGACGCTGCTTCCGAGTCTGCTGCTGATGCCGCCTCCGAATCTGCTGCTGACGTTGCTTCCGAATCTGCTGCCAATTCCGCCTCCGATTCTGCTGCTGATGCTGCATTTGAGTCAGCCGCTGATGCTGCTTCTGAATCTGCTGCCAATCCTCCTTCTGAATCTGCTGCCAGTGCTGCTTCCGAGTCTCCTGCTGACGCTGCGTCAGAGTCTGCCGCCAAGCCGATTCTGAGTCTGCCGCCGATGCTGCTTCTGAGTCTGCTGCTGTTGCTGCCTCTGAATCCGCCGCTGATTTCGCCTCTGAGTCAGCTCCCAATGCTGCTTCTCAGTCAGATCCTGACGCTGCTTCTGAGTCAGTTGCTGATGCTGCCTCTCAATCCGCTGCAGATATTGCTTCCATCTCTGATATTTCTCTTTCCCGATCAATCACGTCCGCTTCTTCCCCTACTGATACCTTCGAGGTTCCTATTTCTTCCGATGCGACCTTCTATTGTATTTTGCCCATGAAACGTGACGCATCTTTTGATTCTTGTCTTACTGCATGTGGAGTTGTGTCTGATACCGTTGCCTCGCATGGTGAATCGTGTTCGGTGCTCTCGTCCGTCATTGAAGCTTACTCTGTTTGTTATCAATGCTTCTCTATCTATGAGACCGGTCTTGAGCTTAAGCAATCTACTATTAACGCATTTGAGGGCTGTGATCTTGATATCATTGTTTGGTGTCCTGTGGATTCTACCAGTTCGGAATCATTTAGTGTTCCCGTTGAGACGGAAACGTCTTCCGCGGAAGGATTTGGATCATCTACGACTCTTGATAACGGTGGTTCAGTTTCGTCTAGTGTGGTTAATTCTGAGCCAGTTTCTGAGAGTTATTTCAGTTCATCATTTGTCTACACTCCATCGACCAAGCCTTCTTGGAATTCGACTTTTACTCGTTCGGTTTCTGAGTCCTCGACAGTTAATGCCGAGACCTCGTCCATTATCACGGAATCTGCATCTTCGCAGGCTGAGGTTACATCGGAGGCTGGTACTCCTATTGTTAGCAAGAGTTCGTCTTCCTCAATTTCTTCGCAAGCTGAAATCACCTCTTCTAACGGGGGTTCACCGATTGTTACTGAGACTTCATCTTTCACTACGTACACAACAGTTATTGGTGATCAGACGCTTACCGTTACAGTGCCCTGTGACACTACATCGGCTGTCTCCACCAAGACCGAGTATTCTACTTATACAACTGTGATAGATGACCAGACTCTTACTGTCACAGTTCCTTGTGATACCACATCGGCAATTCCTACTGAAACAGTGTTTTCTACCTATACTACAGTCATTGAGGGGGAGACCAAGACTGTTACTGAACCATGTGATGCTTGTAAGTCCACTGGTATTGTAACTTCTGTTTTCTCAAGTTATGGTGTGGTTAGTTATACTACTTATACTACTGTTAGTGGTGACATTACTTTCACCGTTACCGAGCCTTGCGAGACCACTGCTACAAACGGACCTTCGGCATCTGAATCGACTTTGTCGCCGGTTTCATCATCGGGTTCCACCAGTAATGTTGGATCATCTTCGATATTCCCGACTTCATTGGTGTCTACAACTCCTTTGACTAACGCTGTTTCTTCTTCTGCTTCTTGGCCCCTTTCTCAGTTTACAACTAAATCTGGATCCGCCGTTGAGACTTCTTCTGCCTCAGCTACATTTGTGCCGTCTATTTCTTCATCTTCCGAACTTCTTCAACCTTCAGTATCTGCTTCTGCTCCTACATCTAATTCTTTCTCATCTTTTACTGAATCATCCCAGACATCGTCTAATTACCTTTCTTCCATTTCTTCACCCAGTGGTGTGTCTTCCTTCTCTGAAGTTCAATCATCTTCATTTGTCAGTAATACACCAGTTTCTACGTTTTCCACGTTTGTAACTTCTGGTAATACTGGTACCCTTTCCACCCTAATTTCATCCCAGTCCATTAGTCTCGCTACTGGTACCGAAACGACTATTCTTTCAACGGCTGGTGTTGAATCTAGTTCTCAACCACCTCAGTTAACTTCCACTTCAGTGGCTGAGTCTGTTTCAAATTCACCTACAACCATTGGCACTACTTTTGGATTATCTTCAAAGCAAAGCACTTCTCAATATACTTCTGTTTCATTTTTTACAGAAACAGTTACTTATTCCTCAGCTATTAGTGCCGCATCTTTGCAGTCATCATCAATTTCTTCAGAGGCTAATTCAGCTGAATCCACTTCTTCGAGCTCTCTCAATGAGTCTGTAAATACTGCTAGCGGTAATACAGGTTCTTCTGCCACTACCACTGCTCCGGCGCAGTACACTGGATCTGTTATTGCTCCCTCCTCCGGTAGCAGTGGAATTGAACAGGTTAATGCAGCTTCTTCAGTGACTCCCAAATTTGGTGTTATTGTTTTTGTTACAGCTCTCATTTTTTTTATGATGTGATGACTTTTTTTTAATGATTTTTTTTTTTTTCGGTTTTAGCCTTTTAGTGCTTTCTTTTTATTTTTTTATATTTTTAGTTTGTTTTTGTGTAATTGTAATTTTGGGTTCTTCAATTTTTTTGGGACTTTTTGATAGATTTTTTTAGTTTATATATAAGATATGATTTGTTTTTTTTAATTTCGATTTTAACTTTTATTAACTACAAATAATTGAACCTGTCGTAAAATTTCAATTTTTCTTATTCGGAAATAACTACCTTTCTTTCACAAATTTCCTAATTTGGTAAATTCGTTCTCACCAATTTATTTTAAGATCATGTGATTCAATTTCAGCCCATATTTATTTTGTAACAAATATATGCAATATATTTTTACCAAGTTGTTAAAAGTAGACCTTTATTTCAATTATAATGGGCTCTTGAGTAGTGCTCGTTACAAAAAAAAAAAAAGCTTGACATTTCATAATCATATCCAAACTCCATTATCTCATTTGGTGGTCTATGTTTCTAAACTTGCCTATAAAATCATTTACTTTTCCTTTAAACCTGTTGTTATTTTTCTTTCCTCTATTAAATTTTAATACGTTATTTGACTTTTACCAAAGTCCTGAATACTGTTTATATATATTTATCCTTGAAGTGATATCTAAGCAAAGACTCAAGGATTATCTCTTAAGTGCTAACTCCAGGCATATCTATTCTAAAATATACGCTGTTTTGTACCTTTACTAAGTAAACTGTAGTCTGGTAAGAGATCTTCACTACCACCATGAAATTAGGAATATTGTAACGGATCTTTTCAGTATGGTCCCAACACCATACTAAATTTCCAACACACCATGATAGAGATAGTTTGTAATGATCGAGTTGGTCGCAAAGTGCGAGTAAAGGTATGTATATGCTTTGATTTAAATGACGTCTACCACAAAATATCTAATTTTAATATAGGCTCTTCCGGACGATACCATTGGTGACTTTAAAAAACTCCTTGCTGCTCAGATTGGCACAGATCCTGCCAAAATTAGTGAGTTTGATCGAATGTTTTTGATATATGTATTGTATTTATCTAACTTTTGCAGTTCTCAAAAAGGGTTATACCGTTTATAAGGACCATATTACTTTAGCTGATTATGAAATTCACAATGGCATGAACTTGGAGTTATATTATGCTTAAAAATGAGTTTTTATTTATTAGCTTTAATATTTTCATCCCGTTAGTAAGGCCAAAAACTCTTTGAGTAAGTAATAAATTTAAAAAGCGTTTGAACGAGATCTATGTTATATTTATATCATCTAAATACAACAGCTTCCGAAATCCTCTTATTGTCTTCCTTCTCTCGACCAACTGTTTCACCTGACCAACCTCTGGGAGCCGAACGAGTCTCTAAACTAGGCCGGGTACACCGCCACTAGCCTTTGCAGCGGAAGCCCAGAGGGGTTGATTTGTGCACATTCCATTTACTCCAACCCTAACCCCGCGCCAAGCGTGGCTTCAGAGGCTGAGTATTTTTGGCGGGAACAGTTATTAATAGCCATGATGTAATGTCAATTTGTAAGCGGGCTTAGAATGCTGACAAAGAAAGTCTAAATGCCAGCTTATTTCGCTGCTAAATGCTTCTGTGGACAAATCTTTTCGGTTTCCTTGTTATCACCCCAACTGTCTCCATCTAACTAATCATCGTAAAAGTATATGGAAGGTCTTTGTTGTTGTTTAGATCTCATTAGACTCTCTCTTTCCTTCCGGAAAAATGTCCACAGCTAGTGGTATGATGGCTGTCGCGGGACTCTTTAGTAGTTGGTTTCGGGTCTTGTTATGCCCCGTTTTAGATTACACTCTTGTTGTCTTGCATTATGTACATATGTTTTTGGATATACTCAATGGCGTATCAAGCATATTTTTGAGTGGGATTTTCCCCACAATTAAAATAGAAACATATTTTCACATCGGCGAGCACTCATACAGACTGCTTTTTGTTTTTTTGTAAAACAAGAAACACTGCCCGAATGCCTGTTTAATCTTTTTTTGAATATTGACATTCCGGTGGCAACTTGGTTTGCCGGATACAAATAGCAACAGGGGGCTTCTTGGGTTTAAAGCACTGCCAATGTAATTTATTTGTACTGTTTTTGGGTTACTCTTGGCACAAGAGCAAGAAAAAATAACATAAAAAATAACAACCGCCTCTGCTGAGGAACCAGCACACATAAAAACTCCTTTAGATCCTCTTGAAATGTTACTTTTACCCAAACTTTCATATAAACTAAAAATTACTATTTATATATAAATATTTTCACATACACATACTCAAAATTAGAATAAAAAAATGCATCTACCGTCCCTGATACGAACCATTACCTGGTCGGCCACATTGGCCTTAATACCCTCTCTTGTCCAGGGCCTCGACATGGACATCACAAACACAGAAAGCCGCAACGCTGGACTGGCGCTGCTAGCAAAGGGCTTGATGGATTACTACAATGGCGACGATTACGGAGAAACACCCGGAATGTTTTCATGGCCATACTACTGGTGGGAGGCAGGAGCAGCTTGGAACTCGATGCTGGATTACTGGTTTTACACTGGAGATGAAACATACAATGATGTGCTCAAGAGATCACTACTGTTTCAAGTCGGTGACAATTGGGATTACATGCCTTCTAACCAAACAACTACTGAAGGTAACGATGACCAGGGGTTCTGGGGGATTACAGTCATGGCTGCCGCAGAAAAAAACTTTACAAATCCCAACGAAGATGAACCACAGTGGCTATACTTGGCACAAGCCGTCTTCAATACCATGGCTTCACGATGGGACACCCAACACTGCGGCGGTGGTTTGCGATGGCAAATTTTTACATGGAATAATGGCTACAATTACAAAAATACAGTGTCCAACGGGTGCTTATTCAACATTGCCGCAAGACTTTACCGCTTCACCCAAAACGAAACGTATGGTGAGTGGGCTGAAAAAACCTGGGACTGGGTCGAGACAATGGGCTACATCAACACTTCATCCAACAGTTGGCCTGTTTATGATGGTGGGTTTATTTCCGACAACTGTACTGAGGTTTCGCCGCTAGAATGGACCTACAATACCGGCCTGTTTCTTTCTGGGGCAGCATTTATGTATAATCATACCGGGGACGCCAAGTGGCTCACACGCATCAAAAACATTTGGTCGCGCTCTACCGTATTTTTTCTCGCAAACTCCAAGATTATGTATGAAGCAGCATGTCAGCCAACTGGACGGTGCAACAATGACCAACGGTGTTTTAAGGCCATCTTTTCTCGGTTTTTGGGACATGTGTGCCTCTTGGCCCCTGAAATGAATGATGAGATCCAGTCATATTTGCTCGCCTCAGCGCAGGCCGTGCTCAATTCCTGTAGTGGCGGTACCGACGGCCACACATGCGGCCTTGACTGGAGTCAGACTGGCTGGGACGGAATGTATGGGCTCGGAGAACAGATGAGTGCTCTTGAGCTACTTCTCAATACACAGGTATGGACACGGCCACCGCCTCTCACTGGAGATACTGGCGCGTCATCAACTGGTAACGGCTCCGCAGGCACAGGATATCGTACAAATACATATGTTTCAAACGACATAACTGTAACGACCAAGGATCGTGCAGGAGCTGGAATCATCACGGCCCTTGTGATTGTTTTTATGTTGGGAGTTTCTTGGTGGATGGTAGTTTAAAAAGAGAATACGCCATATCAGTTTTAGTTAAATTCTATTCTTTGCATATGAAAAAAATAAAATATGGCATATCATTTATTCTGTATATGTTTCTGGGTATAAACATTTTCTTTTTTTTGTATTCATATAATTATTAAGTTTGGTTTCAGGTTTTTCGTCATTTGAATTTTTTGAACCAGTCCAAGAATTCACATATTTACGTTTTCGTACCCTATCCCACAACAAACTAGACCATGATGAAAAATTACCATGGGTAAGGGTTCAAATAATTAATGACTTGAAATTTTCTGGTACATTAAATGCACCGGCTTATTTTTTTTTTTTTTTTTTGCTTATGGCAAGACATTGGATCACACCTAAAACATTCTTTTAATGATCGTACTATCGTCAAGGCCACAGGACTTCCCAGCGTCTTTTTTACTCCCAATTGGTGATTTAACGCCATTCATCTAAAATATAATATTATTAAATTACAAAATAAGCGCATATCACATATCTCAAGTCTTAAGCATTACACACAACCGGGGGGTTTAATTGTGTTTAGCCAAGAAAGCCAGCAAGTCCACCTTGGTCACAATGTGCACAGGCTTATGGGTATTACCTTCACGCTCAGTTACAATAGCCGAGGATTTGTGCTCAAAGAAGCGCGAAAGAGCCGACAGAGGGGTGTCGACTGTGATTTCAGCAAAAGTCTTCTTTTGAGAGGACTTTTGCTGGGCAACCGGGCTAGGGGTAGCAGTGCCAATATTCACAGCGGACTCGGCAGGATTGGAAGAAAACTCATGAAGCTTACGGAAATCAATCATGACATCCTCAACAGGCGCACTGGTAGTGATACGGCCAGAAGATAGGTATGAAAGAAGGTTACCGAGGGTAATGAGTCCAACAAGCTTACCCGATTCAGTCAAGACGGGAAGTTGGTCGAAACCATTCTTTTGCAAAATTTCAATTGCGGCAGAAACAGGTTGTCGGGTCTTGACAGCAACAACAGGCTTAAGGTTCAGATCAGCAATTGTGGCACCCTTGTACTGCTTCTTCTTATTGTCTTGTTCTGCCAGAGTCTTAGCGTCCAAAAAGCCATTGTACTTCATCCAATCGTCATCAATAAACTTAGTGAGATAAGAACGTACTGAGTCAGGGAGCACAACAACGACAACATCATCTTTGGTGAGCTTCTTTTCCTTTGCAATGCGAATGGCAGCAGCAAGAGCGGAACCACTGGAGCCACCGACGAGAATACCCTCTTCCTTGATGAGTCTGCGTGCAAGTAAAAATGATTCGCGATCCTCAGTTTTGATCCACTCATCAATAGTATTACGGTCTAGCACATCGGGAACAAAGTCATAACCGATGCCCTCAACCTGATATGACTCAATGTCGCCGTTGAGAGTCTCTGGCAAGGCAAGAATAGAACCCTTAGGATCGGCACCAATCACCTTGATGGCTGGATTGTGTTTTTTGAGGGCCTTGGCAATACCGGTGATTGTGCCACCGGTACCGGCGCCAGCAACAAGATAGTCAATCTTTCCACCAGTCTGTTCCCAAATCTCCTCTCCGGTGCCATACTCATGTGCAAGAGGATTGTTAATGTTACCATACTGGTCCAAAATAACAGCGTTAGGAATTTCCTTTTGAAGGCGTTTAGCAACACCAATGTGCGACTCGGGAGAGTCCCAGGCAGCCTCAGTTGGCGTACGCACAATCTCGGCACCAAGAGCCTTAAGGACTGAGACTTTTTCATTAGACATTTTTTCGGGAAGAGTTATAATGGTGCGGTAACCGCGGACAGCACCGATGAGTGCAAGACCAATACCGGTATTACCAGAGGTGGGCTCAATCAGTGTATAGCCGGGCTTAAGGGTTCCATCTTTCTCGGCTTCCAAAACCATGCGCTTAGCGATACGGTCCTTGACAGAACCACCAGCATTAAAGAGTTCGACCTTTGCCACTGAGGTGGGGGGAAAAAATCACAGTTAGAAACTTGTCAACTTCAATGATTGGACTGAAAAATAAAGAACTTACAAAATGTGGCTTCGATCCCCAGAGACTGGGGGATCTTGTTAAGTCTGACCAAAGGCGTATTGCCAATCTGGTCAAGAATAGAGTCCAAAATCTGGGGCTGAACTTCAGACATTCTAAAAGATCGTTGGGGTATAGATGAATGGAATGGAAAGATTAGGTGGGGTTGGGTTGAAAGAGATGGTTTGGTTGAAGTTTTATTATGACAGTGTGTGATGGAATTTTTTTTATTTCTTTTTTTTTTTTAGTGGCCTTAAAACCTTGGTTGTCGTGCCATGGCGAAATTTCCGTGACCACCCGAAAGGCGATATATTATAGTCATGTGATGAGCCGCGTGACCTAAATTATTATGGCTATGCGTACGTTGTGGTCTGGAAAGCAGTAGCAGGAAACGTTTGATTGAAACTGTTATATATATAAAATGTGAAAGGCTTTTGTAAAATTATTATATCCGTCCATCTTCATTCAAAAGGTCCTTTTGGATCTTCACACGCATTGTAGCTTTTGTTTTCTTCTTTTTCACTCTCCTCCTCTTGACCTCCGCCTTCCTTATGGTATGACCCGGGAATCTCGCAGGCCTCTTGCTGGTCTTTCTTGGGTGGCGGCGACAAAGACTCTGTCGACTCCTTCTTTTCCTCTTGTGCTTTTTTCTGCTCCGCCGCCTGACCCACAGCCTTGAGCTCCTTTATTTTTTCCATCCGGTGCCTTTTTGACCGTGATATTCTTTTTGGAAGCTCCTTGTCACTAACGTCTTTACTGCCATTTTTGTCCAAAGGGTTGCCCGTAAGTGTTAACGTAACTGCTGCTACAACTATGGCACTGAAAAGAAACAGGAATGTGGGCGATTGGTTATTGATTGTGCGGTCTAAAGGTGTCACAGCCATGCCTACTATGATAATAGTTGATAAGACCACAAAGATAAAAAGTAGAACTGATGATGACGACACTTTGAGAAATAGATACCTTTTTTTCTTTGATGGGGGAGGGAAGTATTGATTGAAATGCTTTATATAATTATGAATTTATATAAAATACACAGAATAAATTTGGTTAAGTAAAATATATCACTGACAGCACATTTAAGGTTTTTTCAGCCCCACCTGAGTATATTGTAATTTCGTTATAATTTTTTTTATAGCTTGTCCTTGATGAGATTCACGCGGTCGCCAATCCACAAAGCATGACTCGTATGATCCTCACGAGCACCCCTAGATGAAAAGGGGTGTATAAGAATTGACAAATTGCCATGGTTCCATTGATACCAAGGAACTAATCGCGAAAACAGCTCAGGACTCTTAAAGTCAATCTCCCACATGCCAATGGGGTGAATTCCGGCAGGCTCATCCACTAGGTCGTAAACGTTAAGGTCACCATTGGCAATGTCACTGGCAAAATCAGCAACAAGCTTGTCGTGCAAATCCTTGGCCTCCTGGCGCGATGCTTCGTAGTTTTGGTTGTAGTACGTATGTATATCATACGAAATGAAGTTGGTGTTGAAGTTAGGTCCAGGTTTGTTGTCTTTCATTTTTTTTTGTAAAGAAATAAAGAATAATTCAAATGTCGATTTATTAAAATATATCAAAAGATTTAAAAAGAGAGAGAAAAAAAAGATTTTATTTCTTATCTTTTATATCCAACGAGACTTTTAGTTTTTGATATTCTGTGATATAATAACAATTTACAAAAGATCTTATTGGTGATTTGAATGAGCAAATAAATCAACCCTGGAGGTCATCAATGAGCAAATTATATATCTGTAATTGACTGATATTTCCTAAAGAAAGACTAATATTGTCCTCGAAAACGTTTAAATTTATCTCTATGTTTCCATTAAATGATTTGTAATTGATTTTTAGCTGATCCATGGTTCATTAAATCCTCAGAAACTTGATATTCAAACAATGCTCATTTATAATTCTCCAAAGAACTTTCTCATTTTATGTGAATCTCTAAACAATTTTAAATGATAAATCACATATAAAATCACATATAATCTTTAACTCTTTTCTTCGCTCTTTTCTTCGACCTTTTCTCCGACCTTTTTTTCAGCCTTTTCCCCGACCTTTTCTTCAGCCTTTTCCCCGACCTTTTCTTCATCCTTTTCTTTCAAATGACTATACTCACGAATAAACTTTGTCACCGGAGTGTGCGCCGCAACCCAGTTTTCATCTCGTAAGTACATACTGTAATCACGAGCTGCCCTGGGAATTTTGCGTCTCACTGAATCATATGTATCCTCGTGCTCGGTGTACTCACGAATCACACGCGGTGCACCCGAATCTTGGTAATCAAAATCAATATACACCCGGGTATCTCGAACACGAAATAAAACGCCGTCAACACGCAAGAATAGGCGTGCCAAAAGTAAAAGTCTATGTGGCATCACACGTACCTTGACTGACAATGATACAATACCATTGTCACCCAGCTCGTCCTCATACAGTACTACCTCGTCGTAGAACTCAATGGGTTCTGGCTTTTTGAGCTTGTCGAACGGCACTGCATGCTCGTCAAATACCGCTTCTCCATGAGTATCTACAGTAACTTCTTGTAGAGCATGCTCAGGCGTAAGACTACTTACGTCACCGCGGTAATCTGTGGTATATGTCCAGTCAAATGGTTTCAAAATGCCGTGAATTTCGTCAGGGCATTCCTGAGCCGTCTTTTCTGAAGACTTTTGCCAGGCTTTCGAATGTGCCACTTGCACAAGTTCATTATGAGTTCCAGTTTTATCAACACGATCAAGGGCATTAAGAGTGTCAAACCGCAATGTCCAGTATGGTGAATTTTGCTCCGTTGGGCCTAAGTATGCGATTTCAATGTAGTTATTACCAAAAATCATTTCGGGCATAGGGATTTGTAGTTTATCAGTGGCTGCATCAATTTCCACAGACGAAAGAATAGGATTCCGTACAGTTTTAATTCTCCAGCCATGAATTTTGTGCTCCTTGGGAACACCTGTGGCAGGTAGTGGAACTTTAGCGTATCTGTTGTTCATCTTTGATTGTTGTAGTTGTGGTGGTGGTCGAGTGTACGTTTGGTGGTGAAAAAAATAAATAAAAAAAATCAGTAAACGAGGAATTTTTTTTTTCTTCAACCCCACCACCACTATGAAACTTACACCTGAGCTTTTGCTTTCTGCACCATCTTATATAAATGCCATTTCCGATAGAGAGTTGCTTCTCAGAGGTATGTTTGTACGTAGTTTTCATATATGATATTCATTATTATATTAATCTAACTATTTTTATTTTGCTTAGGAAATAACATTCCTGTGATTGAGAATTTGGGTGTTACTAAGGATCTCAATGAATCTATCGATCTCACCGACAATAATATCACGGTTCTGGGAAACTTCCCGCAAATGATTCGATTAAAGACTCTTCTTATATCCCGTAATCGGATTAACAGCATCAACCCTTCATCGTTTGCGAAATCGTTGCCTAACCTTGAAATGCTGGTGCTTTCAGACAACCATCTGGCTAACCTAGCGGATCTTGTACCTCTCTCTCAGTTACCTAACCTGACATATCTTTCGCTTGTCGATAATCCAGTAACTTATAAAGACCATTATCGTCTCTGGATTATTTGGCAAAACCCCCATATACGTGTGCTAGATTTTCAAAAAGTCAAAGAGGCTGAGCGTATACATGCAAAAGAGCTTTTCGGTCCATCGCACGATCAACCTACAGATCTGGCTGCCCAGATTTTGGGCAGTGCACGGACTCGTACTTTCAATGTCAGAGTAGAGGGATCTGTTCCAGGAGTTTCCACGACTACACGCAAAAAGATGACTGATAGAGAAAAGGATGAATTGCGCCAGCAACTCAAGAGCGCAACTAGTCTTGCTGAAATCAGCAGAATAGAACAATCTCTAAAAAGCGGATACTATTAAATATTTACTAATTAAAACCTTTCTTGTATTTTTCATTTCAATAATCCCGTAAAATGGCCTTGGCCGCTTCAATGTCTTTCTTACTAGCATTCTTTTCGCTCGATGCATACAGCAGATTACGCTCAGAAATTTCCGCAAACTGTTTAAAGTACTTAAGTTCCTTTTCTGTTAGATGCGACGAGGCATTTCCAACTTCAATGAACTTGAGTGCTTCATTGCTCACTACCTGCACGCCGGCCCAGCCGCGAACGTACACGGGGCACAACTCAACTGATCGCAGAAAATTCTTGAGGGCTTGCTTAAAAGAATTTAGGACGCTCTCCTTGGAACTATTGTTAAGCGAGGCAGCAGAATCAATGCCGCCTGCTTCTTGTAATGCTGCAGCATGGTAAAGTTCTCCAATGCGTGCAAAGATGTTATATGCCTGTGGTGCAAAAAGCAGTACTTCCTGGAATGAAAAAATAGCCTTCTTGTATCTGAAATAGTTAGAATAAACTGTTTACTGAAATATTCCCTGCACACTTACTCATTGATTGTGCTGTAGGCTTCACCCAGCTCAGCCCACAACTCGGCGTCAACTGGAATATAACCCACAAGAACTTTTAGGTTCCCAATGAAAGTTTTGTAGTCATTTCTGAATTTGTCAAGTGCAATTCTTCGCTTCATAGGAATCTAAAAATATATGAGTAAGTCAAAAAAAAAAAAAGTTTCATAAATTTTAATCACTTACAATCTCCTTCTCGTCCCGCGACTTGAGAAACTCCTCAGCCTTTGCTAAACCTTCAGTTACCTCAATATACTGGGTCTGACATAGGACGACTCGCTCATTATCCTCGCCAAAACGCGCTTTAAGTTCTTGCATTGCCAGCTCAGCCGCAGCATCGTCTCCAGTCATGAGCATCAGGTAAAAATGTTGCTGTACAAGATTCCACGTGGTGATGTCGTCCAAGTTACCGCGCTGAGTCTTAAGCACGTAGCGCGACTGCTTGGCCAGATCATGAAGCTCTGGGGGTGGAGCAGTGAATGCCTTTTCTTGTTTGAATGCTTTCAAAAGATTATCAATGGCTGTTGACATTGTAAAAATGGTTCAATAATGGTGTAATTATTTTGTCTTTCTAGTAGGGATAATGATTGGATTTGTATAGTAATTTGGAGTGCTGTGAAAAAAAAAAGGGCCACCACAGTATCTGTACCAGTGCGTAACTCTGGGAACACTGAACAATCCAGTCTGGCACATTTGTGGGCAAAAATAAACAAAAGCCTCCTTCAAGCGAGTTTGTTATTGTTATTGTTTTTATTTATATTTTTCCTCCAAAAAGTATACATACAAAACTTTTTTTTTTCCAAAGACAACCCATCTCACCAACACATCTTCAAATGCCACCAAAGAAAAAATACCATTTACTTGAATCGCGCAAGGAAACGTTTCGTGGTGCCACTATGCGTGGGCTTAAGGGCCGTCCAAGAAAAGTCCGATGGCCTCACGAATCGCCTTCCGAATACAACATGGCAGAAAGTGGCTTCTATTTTACCCCCAGCACTGGTACAGATGCTGGCGATGCCGTAACATGCTACATGTGTGGGTGTGTTATTGACGGCTGGGACCCGGAAGACGACCCCGTTGAGGTTCACTACGAGCATAATGCACAGTGTTCCAAAGCCATTTTGCGCAAAGCCCCATGGAAACTTACCGATGATGCAGGTCATGAGTATTTTGATCCCGCCCACGATCCATATAGTGAGAATTCTGTTCTGACGAGATTAGAGTCATTTTTCCATCCATTATCAGAACGCGAGAAACGCAAGGTACTACTTAATTCTACCACCTTGGGAATCAGCATTGTGGACTCATTTCTCAAAACTGCAAAATCTCTGTGGCCGCATGACGCTAAAAAGGGCTGGATCCCTAGTAGCGTTAATCTTGCAAGAGCAGGATTTTTTTTCGATCCGTGCGATGACGGTGACGAGTCAGTATGTTGTCAGTACTGTGGTCGTTCGCTAGAAGATTGGGATCCTCAAGATAATCCCATTGTGGAACATAAGAAACGATCTCCAGGTTGTTTTATGTTTACATGTGCCTCATATGTACCAAATTCACCATCTATTCTGACTTCAAAAATACCTTCGCCTATAAAGTCTTCTGAGAAGCCGCCAGACTCTTCCTTGGGAAGACGGCTTCGCGCAAGAAGTACAGTACAGAAACAGTCGTCTTCAAAGGATTCCGAAAATAAAGAAGACAATAACAATAAGAACCAAAAAGGAAAAAACAAAAAGGGGAAAGAAGGCAATGACGACGATGAAGATGAAGACGAAGACGATGACGAAGACGAAGAAGATGATGATGACGATGATGAAGATGCAATTGACAATGACGATGAAGATGAATACGAAGATTCCGATGATCAATCATCAAGAAAACGACGCTCAAGTTCATTTTCAGATCTAGAGTATCAAAAATATACCAAGACTAAAAAACCCCGAGCTCCACCTCCAACCGCTTCATCTACTGGGCTTCCGGTTGCCAAAGCATCTCTAAAAAAGTTTCGACTGTCTTCCTTGGAAAGTGAAGATGATAGCAATCTTTTTTCCGGTGCCACACTTCCAGACTTGGTTCCAAGCTCTGTTAAAAAGAAACGAGTGGAAAAGCATGATGATTCTGATAATGAAGTGTTTGGAATGACACCGGTGGCTCGCTTAAAAAAGTCGCGAGAGGTTTTGCCTAAGCCTTATGATTCAATGGCATCTTCTTCGGGAGCGCGTATCGTTAGCAATATTGGGTCTGTTTCAGAAAAGATTTCCAAGTTCGAGGAACTTATGCCGGCATCATCAAGATTATCCGGCGGTGGACCTGCTTTAAATTCCCCCCAGTTTCCCAAAAAACATTCCACGTTTTCGCCTCGACCCAAAGAACAACATCAACAACAAAGCGCATTAGATATTGTTGTAGACCGATCGCAAAGTCTCAAGCAAAGTTTGGATCGGGCAAAAACAGCGTCTTCTGCGCTTTTTGCACGGGCGTCAACGATCCATGGAACAGATATCAAGCCCACAGCAGAAAAACTATCTTTGGCTACCCCGCGAAAAACGCCTTTTTCACCAATGCCTACAATTCCTTCTGTTCCTATGGGCTTAGCTGACATCATTGGAGATGAAAAACAAAAAGAGGAAAAAGAAAACAAGGAGATTGATATTATTGAAAAAAAGAAGACTAAAGTTTTGGACAGACATCTTGATGAGCCTATTCACAATACTTCCGAAGTTCTTACAACTCTTGACAATTTAAAAAGTAGTCCGCCACCACCAAGGCAACAGCAACAACAACCACAACGGTTAGTCATTTCTCCTAAAAAACCTGCTCGACTATTTGCCAGCAAGACTTCAACCTCTGTTAAACATAGTAAATTGCCGCAAATATATCATGATCCTGAGGTCAGTGGCGCACGACCACTACCATTGCCTCCACCACAAGCACAATCCTCACCAATTCTAGGGTCGTCCCCACAACGGGAATCTTCACCACAACCATCTCCTTTACGGCAGCCACAGCAGCAGGTTTCTTCGCCACGCATTCAACATGTCGATAACTGGTCTCGACTAAACAAAGACTCATCAAGAAGTATCGACAAATGTGCTTCCCCGGCTCCATTACCGTCGTCACCAGTGTTGGCCCCATCATCACCTGCCCAACAGAACGCAGAAAGTCCTGGAGAATCACCTAAAAGTAGTTTTCAAGGGTCTCCTGAACGAGATGACGTGGAGATGGAGGATTTGGGCAACTACGCAGATACTGAACAGGAAGAAGTTGAAAATAATGATGATGACGACGATTGTCTGATTGTGGGGAGTCAGAATGATTGCAAAAAGACACCGTTAAGACAAGCACGCGGAGCTACGACAAAGAATATAAAAGCTACTCCGATAATAACAGCCGGCACCCCACCGAGCCAAAAGCTTCGCTCGGAGACGCCGGCCACTGCACCGCTGTCTGCGCGTGCTCTGCATCACTTGGCCAAACATCCGCATATGCTGGCGACGCCATGTGGAGGAGGGGCCGGACGGGGAGCATACGGTTGGACCGCCGCCGATCTAGACGAAGTATTTGAGGTGTTGCGAGAGGTGGAGAGTGAGGATGTATTTGGAACGCATGCTGGGTCGAAAGAAGACTGGATTTCCGAGCAAGGCTTATTGGACAAAACACTGGCAGAGGTGTTTGATCACATGTCAGATATTGCGTACAAAGCAATGATGGAAAAAAGTAAACGGTTGGTGGATGTGTTTGCGCGCGAGGCAAAACGGGCCGAAGACGTTCTCCGTGCGCTTCCTGTCCGTGACAAGGATGAGTGATCCCATTAAAGGAGACTTTGGCCCAAGTTTTAATTAACAAGTTATTAATTGAATGTATATTAGATTGAATGTTTTTTTTTTCTTTGAAAAAAAAACTAATAATAACAAATTTGAATAGACTTTTTTTTATTTTTTTTACACAAAGGTATATAAAAGGAAATTTTTGTTTAAATATATTTGAAAAAAAAAAAAATGTACATGTTGATTTTTTTTTTTTAATTTTTAATTTTTTTTTTCATCTTCCAACTCATTTTCTTATCCGTAACTTTTTTTCTTTCTTCCTTCTTTTTTTTTTTTAAATTTCTTGAAACTTTTTCACCATGCAGAAACCATTTTAAAATATTAAAAAAAATAAATAATTCACAGTTAGCGAGTCGAGTACCCAGTATACCCCATGCTCTGCATCCGCTGGTGTTGTGCGAGGTTCTGCTGTCGTAGTTGTCCTTGCTGCTGTTGCGAGAGCATTCCCATTACTACCTGCTGTTGTTGTTGTGGACGCTGCTGTTGCTGATAATAACCTCCTGGAGCGCCACCAGCACTAACGTTTATATTTGGCATGTGCATTCCGTTGTGTGCTTGCGACATACCAAGTGTCGGGCCAGCGCCAGCAGCAAGCATGCCGTTGACGTTAATCAGGTATCCCGCGTATGGTGCGCCTGCATTAATTGAACCATTTTCATTGTTAGGCGCAGCCCCTGTAGCTGTAGCATTTGGCATTCCACCATTACCAGCACCAAGTCCCATCGAATCAAACTGCTGTTGCAGAAGGGCTAAATCATAAGGGGAATTTGGTGATACAGCTCCCATGCCAAGCATTTGTGGTGGTGGAGGTCCATGAGGAGGAGCTTGTTGATATTGGCCATATTGGTATACCATGTCACCTTGAGAAATAAACCCATTGGGCGAAGATAATTGAGGCTGATCACCACGTTGCATGGTCATCAAGGGTGAATTGAAGTAGTGTTGCTGTTGATGCATCATATGGGGTCCTCCGCCCCCTCCCATTCGCTGCTGGCGCTGATTAGAATTCCGCATTTGGTAGTAACCTCGTGAAGAGTTATTATTGCTAGGGTTCATGGTATTATTGTTCCCATTACCATTCATCATAGAGCGGCCGTTGTTGCTGTTACTGCTCGGTCCATTGCCCATGAGTGGAGTGGTGCGAGTGGAAAGACCAACTTCATCCATGAGTCGCTTATAGCCTTGTGCTGGAAGAGCTTTGATGGCGATCAGGACTTGGCGAATTTTATTAATTGCGTTTTGGCGCTCAGCGCCCTCGAGTAGTGGCGTGGAAACAATTTTGAAAATAAAGGTTGGGCCATACGAGTGATTAAGGATCTGCTCAAGAACAGGACTAGGCGCTTCCTCAGAGGGGTTGAAAAGGGTATCAAAAATAGCCTGCCGAGCGCCAGGCTCGGAGCGGTAGTTGACAACTTTCAAGACGGTAAGGGAAGCGAGTTTATGAGTTCCGAGTTGAACGAGATGAGGGATGAGACGCGGGGCCAAGATAGTATGACGGTTGGGAACAGTGTAAGTATCAAGGAACCATGTAAGAAGGAGTGCACCATTAGCATTTGTTGCAAGTTGAACTGCATGCATAGTTATGGCAGAGGCGATCATACGTTGCTGTTCTTTGCTGACATAGTGGCTTTCGAGACATGCACGCATGGCGCGGGCGCCAAAGCGACCCTGCGCGATTTCCCAAAATTTGGAAAGCATGGTTTCAAAAATAAAGTCGTTCCAGGGGGAACCAAACTTAAGAACGCATTGAATAGCATAATTTCCAAACTGGTCCAAAAATAAATGAACCGTATATGGATGAAGAGCTTCGGTAATCATGTTGATTTGGCGGCTTGTTCCCGCAACAGAAATAATTTTTTGTGCAGCCCAAGTGCCATTTTTGTGGATGCTGATTTGCGACATATAGGGCGAAATTTTCTTGAGCATCATATCTTTGATGGGCTCAGAGCAAAGATCAAAAAGTTTTTGGACAACAGTATTACCAACATAATCACTAGAGAGCTCTGCAATTTCATCCAAAATATCAAGAGCAATATCTTCAATTTCCTCAGTCGAACAAGTACCGCTGTCGATTTTTTTACGGACTTCGCGGAGAGTGGGTGCATCGTAAACGCGGTCCGGACGAGGATCTGGAACAGTTCCAATGTCTGAGTAAAATGTTTTAAAAGAAAGTGCGCGTTTAACAGAGGCAGAAATTTGGGCCTGTTCTGTGGGGTCGGCACCGAGGTCAGCAACAGTGGTGACTAGGTCATCTGCGATTTCTTCAAGAGACTTGGGGGGGTCCAAAAGACTAGTATCTGTGGAGGAATCCTTGTCTGTGACAGAATATTCGATGATTTCGTCTTTCGCAGAGGGCGAATGATTTTGTAAAGGAGAAGATGGTTGTTGATGCGAGGATTGTTGTTGGTTAATTGCTTGTGAAGATTGTTGAGTGGATAGCGGAGTAGTAGAAGACTCTGGAGAGTCCAAATCATAACCAATGGATTGAAGGTCGACAACCTTTGTGAAACTAACCCGGCAAGGCCCAGTTCCCGAAAAAAGCTCTTTTCCGTTAAGAACCTCTTTAGCTTGAACAGCGCTTTCGGTATTGACAAAATTGACAAATCCGCAATTTTTGTGGGGCAGAACGCGAGCCGACTCGACGGTACCGTAAGAGCTAAATATAGCTTGAAGAGCATAGGAGGTGGTTGACGCCGGAATATTACCGAGCCAAAGAGAGCGGGTGGGGCCCACTTCATCAACAGGGAGGTTGAAAATAAAGTCATTATCGTGGTAAAGTAAGTGTTGCTGCTGTTGATGATGAGTTTGTTGGTGTTGCTGATGTTGTTGCGACATGGATAGTCTGATCAAGGGTACGTTTCCAATAGAAAGAGGGGGGTCAAAAGCACTAGCAGTAGTCTGAGCACGAGGTCTATTTCCGGTGATGAAGGTAGCATGGCGAGTTGGTGAGGTTGCCGGAATATCAGTACCAGTAGGGATATGGTTGAGGGGAGTTGTTGCGGTTGTTGTAGGTTGAGAATACTGCTGAGCTTGTTGTGGTTGCTGGGTTAGATCTTCATGCGATGTTATTGATGAAGAAGAAGTGGTTGTTGTTGTTGTTGTTGTATTAGAAGACGAGGAAGAAGAGGATGACGAGTCAAACGGTACCAGACCATAAGGGAGAGTATTTACAGTATATGATCGCATGCGACTTGGATCTGTACGCATGGTGAGACTTTTATAGAATGGCTGAAGAGGGTCGATTGGTTCCTGTGGTTGTTGTTGTGGCGAACGCTGTTGTTGTTGCTGCTGCTGTTGTTGCTGATCAATTGGTCGCGACGGGGATTGCTGGCGAGTAGGCTGTGAAGATGGTTGATTTTGTTGTTGCGGCGAGTTTTGTTGTTCATCAAAAGGAGATGACTGAGAGGGTCTATTAGCCTCCGAAAGTAAAGAAGATCCTCTTGGTTGAGACCATATGGAACTAATGAGTGAGGGGCAGATATGAGATCGATCAGAAAGTATATTCAAAGACCCTGAGCGAAGTCTGGAAGCAGAGATTTTTGTTGAGGAAGTTGAAGATGCTGAAGATGCAGAAGAAGATGCTGACGACGTTGTTGAGGATGAGCCTGAAGACGAGGAAGAGTGAGGAGCCGAGGAAGAAGGAGTTGTAAAGGGTATCTCAGTTCGGTAAGGGTCAAAGTGGTCATTTGATGGAAGAGAAGATGTGGAGGAGTTTTGTGCGAATTGACTAGGATGTCTTGCAAGGGGGGAGGAGGATGTCACGACGGCTGCCCCGCGAGGGTTATTGTAAATTTGGGAGGAGTTTGTCGGAACGGTTTGGCCTGAAGCGGGGATGTGGTGGAGAGAGTCTGATGAAGAAGAGGAGGGGGTACCAGCCAAAAAGGGGGAAGAGGCGGGCTGAGAAGACTCTAAAGAGAGGGCATGGGGTGGAGGAGGAGATGCAGAAGAGAGAAGAGGAGGAGGAGTTGATGCATTTGAGAGGGATGGGAAGGAGGGAGAGGGTTGGATGACTCCTAAGGGTAGTCGGGAAGGAAGGGTTCCAGCGCGAGCACGAGAGCGAACGACACCTGGTGCGAGCTGCTGAGGGATGGCTGAGAGCGGCTGCTGTTGCTGTTGCTGTTGCTGCTGCTGCTGCATTGAATGAGAAGATGGATGAGCAGCGTGGGAGATTATTGAAAGAGAAGAGGGAAGGAGCGTATGGTTTGCAAAAAGAATAAGATGGTTGTTACGATGTCTTGTGCAGTAGAGGGTGGTGAGGTTTTTTTATGTGGACAACGTGGAGGGTTTTATGTGGTGGCTGTGAAGAATTTTGGTGATGGTTGGTTTTGGGTGGTTTATGTTTTTGCGTGCGTGTAATGGTGGTGGTAGGAGTAAGAGACTAATATGGCATAGTAGTATAGTGATGGATGGAATGGGTTTTGGTTTATTACTGTTATAAATGAGCAGGGGAGTGTGTGCGTAATGTGTAACAAGGGGGGGGTTTTGGTGGTGGTGGTGGTGGAAATTTTTGCAAATAAATTTAGTGGTGTTCAGAGTATTGTAACAAACTGTAAAATGACATTACAACTCAGCCGTTTCCACCGTTACATCAACGCAGGGGGGGGAGGATAAGGTCCGAGCTAAAAAGTAAATGTAGAAAAGGCAAGGGACGAGAGAGAGAGGGTGTTTGAGAATACTGTCAATCAGAAGGACACGTCTGTGCGAATTTTTTATAATCACTAAACTGATATATTATTGAGACAACGACAATTAAAGTTAAATAAAGCAATTGAGTTAGTAGGTTTATAAAAATTCTAAAGAATCCGGGCCCCGGGATCAAAGCGGAGCTGTTTGGAGAGTTTAAAAAAAAGTGTAATGAAAGTGTTTCACATGTGTAACACATTGACTGTAACTGAAGATTTAAGAGTTGGAGCTTTACGTTTGTCTGTATTCTTGTTCTTGTTACATTGCAATAGCTGTAGCATAAGATTGTAATACAAGGCATTCTGATTGATCTTACATAATATTCACGTGATTAATATTGTTTTTGTTACAATTTTGTTACAGTTTTTTGAATAATATTTAGTGCCAAATTTGTAATGTACAATAAGCAAATTACGTAATCTCATGGAAGCCAAACCTCTTCTGGAAGTCTTACACAATGGAAAAACAGCCGGACGAGAGTGTGTGAGCTTGTCTGGCTGAAGGGACAATAAAGTCCATCCTATTTTCTTTTTTTTTTTAATCGCCCGAATCATATCTGTAAAAAAACTGTAATAAATGGAAATAAAGAGAAAATGATAAACCTATTAAGCTTACAAGATACAGCCTTAAACCACGGTACGCTGATTTTTCCCTAAAGCTCCTTTTTTTCTGTCCATACAGACATCCAATTGCAGCTCAGATGATGGAATTCGTCTCAGCGATAGTTGCTACAGTGCAGTGTACGACTTTGTGTCCTCAACAACCAGCCCTTGATTCGCTTTGATCACTACCGTCTTCTGCTTCTCTTTTTAATCTCTCATGAAGAGCTACCAAGTCTCCGTAGCATTTGGAATTTTATTTTTTCCTCGACTGAAAATTTTTTCATTATTGTGGTCTGTCTCCCTTAATCCCTTCAAGCGAGAAAGATAAGCCCAATTAGGCCAGATAGCCCAACGCACACAGCCAAAAAAAAAAGTTAAAGAGGCAATTTGCAGACATTGACTTTGAGCACCAACGCCGGGCTTATCTGGAATCTCCAAGAACGTGAAAAAAAACTCCGCCCTGAAAAATAAATGTCTCCGTAAAAAATTTTCTGGTAGAGGTCGCAGGCCATCATTTCGTCTCTTGGTAAAATCCTATATCCCACAAAAATAAAGTCATCACATCGTCATCGCATAGAAAAAATAAAAAATTTAATCTTTCTTTCCTTTTTTTATTTCTTTCTTCCCTTTTTTTCCTGTTTTTTTGTTCTCTCATTTCTTGTATACATAAATCGAATTTCTCAATTCTAGATATCGTCAAAAATGTCTACTATACAACATAAACACCACCAATCACAATCTCAGCAACAGTCACAACTTAAACAGCACCATCCACAAGCAATCCCGACAAACCCAATATTTGCCCTTCTCCAGAAAGATGCAGCCATCGTCGTCCCAAATAAAATACCTTCGATGGCCACCCATCCAGCAAGCCCCAAAAACTCAGAAACTGCCAGCACAGTTACCGCAGACTCCTTAAGCGCAATCTCATCAACAACATCGTCCTCCGCTGCGTCAACCCCAACCCCCTCTCTTAACCTGTCTCCAGCTCTGTCGTCTTCGGCCTTCTCTTCCCCTGCCCTCTCGGCCTCCTTCGTGTCTTCTCCAAGAACCCTGGGCCCAAGAATCTCCAACTCTACCATTAATACTGCCCCAGCGATCTCGGCCACAACAACCACTTCAAACAGTACAGTGACAACCACTACCACCACGCCCACCGTGGTTCCAGCTACTTCGGCTAATTCAATCACAGCAGCAGCATCGGTCGCAGACCCATCCACAATAATGGAAGCCTCCTACGTCTCCTCTCCCTCAGCGCTTCTGTCGTCGCTTTCTTCTTCCGCTACTTCACATGCCGCCCATTCGCCGACCGCCCCGCCGATAACCAAGCTTATCACCTCTATCGATAGCCAAACCCTAACCCCTCCCTCCGTCTCCCCAGCAGCACCACTCCCGCCACAACCACCTGTACATCAATTACAACCTCACTTTGGCACAGCAACAGCCTCTGCTGCCCACGTCCCCACTGTCGCTTCGCCTCAACCTCACAACACTCTGCCCGGGTCGTTGATGCACGGCCCCCTCCACGGCTCATTACTGCACGGTTCTTCTGCAAACACAGACAAAAATGCCCACAGCTATCTAACGGCTTCCGTTCTCGAGTCGGATTCTTCCTCCTCAGACGATGACGACGACGACGACGATGATGATGTACTCTCAACCTCAGATTCTGACGAAATCTCGGACGACGACGATGATGTTGTTGACGAGGATGAGGATGATTACGATGATGATGTTAGTATCTCAGACGAATTTTCAGACGATGACGATTACAATGACGACAGAGGCAATAAAAACCAACTAGAAAATGCTAAACTGACTGCCCCGCTGGGACGTAATCCATCGTCACGTCAACGCAAATATAACCATCAAACACACCACCGGCTGGCTCCTCCTACCACCCTTCGTTCAACCGGTTCAACTAATGGGGCGACCAGCAATAGCAAATCGCACCTTAATACGCACCATTTCCCTCACTTCAGCACTAATAATAACAGCAACCATGGTCCTTCGCGCCGACCGGGTCTTGCAACAGGACCCAGTGCCACCTCTTTATTTGCCAAGGTCTCATACGCTCACAATGCAGCAGCTAATACTCAACATCACTCACACTACATCCACCATAACCCGGCATCACTAGCTCGCAGGCGTTCCTCGAACTCGTCTGTCAATAACTTGGGACCTGCCCCAACAACAGGATTGGCAGCATTCACTCTGGGAAACACCCACAAGACTGGCCCACGAATTCGCGTTTCACGGACAGGAACTCGACATGCGTCTGGAGGACACAGTAGCCATAACGCTCACCATCAGGCCAATAATTCGAACAGCACCACTGCTGCCACTACTTCTGTGGCGGCAGCTGCTGCCGCCGCTGCTGCCGCCGCTGCTGCTTCTGCCTCTGCTTCTGCTGCTGTCACTACTACTGCCGACTCGGCAATTTCGCCTAAATGTTTGGCTTCTTCTCTGATAAAAACTGCATCTTCGTCTGCTGTTACAAAACGTGGCCGCAAAGCTTCTCGAAACTCCAGTACAAAATCCCACCGGGGCCTTAGCCCTACCTCTACAGCGTCCCCTGCTACTTCCTCCCGCTCTTCTTCGACGCGCTCCTCAACCAAACGTAACTCGACATCCTCTTCAGCATTTTCTACTACCAAACTAAAAACTCCCTTGCTTGACCTAGACCCCACCCCATTTATGACTTTTTGTGCCATGTGCGGTACCCAGTATGAGCCTAGCGATACTCCAGATTCTGATGCCTTGTATTGTTCGCCTAAATGCCGCCGTCGCGATTCGGATATAGGTCCCGGTGCTGTCCCCGTACTCTTTACCACGGGTGTTCTTTCCCCAGCTTACTCGTCGTCTTCTTCGACATCCTCTTCCCTCCTCTCTTCCTCATCATCTCCAGCATCTTCATCCGTATCTCCCAATAGCAATGGTACGTCGCCATTCGTCTTCCGCAGAGCCAGCACTCTGCTCTCCGGCAACCACAACCAGCCTCACCTTTCGCATCCCATTCTTTCTTCACGTCGATTTACATCTGCCGATGCTCTGAATGAACTGGCCCGAGGCTGCCGCTGCGAGGCCTGCATGGCCTGCGATGTATGCCGTGCATCTCGCGCAGCTGCAGGTGCCGCTCCAGCACAACCCACAACCCCGCCAGCCTCTTTCCACTCAACTGCTGCCTCACCCTACCCATGTCACTGGGGCACGTCTACGCAACAAGCACATCCGCAGCAGCTTTCCAGTGCCTCTTATCTCGCTGCCCCGCAACAGCAGTCACCAGCAGCATCGGTGCAGCAGCAGCAACAACAACAAATGCAGTCTAATACGTCGGGTTGCTCGCTCGTCATGCCCTACCCCAGCACTACAGCACCTCCCTCACGTGTCCAGAGTTCCTCCTCTCTAACCGTTAGTTTGCGGGCATTACGTCAACCTGTTGGAGCCTCTATACTGCCCTTACAATCCAATACTGCTCTAGCTACCGGTCACACAATGTGCTGCCATGGATGCGGCAATAATGTGACTTTTAACTCTGACTCTGGGCTACATCGTGGAAATGTACACAGCTATTCCAGTCTTGCACTTGCGCGCAGACCGTCATCTTCGATCGCCCTATCTACCGCAATTCACAATCAAGCTCAAAGCGCAGTGAGTATTCACAATCAGCAATCACAAAGATTGGAAAATGGTGTGACGGCAGGAGTCAAAACGCCACCACAAATGATTTTGGCACTCTCGGACGCTAAACCAACAACAAGCGTCGTCATGCCTGTCAATCCAAAACTCGAGCATCTAAGTAATAAGCAAACCGAAACTACTGGCGGAGGAAAGTTCTCATCAGCCCCAGCCTTGCACCGTCCTGGTTCCACGGCTGGATTTGCTACATACTCTATTGCCGTTCCAACCCGTTCATCATCTTCTTCTTCCTCCTCTGGTGCATCTAACGCTTACGCATCTTCTTCCAACACGTCTCCACTTTCTTCCTTCCCTGCGGTATCTAGTTCGCCAGTTCTTTCGCCTACTAGTCAGTTCCTCTGGAAGACAGTCACCGCCCCTCCCAAACAATCGCCCTACCCCCCCATGCCCAGTGATCAGCACTTGCTGAAGGCACAAATGAGTGACCATTTCACAACATCCGCGGTCAAAGTTCTACATACGCCCGCCGGAACCACGCAGTATTTTTACCGAGCATACGATTCGGTGTCCCCGGAATCGGCAGGACCTGGGGTCGGGTCAGAAACAGGGACGGGGAATAAAAAACAGGAGCCGTTTAAGTGGAGATCTGCTAACGACATGTCTCCTGCAAGTGAGGCTCTTGTGAAGGCGTTGAAACATGGTCGAATTGTAACAACCCCTATAAGCTAATGTTTAAATGGTACGCATCGTATAATATGGTTCTACTTGTTTATCTAAACTTTTTTTTTAAAAAAATAAATAAAATAAATATTAGATAATATTCTATCAGATCTCTTTAGTAGATTTATTTTAGGTTTATTTTATATCACGTTTAAAATCTAAAGAAACACATGCTTTGAGCATGTGGTTAAAGTATCGAAATAGAGATTTAACGTAATAATTAAGTTAACAACTTGATGTAAATTTAATTGTTGATTGGCTCTAATAACTTAATAGTGAAATATTTGAGCCTCTTCAATCCTACCGATAAACTTGACAAGTTGTGCTTAACATGAGAAGAAATCTAACAGTTTTTTTTGGTTTTTTTTCTTTTACTTGTTTCCTTTTTCTCGCGACGTCTATTGAGCAATGAATAACAAAAACTAAGATCGATTTCTTTGTGGTACATATAAATTTCTTTCCGATTTCCTGCGCTGAAATTATTTCTTAATATAAGAATAAGAAAAAAAAGAGAGGGAAGAGTAAAGAATATCTGTTTCCCATTATCCTAAATGGCTTTACGGATTAGTTTAACATCCTTCAATGGAGCTCGTGTTTCCAGGAAAGCTAAAGTTGGGGTCGTCATTTGGTTTGTGGTGTTTTTCATTATTATAGCAGCTTCAATTGGTGTTACTTTTTTCCAAATTGTAAATCTCAAAAACCTCCAAAGGTTCCCAGGAATCATGGTGCAGATTCCTAAAATGAGTGGAGATCAGTATGCTACCTTGTTCAGGTCTCAAGATGGTAACGCAACAGCCTTGCTTGACTCGTTCGGACTCTTGGGGAAACAAAGAAATAACTACACAGTATTGTTTAACGAACTTTCGTATATTACTGTTGAAGCAAATGGAACACGCAGTAGCCAGAACTTGCGATTCCAGGGAGGTAACAAGAACTCGAATTCAGCTACCTACGAAACGGTGGCAGACCTAGTGTTGCTCCAGAATCTAAACAGTACTGTTGCTATCACTCTCCAAAAATACGGACAAATCTATCCCCCAGTGGCTTTTAACGGCGAAACTATGAGTTTGCGGTCGCTGCAGACACCCTTTGTTTTTTTTGGCGCGTTTCATGTAGCGTTGATAGCGTTATCTGGCTGGCCTGTGTTATATGTTCCTGGAACGTATTTCCAACAAGAACCAAAAGGAGCGCCTAACAAATCTAAAAAGATTTTGCTGTACGCCTATATCGGATTCATTTTTCTAGGAATGGTTTACCCTCTTTTTACAATAGGCTACTTTGCCACTCGAGAAACGCTAATGGATAGTGCGCTGGGAACTCTTAACTCTATAGATGGGTTAGTGGCGTCGCGTCAACCCCACAGCAGTATACTTGAGTGGCTTGCATTCATTACAACAGTGCTATATATATTTTTGTTACTGTTATGTGGAATCATGTTCCATAGCTTGGGTGCAGTATATTTTAACAGAGCTAACAATGACTTTACCTGGAGCGTTCAATTTGATGATTTTGGGCCCGATTTAGATAACAATATTGCTTCGACTAAAGTTTCATATTCTGACCCTCTGATTGGATTTAAAAAAAAAAATCAATACAGAGCCGATGATCTTTAGCGTTTAACTTCAATATATGCCCAAACGGTAATATATATTTAATAAAAATAAATAATGAAAAGTAAATATACAACACCCGTAAAAGGAGATATATGGTCCTGCTAAATCTGCTTTCTAGCAGTATCAGGTTTAGTCAGCCCTACTCCTAAAAAAAGTCGGCTATCTCGCATAGTTGCTGAATATCGTTGTTAGATCTGTGTCATGTGATTTTAATCCCGTAATATTAAGGTTAGGGTTATGTTCAAAACCTTAACCACAACTTATTATTTCAACCATCTCTACCAAAGTTGAAACCTCTACAAGAGGAGGACAAGAATAGAGTCGTCTTAAGATTAGACATATGAAGAAAAGATAACGATTGGGCCCATATAATTATACTAATATTAAAAAAACTTATAAGGTCTTCATTAACTTATACAATAAATAACCATTTGGTAAATATATCACAATACCATTAAAACACACACATGCACCTATATGTTGGGATACAAATTAACAGGTTGTGGTTTTGGAAATAAACATTTAATCAGATAAAGCTTCTATTTGTTGCACTTCTTACCATTTATTGTTAATTCAGTGTAATCCTGCTTCTTGCTCTTATTCAAGTATAAAAGCCAACCAAGTCCTTCAATTAGTCGCCAGATTCCTACGCAAATCCTGACAACATATACCTATATAACAAAAATAATAATTTTGACTCTTTCGATGACCCTCGATACGCTACCATTGGAAGTCACCAGAGAGATATTTTCTTATCTAGTCGCCGAAGATCAAAGAAGTATTATTCAAACATGTATGCTCTGGCGAAAAAGATTTTCTCCCATATTCTGGGAAAATATTATTGTTGACTTTCGCGGTGTCAACCCTCTAAGCTCATACTCTAATGCTAGTATAAACAATCCAAAAAAACATAGGAATTCACCTACGAATTACGTACGCGGGTTTAGATTCCCTATTATATTATCCAATATCTTTTTTAACCCTACGTTTTACACCTGGTTTTTAAGTAACGAAGTAGTCAATGTCTTCCTGTTTGATTATTCAGGTGGATGGAAAAACCTCTTTACTAAAACCAACTATGCTCGGCTTAAGTCAATTGTTTCCGAATATCCGCTTTCATTTGGCGATTTCAGATCCCCAATCCCCATTCTGCAATCCTCTTCCCACAAATCGCTGAGTAGCTTATGTCAACATGAAAATTTTCCAGGTGTTTTGACATTGATGGCTTTGCACGACAATAAAAACCATTTTTATAAGTTTCACAATACAGTCGAATATACTCTCAAAAGCTTATATATATTCTTTGGCGAAAATCAAAGAAATGTCGAGATTCCCTCAAATTTAAACTTCCACAACCTGGAGTCAATTTTCATACAGTTTACAAACATGTATAAAATGTCTCTTAGACCATTTCTAAACCAGCATAACAAGTGGCCAAAACTCAAGTACCTTGAGTTTGTATTATTTGTCGAGACTGTCTATGGTTCCTTGGAAGCCCCAGAACCACATTCACCCGTCTGCTGTATTTTTCCAACTCAGGTCGACACGCTTCTTGCGTTACCACCAAATTTAGAAACATGCAAATTGGACGTTGCAATGATCCATATGTGTATGGATTCTGGTTATGTTTTTCCCAATAAAATCTCTCCATTATCCCTTCCACAAGTAACTCTGTTGTCTATTAGAGATTACGAAGACTTTGAGAGGTTTATAAATTTTCGTTCCTGTTTAACATTTCCAAACGCTTTCCTCAATCTACACTGTATGAAAGGAGGCACTGATGGCGTCATGCTTGAAATCCCAAAACTAAGCCCTGTTTTATCAGAGAAAATCAATGCGCTCTCGCTTCGAATAAATAATGGAGGTAAAGTTGAGCTGATTTCTTATCTTCCCGATTTTACAAATCTCAGCCGAATTCAACTTACTCTACACACACTGCCTTTTGAGAAAAACCTAATAATTCCACGCCTAGACACTGACGGGTCATTATTAGAAGATGAATCTTTTTTCGAAGTTAACGAAATATATGACTTTGTTTCTGAGTATTTCCAATGTGCTCGCAATCAATTCACAAAATCTCGCCTAGTTCAAAATCAAAAAAAGATAATAGATGATTTGATTTTGGATAAAAATTATAGCTATCCCAAAGTGAAAAACTTTGTGGAAGCATTTAGAAGGCTGTTAAATGACCCTTTAGATTATATTCGATGTTTAGGACAACATGACCTTGGCTCCATAAGTGATGATTTTTTTGAGACTTTAGTTACCATTGGTGTGTATGAGTCCATTTTTAAAAAAATATCTGAGATGCCCTCGGTAAAGTTTTTAGAGATTGATATTTCCGATAATTTCTACATGTCACCTTATCTCCAATATTTGTCTCAATATCATCCATCTTTGGAACAAATTTTATTTTCTTACTCAGAGGATCGCAATTATCAACTAGAGGATTTTGTCCAGCTCAATTGTTTTGAATATGTTACTGCTGCATCTTCTTCAGCTATTACTCAATTCCCATTATCTCAAAGGGACGTCGAAAAGTTTTTTTACACTCTATTACCTGTGGTTCCTTACAAGTTTATTTCAGAACTGTCTGTTTCAATATCACAAAATATGGAGCTTTTTAACTTTGGAGATGATCATTACAAGGAAATTGCGTTTATTTACCGACAAGGGTATTTAAATGCAGTCATTGATGTAAAAAGAAAACGGCGTTTTGAAAATACTCCATATCAGCAGCAATTTAACCCCAATCACTACACTCCTTTTAAAAATAAGAAGCAACAAAAACCTATCAAATTTATTAAAGATTGCATCTTAGAACCCTCATTTAATGGATGGATATAATTATATAATGCATGATGTTTTCAATTTTTGTCTCTATTTACTCACAAATGGTATTTTATATGAAAAGTTTATGTTTATCTTCGAGCCTTGAGATTTTTTTTTTTACCATTGTGTACCAAGTCATTTTCAAATGGACCAGCTCGGTTACAAAAAAAATATTACCGTTATGTAACAACTGTGTCATAATTATGTAATGCTTTCGGTTATTGACGGTATGTATGTGGATTAGTTCATTCCCCCACATCCCAAGAAGATACTTGAAATCCTTAGACTCCTCTTTTTGCATCGCATCTCCTCAGTTTTAAGACTTGGTATAACAACGATTGCCGTGAATAAACGTTTATCGGCTAAAGAGTTTTTAAAGAATATAAATATCATTCATTTTCCTTGGTTTTTTTTGTCTTTTTTAGAGAAAATATATAATCAACTATAATTTATTTATCTTTATTTTCCTGTATCAACTCTCAACCATGACCTTCGTTCCGTTAGTCTCAGGTAATAACTTTCTTCAGATGCAAATTTTTAAAAATATCTCAGCGTCAAGGTTGCTGATACGAAAATTCTCCTTAACTCGCACCTTTTCCCGCTCTCTGTTAATTCCAGACTCGTCACCTAACCATGTCACTTTCTCTGAAGCTCCCTTTCTTGCCCGCACACAAACAAAAGCTGTCTCAGACCCAGAGTTAGCTACCTATGTGAAGAGCAAAGGTCACGATCCGGCAACAGTACATAAAACACAAGTTAATATGTACCAAGCTATTAATGATGCTCTTAAAACTGCCATGGAGACAGACGAAACAGCAGTGCTTTTTGGAGAAGATGTAGCCTTTGGAGGCGTATTTCGCTGCTCAATGGGACTTCAAGAACGGTTTGGTGCCGATCGAGTTTTCAATACACCACTCTCAGAACAAGGTATTGTTGGCTTTGCTGTTGGCTATGCTTCTATGGATGCAACAGCAATTGCCGAAATTCAGTTTGCAGATTATGTGTTTCCAGCCTTTGATCAAATTGTAAACGAGGCTGCCAAATACAGGTATCGTGGTGCTGGTTCATATAATGTGGGAGGTTTAACTATTCGCATGCCATGTGGAGTAGTTGGTCACGGTGCCATGTACCATTCACAGTCTGGAGAAGCTTTTTTTGCCCATTCTCCGGGAATCAAAGTTGTCATGCCGCGATCTCCCTCTCAAGCCAAGGGTCTCCTATTGGCATCTATCCGTGATAAAAACCCTGTTATTTTCATGGAACCCAAGATTTTATACCGTGCTAGTGTTGAACATGTCCCCACAATTGATTACGAATTGCCATTAGGTAAAGCACAAGTCGTTCTCCCTGGGTCAGATGTTACAATAATCACATATGGCGCTCCAGTATATCACGCTTTGGCAGCTGCGGAACTCGCACGCAAAAAATTAAATGGTGTTTCGGTAGAAGTTTTGGATCTCCGCACAGTGCATCCTTGGGATCGTGCTACTGTCACTGAAAGTGTCAAAAAAACCGGAAGAGCAATTGTAGTACATGAAGCCCCAAAGACCAATGGTCTTGCAGGGGATATTGCTGCTGAAATTCAAGAGCGATGCTTTTTGCGTCTTGAGGCCCCCGTGCAGCGTGTTACTGGTTGGGACACTCATGTTCCTTTGCAATTTGAAGATTTGGTTGTGCCTAATGTTACTAGGATCTTCCATGCCATCAAGAAAGTTATTGAGTTTTAATATCCCCTTATTAATCAAAAAGGCTTCTGTCAACAACTGTGTATTAGAAATAGTAACTTAGAAATCTATTCATTTTTTTCAGCCATATGTACATTTATTTTTTTAAGAAAAAACTAATAAAAAACTAATAGATTCAAATAGAGAAAAAGCAATCTATTATTGATTCTTTTTTAGTTTATCAGCAGCTACCGCGGCTGCAGCTGCCGAGTTATCTGGTGAAGCAGGCCCTGAAACATCCCAAACATTTTCACTTTCATTTGAAAGTCTAGGAACACGAACCTGTTCCCAATCATCCAAATCTCCAAGTTGTTGCAGTCTCTAAAGATAGTTTATTAGTATCACTTTGTTTCTATGGTTTTAAAAAGTATTTTTTTTTCTTATACTCACGTAAAACTCCTGGCGCATATCTACTTTTCTGCGGTTAGCATTAGAGCTCTTAAGAGCTTCCTCTTCGGTAATCATTTGCACTCGTTCATCGCGATTTTGGTATCTAATGGAAGTGAACTCGGAAAGATAAAGGGATGCAAAAAATAACGATGCCATAAACGGCAAACCAAATAGTAAAAAGGGGTGTTTCTTTAGCTGTGTAGAATATCTTCCATATGGTGTTTTTTTCCATGTCTCAAACTGCTTTGGAGACATGTAGCGTTTGTTTGAAAACGAGGCTAGTTTCGTTAGTGTTGGAATCATTTTATATAAAAATCTGACGAGATGATGTGAAATAGATTACTATGGAAAAAAGAAAAAATTCTTAGCTGGACCGGGATTCCCTAACAATAAAACCCCGGAAGGTTTACTAATTCCATGAACAGTTTTTTCTGTAACAGCGTAATTCTCAGAATTACACAAGCCATTAAGCTTCAGAAACCTTTATTGAACTTAATAGAAGTTAAAGAGTTCGAAGACCCAAGATATACGTTATTTAACTTTACAACACATCTTTTATTCCGAATTACTAAAAAGCATAAAGTTATAGAAGTTTTACAAAAAAAATCAAAAGCTTTTGGAATAAATTCTAGTTTAACTGCGCTCGACTATGTTGTTTTGAGTTTTGGCACCTAAGTTAACTACAACTCGTATATTGGAACTTTGTAGGACATTTTCCCACAAAACACATTTACTTGAAAATGTTTTTATTTTTCTTGAATTATCTAAATTGAATGCTACTGCAGATGATTTTTTTAATATTCAATGACTTTGGTTAGTTGGCAAGAAACCATTAATAAGAATATCCAAAGTTATTAATATCACCCATAGAAGTGAGATCAATATGATATAACTATCACATGTCTACTCCGTCAGACTCATCCCTACATTTTTGAAGGATACCATAGTACTTTACAACATTTGAGTCCAAGTTATCGATCAAAGATTTTGGTTAAACCAAATAAAACAGTACCAAAAGCAATCGACATTCAATCATCTGTATTAATGAATGATTTTGATGCCTCTTCAGTATTTGTAACAAATAGAGTTAGTACATTGATTTTTTTTTGGTTTTTTACCAGCCTAATTAGCTTGTAAGCTTTAATTTACAAAAATGATTATTGTCTAAAGATTTTGATTTATAGAATACCTCTTATAGTTTTATGTGCTTGCCTTGTTGGCTTTCTGCACCTCCTTTCGGAGATTCTTGTAGTTGGTGCTTCTCTCGCGAATTCTAGGTTTCTTCTTCTTACCACCTTGTTTTATTCCAGGAATATAATCACCTTTCTTGGCTCGAGTACCTTCCAAAACAGATGTTATCTCTGCTCTTGCTGCTTTGCCAACAGCGGTTTTCGCACGACCAAGCTTTGTTTTTTCCTCCAGGGAAAGCTTGACTTTCTTATTACTGTTTTTGTTGGATGTCTTGGATTTGATGAATGCCTTTCGTTGTTTTTGAGCCTCTCTGATATTCTTGCTTCTAACAACACGAAGTTCGCGGCTCTTTGCGTCTTCGTTAATCTTTTTGCCGTTTAGTAAAAGAGCCTTAGTAACAGAAACAGGGTCCTTGAACTGAACATAGCAAAATCCCTTGCCAAAGTTGGTTTTAGAGTCACGAACAATACGAACATGTTCAATCTCGCCGCATGCTCCAAAATGCTGCCAAAGAGGCTCTTCATCCATGTCGAAGTCCAAGTTCCCAACAAACACACATCGTTTATTATCCTGCGAAGCAGGATGTGAAACTCTATCGACACGCAGATGATGACCTTCAAAAACAGAGGCATTCAATGAGACAGATTTTCGGGCTTGCTCTGGAGTTTCAAAAACAACATAGGCATTTGCGGCTTTGCGGGTGGGGTGAAGCTGTTGTTTAATAAAAGCAGCTTTTCTTGGAAGCAGCTGGGAAAATGCAATAGATCTAAATCGGATTGAAGTAACCTTTCCGACAGTTTCAAACAACTCCTGAAATTTCTTGTAAACTTGTTTTGATGTGATAGTGGTAATAGGAACGTTTCCCACAAAAACTGTAGAATCAGCCTTGTCAATTTCTTGCTGGGAAATCTTGGGCTTATTATCTTGGGTATCTTTTTTTTCTTCACTTTCTTCATCTTCTTCACTTCCCTCCTTGTCGTCAGCTTCGCTCAAATCTGAGACTTCCTTGGAATTTTTTTTTCTATTTTGTTGCTTTTCAACCCACTTATCCTCAACACTAAAACCATCTTGTTCATCTGAAGAATCGTTATCATCATCATCACTTTCCTTTTGCTCATGTTCTTCTACTTTTCCTTCATTTTCTTCCCGTTTTCGTTTTAGTTTTTTATCAGTTTTTGGTATGGTTGATACCTTAGTTGTTTTACTGGGAGCAGGATCACTCTCAAGAGATTTATTCCCTGGTCTGACCACAGGACCAGCCTAAAATCTAAAAGTTAGAATATCTCTGATACACTCCTCAAAACTATAACTTACACTAGAACTAAAAAGAGAGCCGACAGAGGTATCTAGCTTGTCTTCTGAAATGTTGAAAAGATCTACCATTTTTCTTTTGCCCGTTAAGTCTAAAACTTGGGTTCCTTTAAAGATTTGTTTAACAAAAAATTCCACTTTTAAATTTTTTTAATTACCCTGCCTTTGATCATGTGATTTGTTGCCGTACTATTAACTGGGCCAAGTGTTTTTTGTAATGTAACAAATATTTTTTGTTTTTTTTTTGTATTTTTTTTCTTGCATTGAACAGGTCGTGACCCTCCTAACCCAGCCCATCCAATCCATATCTCTCTTTTTTTTCTTGTTTTTTAGACCAGGTCATTTCAGTTCATTTTCACTCTGTTATCCTAGGAATCCTTTCAATCTACATTATACAACCTTTTTCCTCGTCTCTCTGTTATTTTTTTTCAAACAGCCCAATTTCCTTGCCCTGTATTTATCAGCTATCGTCTGTTCTGTCCCGACGGGTCCCACGTTTCTCCTTTTTTAAATCTAATTACTCTTCTCAGGTTACCAAAGCCTTTCCGCGTCTTTTCCGCGAACTTGTTGTGAAAATTGGCATAATAGAATTCTCAAATTCAACTCTTTGCTTATTAGAAACCTAGATACAATTTGTGGAATATATATACGCAATCATAGAAGTCACTTTTCCTTCTTCCTTTTTTTCCTCCTTGGCTTTCACACGAAAAGTCCCAAACAATAAGAACAAAACATTACCAGATGCAAATATAGGATGACCATGAGCACGTCTTCTGCCATCTCTTCTAATGCACCTTCAGATACCCCGGACGAACCGACTAGCACATCGAACTCTTTGTCCAGAGTCTCCCTTACCTCTATCCACTCCCTCAAAATAGAGTCCGTGGGAGCATCTTCCGTTCCTGAAACCACAGAGCCTAGTACGTCCCCAAACGGAAACTCTGTTCTGATTGACAAAGTTTCGTCTTCACCAGTTGAAACCACTTCTATCTCTCTATCCAGCACCCCCATCCATTCGTGTAAGCCCTTATCCAGCCCCTCCCAAACAGATGATTCTTCTGTAAGCCATAAACCCGAACTTTTGGAACCAAAATCTCCTTTAAGAAAAGAAGCCAACATTGTAAAAGCATCACCAAAAAAGGATGTGGTCGATAAAACTGCCTTAAACAAAAGTGATGATGGTACTGTCCTTTCTGATAAAAACGAGCAATCAACACAAATACAAGAAAGTATAACCCCAGCAATCACCATTAATCAAAATGACAGCAATTCAAAAACCGAACCCATCGGCCAATCTAAAAATGAGCCTGAATCTACAATTTCATCATACCCCAAGTCTGAAACAACAGAAGCGCCGTCGATGTTGCTGCCTTCATCTCAACCTCCTTCTTCAACCTTAGGCTCGACCGATATTCCCACAAAAACATTATCATCTTCACAAAGCCCTGCTTATGCCAATAATGCTATCATCTCAAAAGCTCAAAATATTTTAGAACCTAAGTTACAAGAAGTAAAAACTCTTGAAAAGCCACTAGACGTTAATCAGCAGAACGACCACAAAGTCACCGTTGATACCGAAGGTGTTCCATCACTAACAGGTGAACTTCCCAAAGTCCCTTCAACATCCTCGTTATCTTCGCTGTCATCATCGGACCCAGAAAATGACAATGACCACTTTCTTTCTAAAGACATTGTTAATGATGATCCACAAAAAACCCAAATTTCAAACAGTCAAGATTTAATATCAGATCTTAGTGACCCCATTGACTCGGAAGCAGAAACAGAACGACTTGGAGCTGCGGAGCTAAGTATCCTAGATCGTGTCGAAATAAGGCGGAAAGATATTTCTATTGAAAGCACAGTTAATAATGTTTTGGAGAAGTCTATTCCCCTTCTAAACGGATCGTTGAGTATTTCTACCACAAAAGACAATCTTGAGGAAGAAGAAGAATCTTTATCCTTCACGCCATCGAAAAAACATTGGGACTTGCCTTCAATACATCCAACCAAACGAATTAAAGTTGATCATATCGATGACAATACTCAATATGGATCAATCGCAGAAAAGGAGTCTTTTAAGGGCTTAAAAAATATAGTACCAGAAAAAGACGAGATAGGCTTGGAAACCTCTGACACTTCCGAGCAACTGCAACAACAACAACAACTACATCAACTACATCAACAACCGCAACAGCAACAGCAACCACAACAGCAACAGCAACAGCAACAGCAACAGCAACAGCAACAGCAACAGCAACAGCAACAGCAACAGCAACAGCAACAGCAACAGCAACAGCAACAGCAACAGCAACAGCAACAGCAACAGCAACAGCAACAGCAACAGCAACAGCAACAGCAACAGCAACAATCGCATCAGGAGAAACAACAACCGCAACAATCGCTGCAACAGCCGCGACAGCCGCAACAGCCGCAACAGCCGCAACAACCGCAACAACAGGAACAACAGGAACAACAGGAACAACAACGACAACGACAACGACAACGACAACCGCAACAACCGCAACAACCGCAACAACCGCAACAACCGCAACAACCGCAACAATCGCTGCAACAACAACAACCGCTGCAACCGCTGCAACCGCTGCAACCGCTGCAACCTCTGCAAGAGCAGATAACGACGACAACGACGACAACGACAGTTAATTTAAATAATGAACCCATGAATGACTGTGATACGACTGAAACTTCACCTAACCTTAGTTCTATTGTTATTCCTAATACAGAATCTACTACCTCCGGAACAACTACAACGGCTACTACTACCACAGTCGATACTATCATTAAACCGGCAGAAACTTCTACGTCTTCTGCACAGCCAATTATTGAGACCGATCAAAACACTGAACCAAGAGAAAAAGACTCAATAATTGTTGAATCGGGGAATTCGGTTGACTCTTCTAATGAGAAAATAATAGAAACTAAGCCAGTTGTAACCAGTGATAGGGACTTGGAAACTATAGCTGAAGAGGTTATTAAAAAGCCAGTTTCGTTTCCACCGATACCAATTAAAGAACAAAATGGTAAACTTGCCATTAAAGAAACAAATGATAATTCTGAGTCTGAATTTAACGACGTAAATCTTCCAGCTGAAAATTCCATCTCTCCAAACAATGACCCAAGCAACTTCGATGCCACTGTTCCAACCCGGAGACGGACACTGACCGATGAAGAGAGCTTGGCGGAACAGCAAGCACTACGAAAGGAGGCACTAAGTTGTCTCACAGAGATTGAGATAGGGTTTGCAAAGTTGCGAGATAAGATGTTTACAAATCAAATGGCAAGGTACATGACCGAGATAGAAATGTGCGCTGAAGGAACACACCCTGATTTAGAAGATGTGTATAATAAGATCCAACGCGAGCGGGACGAGCGTATAAGAAATGCCGAACAACAACGCAAGTACCAGCGCATCTGTATAGACATCCAAACACGCGCCGGTCGCGAACAGTTGCATCAGCAATTCCTCAAAGACCAAGGTGAGATTCGAGCAAAGCTTCTGTTGAACACCACTGAAGAGTGGTATCGTGTGAATCATGAGCGTCGTCTCATGGACTCGATGGTTCCGGAATATGGATTTCGGCCACCTCAGCTTCCCGAAGCACAAGAACGTCAAATGCAGTCGTATCTTAATGAAGTGGAAATTCTCTCGAATATTAGTCACACTCACGGCTTCCCTGCAGCACCAGAGATGAAACCCAGCACTGATGAAGAAATTGAGGAAGATCTACAACAGATGGCTCGGTTTCGCAACTCCGTTGGAAACAATGCTGGTATGGGGGCTCCACAACCAAATGGTCTTTATCCACGACATACGCACTACCATATGCCTCATCATCGTCATTATCATCATACTTAATTTTTTATAAAAAATATTTTGTTTTCCGCTTTTTCTTTTTTTTTTCTTTTTTTTTTTAAAGATACAGTAATTAATCATGGTATACTTTGTAATTTTATCCATACAACTTCCCTAAAGATGAAGAAAAAAAGCCTTGAAATCACCTCAGCCATACTAAAATAGTGACATTATGTTCCAATTGGCACGTGATTTGCCCATATAATATCTATTTTGAGTGTGTATAAGTTTCTCATAAGTATGGCGTTTTAAGTGATAAAATTTGTAGTAGACCATTGATAGAAATAGATTACGTAACATTCAAAAAATAAAAAATAAGGTTCTCAGGTACAAGTATCATTGCCAAGTTTTTCTCCATCAATCTGCATTTTTTCCTTTTGCCTTTCTTCTAAATCTCTTTGTTTTTGTAATCTCTCCTGATGAAATCTTGGTCCATTTTTAATTTCGTAAAAGTTTAAGGCCCATGATAGAAACATAAGTCCTGCCATGAGAGAAAACGTTCCACCAGTGCCCATGGCCTGGTCCATTCTGTCAACAAGTGAAATACCTACTGCACAGATAGTCCCTCTGCTTAGATTGACAGCAGCTGCTGCACTTGATGACTCGGATGGAAAAAGATCTACCATCAAAGTTGACGAAAGACTGAAACTAAACATGGATGCAAATGACACAAATGCCGTGAAGACAATGGGTACGGCGAAGTGGACATGATACTGTATGGACCACCCGAAAATGAGAGTAGCTGCAATGTGGATCGACGACACAATTGGTAGTGGCCACAATCGAGCACGGTGAATGTTGAATTTAGGGTTTTGAGCTGAAATTTCCTCTTCTTCATGTCCGTGAGCCTTACGAAACCTCACGACTTCGTAGTTGTAAGCAAGATTCATGACTTTTCCGCCAACCAAGCTACCCAATACACTCCCGCCACCATTGGCAATATATGATAGACCTAGCTGAAGGGTTGTGAAGTGATAGTATTTGGTCAATAATGTCGATTGAGCTGTGATAAGCATGAACCAAGAGGTGTAATGAATGGCATTGGGTAACAGAATGATTAAAACATCCTTCTCAAGAAAAAGCTGCAGTGTTCTATGCAGTTTAATTGGTGACGGTGGGAGAACCGTTTGAGGGGAAGGGGTTTCGGCCCGAGCACCCCTAATAAAATATTTTCTAAAAGACATGTATGGAGTTTTATTTATCCAAGAAGATGGCTTCACAGATCCATTTCCTACAATCTTGCGACTTGTCTCAGGCAACAGTATTAGCATAAAAACCAAAGTAACCCCGGCTGCTATGACAAGAAACCAGAAGATGGAGCGCCAGCCAAGTGTCGCTGCAAGGGAACCTCCAATCAACGGCCCAATGGCGCTTCCCACCATAGATAAACCTGAATAGATTCCAATGTAAAAACCTCTATTTTTACGCTCTGTAATGTCTCCCACAATACCTGAACCAACTGCGACAGTTGAGGCAATGCCTGCGGCCTGAAGAATGCGAAATCCAATCAGAAAGCCATAGTTTTTGGCAAACGCAAGCCCTATGTTTGCACCAATATAGATAAAAAGACACATTAAAATAACTGGTCTTCGTCCTATACTATCAGCAATTGCACCCCAGAGAGCTGGAACTATTGCTTGAACAATAGTGAAAACCGTCACGGTAAGGTTAATGCGTTCTGTAGAAACTTGAAATTCATTTGCTAAATCTGTTAGTGCAGAAAGATAAATTGGTACAGATATTGTAGAAAAAAAGGCAGCACATGATGCTTCAATTGCAATGAAAACTACTTCTTTGCTAGAAAATACTGTATATTGAGGTTGATCAGAATCTGTTGTTTCTATGACTTCGGCATTCAAGTTTTTTTCTCCTAACGTTTGAATAATCTCTTGATTTAAAGACTGATACGCTGCAAAGTCTCCAGTTTCAGAAATAATTCGCGTAAGATTCTGGTTAGCTAGACTTTGTACTCGTTGTAAGTTTTCGACATCTGTAAATCCGCAGTCTTCTTGAGCATTTGTGAGTTCTAATTCTTGTTGAGAATTATTAAATGAATGTGTGGGGGTTACGTGGGGGCTGATTTGACTTGACTGTGGAGACGGCCGCGGATTTATAAAGATTTCAGACATGAAGATTAATTTAATAAATGAAATGAGAGATTAGATTAAATGTAGATTTAAAGAAAAAAAAAATGAAGTATTGTTTTTGATGATTGATGATATCTAAGCTATGATAAAAATTTTGAGGCTTGATCTAGATAAAAAAATTAAAAATACAACGAAAAGAAATATATATATATTATTTACATTTTATTCATAAAATGGTTTAATAGTCATAGCTACTTTTACAACTTAGATAAATCAAAATAAAAAAATAAACTTGCAGTCATCACGTTTGTTGTGGTCATCTTCGCTCTGTCGAGTTGATATCTATCACGAATAAACGCATGCATTAATTCTTCTACAATTACAAATTGGTGCACGTGATCGTACATTGATCGTTACCTAAAAGATGCCTTAACATTACCATCTATCTTCATGTCATTTAAATTTTGGGCCATTTTTTTCTTTACATAAAACATAAACAAACAACAGAACACACTTAAGCCAGGGGGATGAAACGGGCAGTGTGGGTGGCACCAATACCGGGTCTGCCGTGTCTGGTGGGGGTGTAGGTGATAGAGAACTCACCAAGGTAGTGACCAACCATCTCAGGCTTGACCTCGACAAGGAAGAACTGCTTGCCGTTGTAGACACCAAGAGCAGAGCCAATCATCTCAGGAACGATGATCATGTTTCTGAGGTGGGTCTTGACAGGAGCGGGCTTCTCGTTGCCAGCGGCCTTCTTGGCAGCACGGAGCTTCTTGATCAAACCCATGGGCTTCTTGTTAAGACCACGGTTCAATCTTCTGCGAGCACGGGCATGGACGACTTCACTGAAACCCTGAATATCGAGCTTAAGAAGGTCAGGGAGGTCAATACCACGGTAGGAGAACTTCTTGAGAACTCTCTTCTTGCGTTGTTCTGTTCAAAACATGTTAGATATTGAATTTATAATAACATCACTTAAAAACCTAAAACAGCATTCAAATGTTCAACAACTGGTATCCTTCAATATTTCAATCCTTTCTTATAAATCAATATTTTTGATTTCAATGCTTTTCTTTTTTCTATTATGATTTTACAGAAAGCTGGATATAAACTGGATATAGGTATAAAGTGATATGAATGTTTACTGACAAGTCATACCTTCACGAGATTGGTCGTTAGCGTCAGACATGGCGAATGAGTTATGTAGTGGCTTCAGAAAAGTCGAACGGTATCACGCACTGCCAAAAGGAAAAGGGAGGTCAAAAAAAAAAAAGCCAGAAGGGGGGGGAGGGCGAGGGCGCTCGAGTGTGTGCAATTTTTTTTGAAAGGTGAGAGTGTGTGACAAAATATTATCAGACTATAATGTACTGAGCCTGGACTGTAAGATACTTAATACTTTAAAGAAAGAAATGAAATATATGACTAAGTAAATGATAGGTGACACCTTTCAATTAACAAGAGATTCCCGGCAAAAAAACAAATTTTTATAAAAAAAAGATTAACCATTGGTATTAGGGTTTAACCCTACAACGTTGTTCTGAAATTTACTTAAGCTAATTTTTACTCCACGGTACATTTAACAACAGACAGTCCATACTATGAAATTTACACTGGGAATTATTGCCCTGTTCTATGAGAGATCGATACATGTTACAATTACATATAGTTGTTGCTACAGTCTAGTACGCACGGCTTTATTGTTTTTGCAGTAGCCAGCAGACTGCTTTTATTAAGGCAGAGGCCCTGTCTAAGTGCCATTATGGCTACGGTGCCGCCGAGCACTAGCCTAAACACCACTCACACCAAACATTTTCTAAAATTTTTTTTTTTTTCTAGCCCACAACTCTTTTAAGTTCTTTCTTCCCTTTTCCCTCCCTAAGAATAGTCTGCTCCAGATCAGCTTAAACGTGATTATTCTCCCATAAAAGGATCATCAGTTATATTTAAAAAGTATGCTTTGATAAATATTTCTATTTGCTTTAGATGATTGATAAATGATTTGGATCTTACTGCTTGATTGTTTTCGCTTAGCACAAGTCCATACATTTGTTTCAATATCATGAAAGTTTTGACATTTATATACTAACATCAATCACAGTGAAGTACCTTGCTGCCTACCTTCTTTTGACCACCGGTGGTAACGCCGCCCCCACCGCCAAGGACATCACTGAGGTCCTTGCCTCCGTCGGTATTGAGGCCGAGGAGGAGCGCGTTTCTGCTCTTCTCGCTGAGCTTGAGGGCAAGGATATCCAGGAGCTTATTGCTGAGGGTACTGCCAAGCTCGCCTCTGTTCCCTCTGGTGGTGCTGCTGCCGCTGCTGGTGGTGCTGCTGCCGCTGCTGGCGGTGATGCTGCTGCCGCTGAGGAGGAGCCCGAGGAGGAGGCCGAGGAGTCTGATGAAGACATGGGTTTCGGTCTTTTCGACTAAACAAGTCAGAAGTAATTCGACCCTGTTTTTCCTTTTTTAATATAATGACTCCCCTACCAAAAATAAAATAATCCTTTTTTGTGTACAAAATTTTCCACTGGTATTTAAAATCAATGTCCTTAGAATTGAAATTTTCAACTTGTGATGACAAATTTGACGACAGGCTCTAAGTAGTCTATATGGCTTTTTTTTTTTTGTAATAACAAAACCTTCAATTTGTTACATGTTTTAATTTATATTACATGTTTTTAATTGTGGTTTACCTCCATATATTTTAAACTCCACCATCCTCTATCTTTTGTAACGGGCAAAAAAAAAATAAACATGTCAGGACATTCAGAGAGTCGTAAACGACGATTTGATCACCGTGATGTCAAAGGTACTTTGTGCTTTAATGATCTCTTACCTATATTTTGATTAACCTATTTTCAGATAATTCGATAAATTCATTTATTACAAGGGATTTGTCTCCAGTTACTACTAAGGGCCAGCATCCACGATCCAGTAGCTTATCATCTAGCGAATTCAGCGCTGCTCTTTCTGATTTCCCGGAATTTAGACAAGACAATGAAGAGATTCCATCCTATGTTCCTACATCGACAAATTACAAGCCATACTCTGTACATTTGGGTAACGTCTCTACTTTTCAGTTTCAAAAAGCCAGTGATATAATTATTAAAGTCAAAACATCTGCATCACAAACATCTCACCCCTCTCAAAATAAGCAAAAGATTAAACGCTACGTTGAAGAAAAAACCAAGATTATCTTAAACTTTCTGTGGCAATTATTATCAGAACAATACTTGACTCAATCGGAACGAATTTTCCAAAGACGCACTATTAAACTGGAAGCAACTCCGGAACAAGTCACAGAATATGTAACTACCATTAGTAGGCTAGGAAAAGATTATCAACGCACATTGTGGAATGCGATTTTAAAACAGATAAATAAGGGGATTTCAGGTCTTGGACAGATTTTATTGGATAACGCGGAAAAGTTTATGGCAACTTCACATGAACTTAACGAGGAATCTGACTACAAGTTTGTTAATCTTTTTACCCAGCACGTCGAATCTATGGAATATGTGACAAAGCACCTTGTTTACGAGCTACATATGCTTGATACGCTTTATCTTCAAAAATACCAGAAGGAGGGTACGATTCTGCTTGTTTGTAATAATATATATGCCGAGTACCTTAGAATCTCTAAAGTCAAAGAAGCACTCACGTTAAATCTACGCAACATTATGCTTCATGCACTACTTGAGGAATATGGTCCCTGGGACGTTTTTTCAACTATTTTTAAGAATTTACAAATCTTGGCACCTGATGTCTACCTGGAGTTGACTGAGAGTGATAAGAGCGTTAGTACTTATGAGCCTGAAGTTATTAACTGGATTTTGAACAATAAAGCTAAAAACTTTGAGGGGAAGATGCTTTGCAAGCAGATTGCACTGTTGTTTAAAGAAGTTGCCGAAAGTAGGCCTTCTGGAATAAAAAAATCGGTAGTAAAAGAGTTTCACTCGAACACAATGCGTATAGTCCTCGACAAATGGACTGATCAGTTGCTTGACGACATTTCCAACTGTTTTGATTTGGATGATAGTGACGCATTTACTATTCTAAAACAAACGTTTGAGATTTACGCGCCAACAGACTCTTTTTATCAGTTTTCAGAAAAAATTAGTCGGACGATTGAGGCACGGTTAAAGGAGCTTATTCATAATATCAAGGGAAAAGAGGATCTTATTATTGCGTTGTCTAAGCTGCGAAATGTACTCGACATATTTGTGAACCTTGAGTCTACATATGCTGACGATAAGGAGCTGTCTTACTGTGCCAAAGACATGCGAATGACGATCAATACTGCGTGGAAAAACGTTGTGAGTTCCTCTGAGAATGATGATTATATTGTGGATAGTCTTGCATTTTATGTGGATAAGGCACTACGCGATAAGAATTTGAGCCAGGATGATTTGCGGAACAAAATTGTTGTTACCAAGAGGGTGTTTCGGCATTTTGACAACAGCAAAGAGTTGTTTTGCAAGTATTACCAGCGGGACCTGTCGCGGCGGCTGTTGCAAGGACGGTCTTATCATAAGAGCGAAGAGCAGCAGATGGTTGAAATGCTGAATGATGAAGTTGGCAAAAGGGAGACTGAGCATTTGGAAAAGATGCTGAACGATATTGTGCAGTCGCAAACCCTGACGGAGCAGTTTGCGGGGCTCAATGTGAAGGATGAAGAGATTCCGACCCCAATTACATTCGAAGCCAAGGTGCTTACTGAATCGTACTGGCCGACAATCCACGAGACTGGAATTAACTTGCCACCGTCGATGCAAAATCTTCAAGACAAGTTTGAAAAGTTTTATTTGGGTCAGCATAAGTTCCGGCAGATGCGCTGGATTCCGGCGCGAAGCATGTGTCTTATCCGCGCGCAGTTTGATGTTGGGATCAAGGAGCTAAATGTGAATCTGTACCAGGCGGTAGTGCTGTTACAGCTGAATGACGACAGAGAAAGCAACGCGGAGCGGCGCCCAAAGCTAACATATGCGGAGCTCCAGAAAAAGACGGGGCTGCGGCCCGAAGAACTGAACCCGGCGCTGCTGTCGCTGTCGCATGGCAAGGTTCCGGTGCTTTTGCATAGGCAGGAGGGGTCAGATGGGGCTGCGGAAGATGGGTATAAGTTGAGTCCTGGAGACGTGTTTAGTGTGAATGTGGGGCTCAAGGAAAAAGCGGTGAGACTGAACTTGTATTCGTACAATGCAAAGCAGTGGCTGAGTCGTGGTGGGGGCAACACTGGGGCTGATGCGGAGGCGACGGCCGAGCTTGCTCAGTTTAAAAACGAGATTCGGTTGGATCGCAAACTTGCAGTTCAGGCGGCGGTGGTCCGGGCGCTCAAGGGGCGGGAGAAGATGTCACACTCAGACTTGTTTTATAATGTGGCCCAAAAAACAATCAAGCACGGGGAAGTGACGTATGATTTGTTCAAGGAGGCAATTGAGGATCTTATTAACAATAACTTTGTGGAGCGCGATCAAGCTGATTCTGATTATTATCGATATATATCGTAAGGGTGTTTATTAAATTTGTTATGTATAATTTTTTTTTTATAGATAAGGGCAGCGCGGGGTTATATATGTGTATATATGATTTTTAAATCTGAAATCCAATGCCTTCAAAAAACTCGTCGTCATACTCAAAAATCTCTTCACAAAAGAAAATAATGGTTTCAACGACACGGCCCATGAGAGCCATTTCGCTGATATCGTTTGATCCTGAACGCATAAGAACAGGGCCCCACATGTTGCTAAGAGTAGATATGGACATGCGGTTTTGTGCCTCGTGCTGCGCAACCTTGTTAAGGTGGAGAGAGAGGAACTTGAGGACTGAGTAGTTATTGTCTGGGAGCTGGTTGATAATGGTGTGGATGGCTTCGCGACGAGAATTATCCGAGTCAATGGTGGCCGCATTGATCAGGTTTCTGTGGAAGACGCTGGTGAGAAGGGGGTCGGGGAGCTGCTTAAAGTAGAGTTTGAGAGTACCGGAGACGGCGTGGATATCGTTGATGCCGTACTGGATGGGGTTGTTGAGGTCGACTGCGGTTGAGTCTTCATCAAACATGCGGCGCAGCGTTTCAATCTGGGTGGGGTCGCCGGCTATGCGATAAATGCCCTCAATGCCCATGCCAAAGGAGCTGATGGCAGCCACGCATTTGAGCACCACGCGGGGGATGGGGCTGGATACGGGGGGGTTTTCGTATGCAATGAGGTCGTCGAGCGAGGACCCAAAGGTGGGCACGTAGTTGCCGGCCGCCAGTGTGGTATGAGAGTCATTGTTGAAAGAAGCGCCTGCTGGGGGGAGAGGCGGGGAAGTACTTGTTGGGTATAAAGGTTCTTGTTGTGTGGGGGAAGATGGGAAAGATGGCATTGGGATTGGAACTGGGGGTCCGGATTTCGAGCCATTAGTGTTGGAGTTATTTGGTGTAGCATTAGAGGATGGTATTGGGATATTTTTCGGCTCATTGAAAGACTGTGGGTCTTGGGAGGTTTCTGGGTAAAGCATGCTGGAAGAGTTTGGGTAGGAGTGGGGGTAAGAATTTGACGGTGGAGATGAGGTGGTGGCAGCGGCGGCAGAGGCACCGACAACTGCAGCACTGGCTGCAGCTCCCAAGACAGCGCCAGTGGAAGAAGCTCCAGCGGTGGTTGCGCCGGATAGTGTTCCGGATGGAGCCGAGAAGGTTGATTGCCCCCCTGAATTTCTAGAGCCAAAGGTGGTGTATTCAGGGGAGGAGGCATCCTTAGAGTAAGTAGTTTTTTGCTGCTGGGCGGGGGGGTTGAGCGAATTGAACTGGGAGGTAGTTCCCGTGTTTTTAAGGGAGGGTTGTGATACTGAGGACTGTTGCTGACTTGAGATTGGTGCGGGCGATTTTAAAAAGGCCGACATGTAGTGGTGCTGGACAAAAGTGACTTCTGGACGGTTGAGAGTTTTTGAGTTGCGGATTTTCAAGATATCGTTATAAAAGTCGAGATCGTTGTCGATTTTAGCGACGACTTCCTTGAGGCTGAGAGGCGCAGTTGTTGATCCTGCGGGTTTGAGAGGGCATACGATGAAGCCTTGTTGGAGAAGGAGGGTTTCGTTGAGGGTGGAGAGTTTTTGGAGCTGGACGGTGATGCCGGAGTCACACTCGAGAATATAGTCCTTGAGGTCCTTGATGAACTGGGGTCTGTGGGTGTGGATGAGCTCTCTGCGGAGCTTGCGGGCGGCCTCGACTCTTGAGCGGTACTCTTGTTCGGCGGCGTTGATTTTTGTTTGGAGTTCCTGTTCGTGCTGGGGGTTGTTTTTTGACTTGAAGAGCTTAGTTTTTGTGGGGTCCTTGAGTTTTTCCATGTCCTCGCAGAGGCCGTAGTACTTTGATTTAGCCTTTTCTGCGTTTTGTTCGGCCTCGACCAGGGAGCGCTCGTGGCGAAGGGCCGTGTCCTTTACGGTTTTGCGGGACTTGTGGATGGCCTTGGAGAGCTCGTTGAGCTCTTCGTGCATGGCCTGGATGGCGGTGAGAAAGGCTTGGGAGGAGTCGACGAGGCGGTCGTCAAAGTTGAGGAACTCGTCAAACTGGCGCACAAAGGTGCCCTGGCGGTAGTCTGAGCGGCGGATGGAGTCGTGGGTTGATTTGGAGAGCCGCTTGAGGTCCTGGATGCGGGCAGACTCGTAGCCTGCGCGCTTCTTGAGATAGGTGGCAATGTTTGTTGCGGTGAGGTAGCTCTGTTTAAGGCGGGCCAAGAGAGACTCTACTCCGACGTCGGAGAGCATGACTTCGCGAAGGTTTGGTTCTTCGAGAAGGTAGGCGGAGGACTGGACTTGGACATGGGAGGAGGGCTGTGAGAGCTCCTGGGTGGCATTGTCGTTGGGGTTGTGGGCGGTAAAGGAGGATGTGATTTCTGGAGACTCCGAGGGGGCGTTTGAGGAGGAGTTAGTCGTTGTAGTGGGAGCCGGGATTGGGGGCATGGCACTGGGAGAGCCGACAAAGTGCTCGCTTTGGAAGGTTGAGGTGGCCGTGAGAGAAGGCGACGACACGGTGGACGTCGGTGAGATTGGATCCATTGGAGGTTTTAATGAGTTGTGGTGGAAGGAGGGTTGTGTGGATTGAAAGAGAGCCACTTTTAAGGGTGGTGGGTTGTTTTCAGTGTGGTGTAAATATAGAAACCGAGAAGCTCAGCAGCAGCTAGGGATATTTTTTTTTTTTCAGCAGCGGAATCTGCCAGGAGGCTTACAGGACGGATGTTGTTGTGTCAGCTATTCTGCCGATGCATGTTTGTACGAGGCTGAGACCCGAGGCAGTCACCAAAGCGGAAGGTTGTAACACAGCGTGTAACATTGGTGTCACAGTGTAACAAATGCGCGACGCTTGTTAAACCGCGAGCGTTTTGAGTTCCGAGTACCGATGAAGAGGCCCCGGTGGACAGTGTACGTGAGGTATGACGATGTTTGGAAGTTGTTATATGCCGGGAGCGGGTTTAGTGTGTTTATACATGTGAAACCTGCCAGTTTTGAGCTTCAGGGCAACAAAATACGACGGGCAGGTTGTTCTTTTGAGGATGACGCAGGCTTGTTTTTTTGAGGTCCCTTGAGAAAAAGCGGCAATGGGCGAGTTTCCTGAGCTTTTTTTCATATAAAACTTTCTTGGGATCTCGAGATTTGTTTAATTTTTTATTTTACAGCTGTAGTTTTTGAACTTGTTTTTAACTTAACTTTTGTTAGTTTAATTTTCTCAGTTATTTTAATTGTTTTTATTTTATTTTACTCGCCCAAACCACCAATTTTTTTTTCTTCCCTCTCTCTTTTCTCTCCACCATCATTGTCCATCCAAACCCACCTCAGCATCCACAGTTACCAGCTTCAACAAAAACCTCCGTGGCTCATCCCTTCTCCATCCGCCCTAAACCCAACCCCCCTCAGAGTCACTCATATACATAACTAGCCCATCTCTCAAATCAAACAAACACTTTGGCATACTCGGCACTTGTCATCATCATCCACTTACATCTTAAATCTCACCATCGCCAGGACCCTTTTATCCTTCTCTACCCTTTCCACCTCCCCGTTTGTTTTCTAGACTGCGCCCGTGCGCAATACTTGTTTTTTCTAAAAAAATAATACATTAATACCTACTCTCTTTCTACCCTTCAATTTCTTTTCATCATGAGAAGCATAAAATGTGTCGTCACTGGAGACGGGTATGTTTAAATATACAATACCAAAAAAAAAAAAAAAAAACGACCCTTTCATTCCAACGTTTGTCTTCTAACTTAATTTCATCTATCCATAGTGCGGTCGGAAAAACTTGCATGCTTATCAGTTATACAACCAATGCCTTTCCTGGTGAATACATTCCTACGGTGTAAGTTACTTTTATGTTTTTTTCCTCATATTTCATCGTCAATGCTCTATTATTATATTTTTTATTGGAGAAATTTATAGCGGTATACTGATACCCGGGCTTTTTTATTGCTGCTGCTGTTATATTAAACTTTCCTTAAACAGCCATAAATAAAAACAACAATCCCCCACGCCTAAAACATCCACTCTTTCCCAAAAAAAAACCTCTAAACCTTACGAGGGTTTCTTATTTTCCCTCTTAATCCCCATCTTTACGACCTAGTACTGATAAAATGATTACTAACTGAAACCTACCTAATCTTAACCGAAAAAAAAAATTGTATTTCGACTCAACAGATTTGATAATTATTCAGCAAATGTTATGGTAGATAATAAACCAATAAACCTGGGGCTGTGGGATACAGCCGGCCAAGAAGACTACGACCGACTGCGGCCGCTATCATACCCACAAACAGGGGTGTTTCTCATATGTTTTTCTCTTGTGAGCCCCTCGTCGTTTGAAAACGTCAAAACCAAATGGTTCCCTGAAGTGACGCACCACGCTCCAGATACTCCCATAATACTGGTGGGCACCAAGCTTGATTTACGCGAGGACCGCGAAACTCTCGAAAAGCTCAAGGAAAAACGCCAGGCACCCATCACATATGCCCAGGGGGTCCAGTGCGCAAAGGAAATTGGCGCCGTCAAGTATCTTGAATGCTCGGCCCTCACCCAAAAGGGCCTCAAGGCTGTTTTTGACGAGGCCATCCATGTAGCTCTTACGCCACAGCTTCCCAAGAAGAAGAAGAAGAAGTGTTTGATTGTTTAGCGTATTTTTAATGAGTATAAATCTGTGTATGTTTTTTTATTCTATATTCAATTTTTTGCTGTTTTTAATTCTTTTTCACAAGTCTTCTGCGCGATGGATGAATGCCATCAGAAACTGGCTCTGCTGGTGCCTCCTTCCCATCTTCCCCAAACTTGACGTGTTTACGCTGCTCCTTCTCCGCCTTCTCCTTCTCGGCGTCCGCCTTGCGCGCTTCGTCCAGTTTGGCATTCTTTTCCCGGATCTTATCCTTGCGAGCGGCCGTGTTGCCGCCGCCCCCCGCCGTCAGCTCCACGTTGATTTTGCGGCCCATGAAGGTGGAGTGGTGCAGCTTGGTCAGCGCAATGTTGAGGCGCCGCGACGCATCGTCGCCAGCAAACTCCACAAACGCAAACCCCTTATTGTCGCGCGGCCGAATCACATCGGGGCTGCACGGCTTGAGATGCTCCTCCAGCTCGCTCACATTGTACTTGAACGGCAAGTTGCCCACAAACAAAATGAACCGCGTATTAGACGAGGCGCCTTTACGCTTCTTTTTCTTGGGCTGCTGAGAGCCCTCTCCGTCCTTTTTGCCTTCGGCCGACTTCTCCTTCCCGTCCTCGCCCTGGCCGGTCTCCTCGCGCCTTCGTTTAACTGTAGTAGACGCTGAGGAGTCTTGCTGTGTTTCATGCTTGGTTTCAGGTTCTTGCTGCTTCTTTGGTCGCGGTTTCTTGTCTGTTACTTTGTCCCGTTTTTCTTCACTTTTCTTATCTTCCTTCTTCTTCTTCTTATCTTCCAGTTTCTGTTTAAACTCTAGAGCCTTGCGCTCTTTCTTACTTAATGTTTTTAATTTATCTTCTTCTGACATTTTTTGAGGTTTTAATCAAGTGATGTAAAATGTTATAAAGAATTTAATCTAAAAGAGAATGTTTCTAAAAATTTTTTTTTTCAAAGCCTAAAACAGTAAAAGAACAATTTATTACATAAGCAAACACCAGCATATACACAACTCAAATAACTCTCATAAAAAAACCCGTTTCATTACATTCTCATGACAACATTATATTACTTATAAAACTAAATGCACTTGGCTTATAACACCATCAACTATCCCATTCAAATATTTATTTTGTTCTAATGTGCTTAAGCTTGCCAACAGAGTGCTCAAAGTTGGTGGCATAGCTCTTGGGTCTAATCTTACGGGCGTGAGGCTCCTGGATATAATAGTCCCAGCCCTGGTTGGTGGCGAAGCGAACGGCAGCCTCTCTGGAAGTGAACTTCATCTCAGTGCCCTGCATGTAGTCTCCGGACGAAGCGTAGCCCATAAGGTCGTTTTCCCAGCGGTTGGCGCGGTCGACAATGTCCCAATCGATGCGCCACACGCGGGTACCCCAGGTGCCACTCTGTGTTGCGGGCTTGGCTGCCTGGTAGATGCGCACGACTCGGCTGGTAGACAGGTGTGCAGGTGCGCCCGAAACAATCTCGGCAGGAGTGTACGATTCGGTCATCTCCAAAATGTCGGGAGTCGTCTGCTGCTGCTTGTTCATGACTCTGGCTGAAACAGAAAATGCGCGGACTGCAGAAACAGTCGCCATGCGGGGGGCCGCCAATAATCTTGTGCTGAGCATTGTGTGTATATATGGATTTTTTTTCTTGTGGTGGTGGTGGTAAACGGGTAAGAAGCCTCTCACAGTCCTCTTTTTTTTTTTTTTTTGTGGTGGCAGTGGTTGTTACTGTGGTTGCTGCCGTATACAAAAAAAATCGCAGACCGTCTGTTTGGCGGTTTTGTAATGCCTAAAAACGAGCTCTGTGGTTGGTCTATTAAGACCGCTGCGTGTATTTGTGAGGTAAACGAGATTAAAGACTTCAAAAAACTTGTATGACATTACAACAGATTTATAACCTAAGACTTAATCCCCAAAACTCCCAACATATCGCTTACACTTTGAAACTTAGACCGCGGCTTACCAACCGTGGCACCCCGTGCGGCTTCGGCCTGATCAATGGCCTGCCAGTCGGCCCACGACACAGGATGAGTCGAGGCCTCAATCTCCGCAACTACGCCAGCATATCCAGGCTTGGTTTCTGTATCGGCTGCACCACTCAGCACATCATCCGCCATCAGATCTGCAACCTCAAACGCCTCGCGCATCGTGGACGCTATAACGCCCGTTGGCCCTGTTTTGACCCACCCAGTCACGTAGAGGCTATTGCTGGGAGTACTGGCCCCCTCCGTGTCGGCGGAGTTCCTCTGCACAAGCACCCGGCCCAGCTCATTGGGAACCACTCCGCGCTTCTCATCAAAGGCAATGCCCAGGTCCTCCATCCCGAGTATTGGCTCGGACTTGTAGCCAATGCTCTTGAACACCAGCTCGTTCGGCAGCACCACGGTCTCGTTCGTACTAATTGCTCGCGCAGGAGCTGTCAGATCGGTTTGCTGCAAAACATTGACGTAGCACTCAGTCGCCGACAGCAGGGCCGGGTTTGTCCCCGCGTAAAACTCCTTGGGCGAAAGCAGGTACTCGAGCGAAAACGTCTTGCTTGGGCGGGCCGCCGGATCATAAGCATTGCTGGCCTTTTCAATCACCTGCATCATGCGTTTCTGTACCCGCCCAAGCTTGGGGATCAAGGCCCGATACGGCGCAATGTCCCGCTCATGCAAAGGCAGCATCGTCACGCCGGGCTCGTTGACAAGCTCGCGAATCTCCTTTGTAGTGAATGCGCTTTGCAGCAGCCCGCGGCGACCCACAACGCGCACATGGCGCACGCGCGAGCGTTTCAGAGCCTCGTACGCTTCCTCGGTAATGTCTGTTGCCCGCAGCCTTGTTTCCGGGTCACACAGCAGCACTCGGGCCACGTCCAGTGCCACGTTTCCGTTGCCTATGACGGTCACCACCTCTGCGTCTTGGAGGGGTGGGTTGAGGCCTGCTTGTGACGGCAGGCCATTGTACCACCCCACAAACTGGCGGGCCGAATATACGCCCGGCAGCTGTTCGCCGGGGACCCCCAGGCTTTGTTCGTGAGCCGCCCCGTAGGCAAACAGCACCGAGTTGTAGGCGTTGGCGAGACTGCGCAGCTGGACGTCGCGGCCCACGGCCGTGTTGCCGACGAACCGGAGGCGGGCCGGCTGGGTCTCGGCCACCTCGGTGAACTTGTCCTGGCAGTTCTTGACCTCCGGGTGGTCGGGCGCCACGCCGAAGCGCGCAAGGCCAAACGGCACGGGCAGGGCCTCGTAGATGTCGACGGAAGCCTGGGGCAGTCGCTCCAGCAGCCGGTACGCGGCGTAAAAACCGGCCGGGCCTGAGCCCACCACCGCAACGCGAAACGGCTGCGCAGACGCAGCCCCGGAAGTAGCAGTGGAGTAGAGTCGTCGCAACATGTTAAAACTGGAAGGCAGGTCTATAATGGGGATGTCAAGTTGGTTTTGGCAGGGTAGCTGTTATAGCTGGAGTAGTGGTTGTGGTGGTGGTGATGGTGGACCTTGGGGAAGATCTAAGTCAGGTTGAGTAAGTTGGAGTTCGCCTTGATCGATCCACGGTAAAATGCGAGAGTACCAGGTAACCTACTGGGATGCCCAGATGCGGGAGCAGTCCCACCCGGATCCGCAAACGGAGCGCCTGGCGTAGCTCGGGTGCATTGGCTGGTGTTGTTGTATCGAGTAACTCACATTGAGACGAGGTTAGTCCCCGGTCTACAGGTTTACGACGCTTAGGAATATATCCCGGTATTTGAAACTGTGCGTAGAATAAAAAATCGGCCATCACAAAAGTGACTTTGCTGGCAATTCCGGCCGCTACTTGCCGGGTTCAGCAGCTGTTTTGTCACGTCGCTGCCAGCTCACCGAAAATTTTTTAGCACAAACGTAGTCGCCCCCTCTAAGCCAAGCGCCAACGGTTGCTAAAAAAGAACTACTCAGTACTACAGGCATACTAAGCCTAAAAAAAACCTCCAAACCAATGATCACCACCACCACCACCACTAACCATTAACCATTATCCAACCACCCCCATTTTTAACACCACTAACTCCGAACCAATCCTCTTCTCAACCCAATTGCCACCCATTCCCCCCCCCTGATACTCCCATAACAAATTGGTTTTTTTCATTCCAAAACTTTGTTCTTCTTTTCTTCATGTGCTCTGAATGAACTGAGGAACAAAAAAAAAAACCAGTACCACCACTCCCATCTTATCCGCACTCTCCTCCCCCCTCTTTTAGTTCTGCTCACCTCCCCGCCTAAACAACTACAAAAAGTACAACCATCTTGTTCTTGTCTAACCATTTAGTCTAAATGGACCAACCCTCTGCCGCAGCAGCAGCTCCCCCATCTTCTGCCGTCACTCCGGTTCTCACTTCCAATGACCCCATGCATTTACTAGCCGCAACTTCCTCTGCAGCCGAATCAGCATCTACCACAGCAGGATCACCCTCGGAAGCTCCAGCTCCACAATCAGCATCAGCAGAAGAAGCAGCGTCAGAGGTATTAGCAGCGTCAGCACATCCCGTAGCATCTGCAGCAGCAGCACCACAGGCTGAAACGGAACCGTTTCAAGCTCATTCTACACCCCCCCTTCACACAAACATTTCAACTGCATCCTCTTCATCTCCAGAAAAACCTCCAGCATCGATTCTTGCCGCTTCGAAATCAAAGAAACAAATCAAACCCAAGTCTCTCAACTCCCTTTTTCTCAAGGTCCAAGCTTCCTCCAGCTCACCAGCCACCCATCAACCTTCCACCAATGCATTTGCTTCCCAACCAAAGCTAGAAAACCCTTCTGGTATGTTTGACTCTTTTTATTTATTCCGATGACTATTTTCTAATTTTCTATTTTTTATTTCTCCCCCCTAAATATAGTCTCTAAACCTAGTCCTGTTGGCAGCACTTATGCCTCACTTGCTAGCAGCAAGGCTACTAGGAGCCACCACCAGATAACATCCATGTCAACCGCCACTGGTGCCTTCAAACTTGCGACGACCATGCGCCGCGAGACCTCGCCATTCCAAAAATCAACGACTTTATCAACTTCTGGTTCTAGTGGAAGCCCTCGATCAGACGTGGCCTCTACCGTTTGGAAACGCACGGCCGATGAAGTGTCAGCAGCTTCTCCAGCGGCAACCACAACCATGTCAGTTACAAAGCAAAGTAATGACACCTCAGCCAGTACTCTTACTACAAGCACCACCACAACAACACCGGCTTCTATGCCCCAAGCAACCGTCAAAAACGTAACGTTTGATGATTCGGTAAAAGATTCAAAGCCTCAATCCTCAACCCCATCTCAAACTTCAACAACAACAACTACCGCAGATGATGACGACGACATATCTGAGGAGGAGCTTCTTCGTAGAGGTATCTATCTCACCCGCCGTCTTTCTGCCGATGCCCCCCGCAGAGAATTCAATTGGGATGAAGACGACGACATCTCCTGGGACGAAATTGCAAAGTCAACCTTCTTGGACTTTACAGATAAGCCCACATCTTCTGCTGCCATTTCTGCGGGTCCCTCAAAGGACTCGTCTTCTTCAGCCAAACCAACAACTGATTCAGTATTATCTTCTCCCCAGAAAAAATACGAACCTCCCCACAAATCCTCAACTACATCAGGAACTTGGAAAGTCCCGCAAATCTCCAGTAACTTTGTCCCCATCTCCAAACAAATCCAGGAGTTATCGGAACAAAAACAGCAACAGCAACAACACAACCAACGTTACTGGAACAGCGGTTCGGGCCATGGCCAAAACTATAACGACAATGACGGACCCAGAGTAGATAACAGATACCGGTTCTCTGACTACGAACGACGTTATCGCCCTGAAAACCCGTCATCTTCCAAGCCTGAGCTCTTCAACGAGCACAGTGGCCAGATTGAAACTTTTGTTCACCGCCATAGAGGAAGCAGCAGTAACCCTCGCACTGGCGGCGGCCCAGGTGGCCGCAGAGGTTCGGAAAACGTCCTTGACACCTACGAGCGTCGCCACTCTGGCTTCCATGATGATGCTCTCCCAGATCGTCATCGAGGCGGCTCCCCTGTCCGTCGCTACCACACTCCTCACCACGAACCCAACCAAGCACGCTTCTACCGGTCTGAAACTTTGGAACGACAGGAAGATGCAATGAGACTTGCTCGTGAAAATGCAATCAAACGTCGTGAAGAGGAAAATCGTCTTGAGCGTGAGAGAGAAGAAGCTACTCGTCGTAAGGCTGCGGAGCGTTTGGCTAAACTTGAGGCAAAGCTTCAACTGGAGCGTGAAGAAAAACAACGTCTTGAAGAACAAGAAAAAAGTCAAGCTGAACAGCAACAGCATCAACAGCAAAAGTCTCTTGTTCAACCAGAATCTCATGGCAGCAATAATCTCAATGTCGAAGATAATGCTGCAATCAGAGCAGTAAATTCCTTAATTGAAGAAGACATTGCCACTACAACAACAAATAACAATGACAGAATGCGCACATGGGCCAATGATTCTAATGGAACTGCTGGGGGCACCGCTGCATCCTCTACCGTTATTAATAGCCCTAATAGCACAGCAACTTTGTCTCAGGCTCCCTACCAGGATCGTGAACATAACCCTCCCAGCTCGGGCTCTGCTGATGGGCCAAACAATTTTTGGATGCCCATGCACGGTCCCAGGGCTTCAGAAGGCCATCAAGTTTGGGGTTCATCAGCTTTCCCAGCTAACCATCATCAAAATATTTATCCCAAGCAAAATCCAACCTCGACCCCTACTGCTGCCGGATCCGCTGCAACTGGGCCTCATATGCTTCCCGCATGGGGAAATATTGCTAGTTCAGAGCATCACTCGTTTGATCATAGCCAGCAGTTTATGACTGATGGATCTTCATCATCTTCTACTTCAACTCTTGTTCCCGAACCTAAATGGAACAATAAATCCGTACCTTCTCAACAAGCTACCCAAGATCAACAGCATCCACAACAACAATCTCAAAGACAGCAACATCCACAGCAACGATCGTCCTCTAAGCAACCTAACCAGCGTTCAGCCTCGCTTCCCAGCAGCCCAATGGCTTCAATGCATCCACAACCTCAACAACAGAGCGTCTCTGAGTCTTCAAGTAACAATAGTAGCACATCTAAGCTTGTTTCTCGCTCCTCCGGCTTACACGAGCCTCCATCCATGGCTCGCGGCTTCTCACGGTTTTTCCCTACCAGTGGTATTGATGACATATATCCCCAACAACACTCTCCAGTCGAAAGCCTGGCTTCTATTGCATCACCTGGATCTTTCCCCCAAGTTGCTGCTGCATCTTCTTCTCCCATTGCTTCTGATGTTTCTTCTGCAAATGGCATGCTTTCCTCTTATCAGTCTGTTACCCCCCCACGCTCGATTCATGGCGGTAATGTTGGACTTAATTCTAGCTCTGGAGGTCCTCATGCAGTGCCCTTTATTCCGTCCGGTACAGGCCCTGTAACACCAAATGGTGGAACAGGTATCCCGCCTCCCTCTGCATTCTTCCCGGGAGGTGGTCCCGGCCCAGGTCTTCTTTCAGCTCATGTCCCTGAAATGGTGGTGACTAGCGGAAATGCCAGTGCTGAAGAGCTTTCATATCTCGCCGAAATTGGGTTCCCTCATGGATTTGGATATTCTTCAGTAGCTGCTTCTGCTGCTGCTGCCGCCGCCGCCGCTGCTGCTGCCTCATCTGCTGAAAATGGTGGCCCTCATACAATAGCAAATAATGTTTCTGCGACTCTACCATATATGCCAAACATTGTTATTCCTCCCCCATCGCATCATATGCGTGCCCCCAGCTTCAGCAATACTCTTGAAGAAACTCTTTTTGCTGATATCGTACGGACTGTTGTGAACCCTCGCATTTCTCTTCCGCCTTCTCGTGCTCGACAAGATCTTTCGTCTCAGTTCAAGACCACTCCGTCTATTAATTCCATCCAAGCTCTTCAATCTACCATTGCTGAGAAACTCAGCAATACAGGATCTCTTCGAAGTAATAACACTCTTGCTTCACGATCCACAAACTCTGCTGGCCATCACCACCACCAACAGCAACAATCAGAACAACACTTACAGCCTCAACCTCAGCATCACACAAGAGCTGCTTTTTCAAAAGACCTTCCTTTCCCAGTCTCGCCTATTATTTTATCCGAAAACATCCCACCTTTCAATTCTTTGGATCCTAAACGTACTTCTGTCATTCAAACAGTTTTCACTCCTCAGGCCACTAACCAGGAGGAAATATACACTCCAGTTATGCGTAGTACCAGTTTGAATAATAATACTGTTAGCACCGACACCAATACCTCTAACACAACTACCACCCCTAGTGAGCCTACAAGCTTTATTGTCCAATCTCCTGTTAAGCCTCAATATCTTTCAAATAATCAGTCCACCGCTGATCACGAAATGACTGACGAAAATGACGGAGAGCAGTTTGAAGGAATACGCATACAGATTAACCATGAGTACGCTAATGATGAATCTTTGGGTACCGAACTCAATCCGCAATCCCGGTTTGGTGTTTTCGAGGACCAGTTCCGGGAGTACATTGATGAACTGGACCAGTCCCAAGGAAGTAAGGTGCCCATTGCAATGCCCTACTACACATCATCTGCATACAATCCGGCGCTTGCAGATACTGCTGAAAACAAATGCGAGATCCCGCCTGAGGATTGGGATAAGGGACTTGTTGTCCCCCGGGACCGGTTTTTGTGTACACTTTTCTTTTGGTCCGAAAACCAAGCCACGGCCTTCAACAGAGAGTTTAAGCCGCGCATCAACTCGCGCGTCTCGTTACTTATTCCTGGCAATACCACTAAAATTCTTACGCAGTACCGGGTTGGTGCAACACCATCAACCTACACAAACACAAGCGCTACATCTCTTGACGAGCTTATTGAAAACCAAGCAGCAGTGGCCGCTGCTGCTACTGCTGCAGCTGCTGCGGCTGTTACCGCAGAAACTGCATCTAAATCTGCATCATCTGCACAATCCTCGACATCTTCGAGCTCTTCTGGGCGCTCTAAAGCGTCATCCAAGCGCAGCCACCACGGCAATCACTCAACCGGGTCCCCAGGTTTGTCTGAATCGGCATCTTCGTCCTCGAGAGAGTCTACTTTTTCGTCTTCACAATCAACGGGCCCTAAACTTCGGTCTAAGCGCAGCGCGTCGACGTCCTTGTCCGGGCCGTTGGGTAGAGGACCTCGTCGGCTAAGCTCCAACAATAATAGGAACAGTGGAAATGGAAGTAATGGTGGGCGTATGTCGAGTGGTAGAGACCACCGATCTTCTGCATCGACTTCTTCAAGCACTCTAACCTCTACCAAAGTCAAGGCTTGAAGAAGAATAATAAATGAAACGGAAAAAAAAGTAACTTTGAAGGAAAGAAAAAAAAAATTATATATCAAAATATCAAAGTGGATTTAGTTAAATTAAAAGAAGAAATATATTGAGTTATACAAGTATTAAAATATGACAAAATGTTTTTAAAAAAAAATAAAAGTAAAGCAAAGTGTAAAATAAATTTCCAGTGTCAAGAGTAAACACGTAAATGATTTTTTATAATACATGGATTGTTTGGAGCAAAAGAAAAATAAACAAGAGGAAGCTTATGTGCTAATCCTATATTTTATGTCTATCATCTTTCGCGTCCAGTATCAGTTCATGTATTCAGGGTATATATCCTTAGGTATTGAACAAGTGTATAAATTTATAAATTAACCAAAAAAATTCTAGGTAAAAATGATTAAAAGCTGTAAAGGTAGTGATGCAAGTCATTAAGAAACCTCTTGTCGGTAACTGCCATCATTCATCTTTAATCGTAATAGTAATTATTATTATTTTTTTTTTTTCAAATTATTAATTTTTTATCACATAGGTTTATTCCTGCTTTAAAGAATCTTAACACGTCCATCTCATAAAACACATTATCCAGTGACACCCATGGGCTGGATTTGAATAACCGCATGGTTATAAATACCAATCGATTCTGGCGTATCGGAGCCTCTCAGCACTGTGCCATCAAAACTAAACGTGAGATTGCGGTCTGCCAGTTCTCGATGTCGCGACAGGTAGACCTCAAAAAAGCGCTCAAACTTTAGTGACGAACGGATGCGGTAGGTTTGTCGCGAGTTTCCAAGTACAGCCACTACTTCAAGGTTATCGCTTGGTGGGGAAGTGGGCTCAGGCATATTAGTGGTGATATTGAAAGCGAAAAAAGGAAGGTAACGTTCAAATATATATGTGTATATATACTTAAAATATGTAAAATCCCAAAAAACAGTTTGTTTCTAACAGTATTAAAATATAACGAGAATTGCAGCTATTTTAACAGACTGTGTGATATTTTGTTTGTGGGGTGGGTGGAAACTTCTTAGAGTGATGATTGCACACTTTTGATGAAACACAATTTTTAGCTGTCTTACTTTTATACCAAAGATTCTGGGGACGTTTATTAAGAAAACCAGAAAGGGGCGGTAAACTATGGCTGGAATCCCGAAGAATCAGGGGGATATTAGTGTGTTTACAGAAACCGATGTGGGAAAAAAGAGATAAGAGAATATTAAAGGGTAAGAACTGAAGCCGGGAGGGTCGGAAATTTTGGCGGTGAAAAAAAAATGGGACGCGTAAAGGAGTAAGAATAGAAATATTTTTGTTTTTGTTTTGTTTAGCTCATTTGATTCATATAATTGTAACATTACGACAGTTGTAACAAATAGTTACGTGTCATATATGTTCAAGATTTAATTGCTATAAGCCCATCTATAGAGGGGTTACAGCCAACTTAGTGATAAAAGAACAAACCATCAGATAACTATATAAAACAAAAGATTTCGCTGCTTCAAAGAAATACATCGAATTCATGGCTGGATCCAGCCGTGGAAATCCGAGCTCCTAATAAAATCATTATCGGCTGCCACCTGATGTAAATTTACATCTTTTGAAAGCGTGCTACCAGGAATAAAGGGGCGCTGATATGGCGTATTTAAAAAACTCCTTTTCCGTGCAACATCGATAACTCCCTCAGCTTCGACAGTTCTTTCCACACGGTAATCTTCAAGGTCTTTGGAAACAACTGTATTTATATTAAACTTGAGAAAGAACTTGTATGGAACCGCTGGAAACCAACTGTATATGCACTTCTCAACCTCTAATTGCGATAGAGGAATTTTGTTCTTTTTATCGGAATATGTCGTTTCCATCCCACTCACGCATGCCGGGTACCTTGGAATTTGTATGGAGCGAACCCAGCTACTGTGATGCTGGATGCGAATTTGCTGGAGAGAAGGATGGTTTTGAGCAAGATTTTGCAAATTGGGCGATGGATAGAACCAATAGAGTACAACATTTAAATATTTCAGGCTTTTAATGTCCATAATATCACGGAAAATTATTTCATTAAAAACAATTGAATAGACAGTGTGTTTGTAAAATTCGTAAGCTGGGGATCTTGAGCAAGTCTTTAAAAGACTTAAAATGCTTTCTGTATCTTTGGAAAGCCCACATAGCACGTCAATAAGTGGCTGGTATTTGATTTGATCAATGCACAATTTTTTTACAAGAGGAGCCAAAATTTTCTCAGCTTCTAGCTCATTTTTTGGAAGAGTCTCTCGGAATTCCAATAAAGATTGATCGAATAGACTCTTGATTTTACCTTCCTCAATATACTCAGGGAGATAAAGGTCTCCGTAAAAAATGCCGTAAACGGGCTCAAAGTGAAGACGTGAAATATTTTTAAATCGAGTGAATATCGAGACATGAGAAAAAACCAAAAAATTTGGTATGACCAGCTTCAAAATATTGACATTTTCTACCGTCACGGTTAAAATTTCTGGACAAATCTGTGGTTGAATACGTCCAGATATATATAAATTCAAAGCTGCGTTAGGAAACTTCCATGCTTGCCTAATAAGTTCAAATCCAAAAAATGCTATGCTATCTGTAATCGTCAGAGAGGTTACTTGTGGAATATTTAAATTTTGGAGATTGTTCAATGGGTGATGATGCAAGAAATCGTCAAATGTCTGAACAGTGATATCTAAGCAACAAGCCTCGAGATTATGTGGTAGTGCTTTTAAGGAGTTAACCTGTTGAGAGGTTGAATACACATTGTGAGATCCATCATCAAGTGTTTTAAAAATAAGTTCCGTTTGCAAAGTCAAAAGCTTTAACTTAGGCCACTTTGCACATTGCCGAAATAGATCTTTTAGGTCTGTTGAAAAACAATTCAGCTGTACAGTAAAAGCTTCCAAATTGTAAAGATAAACGTCTGGGGATATTAAGAAGTCTTGAACGTCATATTTATGAGTGAATGTCAAATTGAGACTTTTAAGCGCATAATAGTAAGGATTGATTTTATCAAGTGAACCAATAAAATTAATAGAAACAACTTGAAAAATACCTGGAAAATTTACCAGTGCCGTAGAATAAAGATCATTGGCTTGTTGTAGATCCTCAGTGATATCAAAATATTTTTTAATGCACATCTTGTTTATATATAACAGCGAAGTTAAACATGGAAACTTTCCTAAACAGTCCTCGGTAAGGTATTTATAATAGCCCGAGAAGTATATCCTTGTAACCAGCTTATGTGAAAACCATGAATAACGTTCTGGGTTGTTGAAAATCTTCCAGTTAATAACTGGATATTTATATTTCCTGGAATTTGTTTCCCTGAAAACATTACTCAAAGTATCAGAATCACTTTCATCTGATGAACTGTCAGAAAACTCATCAAAATAGATGACGGGTCTTTTAACTACTTCAAATAAATCAACGACACAGCTTTTCCAGTATAACGACTCAAATGAATCCCGGAATTTCACACATGTTTGTCGAAGGCTTCGAAAATCTTCAAAAGTGATGTAAGAAACTATATGATCGAGGACCTCGTTGGAAAGAGTATGAAATGAACTCATTTAATATTAAAGAAAATTTGAAAATGGGGCGATACACCCAAAACTCTGTTTTATCGTCCAAAAGGGTGGGCAATAGTTGTTTCTATTTATAAAAAAGCCTGCGGTTAAATGATGCACTTTAGAAGCAGGTTATATACAACCTACGTCTTTCAAAAATCAAAAATTGAAATAAATATTAATTTTCAATGAGTTAGTAAGTCGATATTACTCAATCGGTTTAGTTTGGGAAACGAGATAAATGTCGTCGATATTTATATTTTAAAGACGTCAAAATATTAACGATAAGAAACAAACAACTTTAACGATTTATTGTTAACGAGTCGCTTTATTTTGGAAACCCTTAACCTTAAATATATGATTACTATATTGAAACGCGGTTTCAACACAATCTTGGAATGGCACTGAGTATAGAGAATTGCTGAGTTTCTGCTAGGATTTCCTTCACGATTATTGAATCTGTTCTGATCAAGCATATTGGGTCGAAGCCGACGCCAAAGCAAACATTCTTATACACAGCTGCCTTTTCAGCTGGTATAACTTATTACAAAATAATTACCAATTTTTATGTAACAAAATTTTGTAATATAATAGACACAAGGTGGAAATAGATCAAGTACTATCAAAAACAAACAGAGAATTTTGAACATCTACCTTCAATACTTTTTTACTTAACTAACTTTACAGCTGCTTTAATGTAACTGCATATGGGAAAATACAAATTTTATTAATCAAAGGTTTTTTCTGGTTATAATATATATACTAAACCACTTCTAATATGATACTTTTACCAGATGTATCCCACGTCTATGCAAAGCACTAGGTATTGCAGTTGATTTTTACTTACAACAGTTTGAGTCTATATCGTCGTGCTTATTTTTAACCTTCATGTAAAAATCATCTTTGCTTTTTTCATTAGCTCGAGTTTCATTTAAAAAAGATCATGCCGAAACTTCGAGAGCTTTTGTGAGCGTAGAAACTGTAGCAATGAAAACATAGTCATTTGACTTTTGTAAATTAAATCTTGTTTCTTTTTGTATAATCCTTCATTCTTGAAAAGAAATTTAACCAACATTACACGATAAAGGGAAATCATCGAGGTTTTAACCCTACGATGAATCATATGAGTTTTATATATTTGATCCTAAGAGTAATAGGCAATCTCCATTTTTTTTGGAAATTGTAAACTAGGTTTAATTCTTACAACGCTTGAAACAAAGGTATAACCAAAAAAAAAAACTCAAATTAATTTTCAATTGGTTTCAATTTTCATGGAATGTGACCCAATCCTATTTTAAGCAAAGATATGGATCTTCACAGGAGAAGTTTCTAAAAAATCGAGGTAAGTGAAGTTGTATATTAAATGCTTTTCTTTGGAAAAATATCCTTTTAATGAAATTGGCGCTATTTACAAACCAATGGTAAGAATGATTCAGCCACAGAAACAGGAAAAAAATAAAAGAAGTGCTCATAATAATGTCCTAGGTAGTACCCACTGGGTACTAATTAATGAGTACCGTATATTATTTTTGTCTACTCAAAATTATTTAAACCATTTTTGATTTCAGAAAAAAATGTATCAATAAACTCAATTACAAAAACCCATTCATATTTTCGTCAAAAATATATATCTACATTACTTTAAAAAATCTTTACTTATACCTACCATAAGTGTTTGAATTCTTGTCTGGATTAAAATTTTTTGCACTAGAGGGTTACTATAGTTATAAACATTCATGATAAAGGAAGGGTTTAAGATGAGTGTCCTTTTTAAAATATTTTGAACTTTTGCACCGAGCATTTGTCTTCCCTTGGCTCAAGCATCACAAATTGTATTTTTTTAATATTATTCGTTTCTTTTTTCTGCTACCAAAATGTATCAAAATTTATCCTTATAGTTAGTGATGCCACCTATAAAGATTTGAGTTGTGTTAGCAAAGTGTCTGAAGTGGTTTCTGTGTCAAAAATTGCTCAGAAAGAAGTTTTTTTAACTACGGCAAAAAGCAGAGAAGCAGCTTTTGAGGCTAAAGGATTACGTTAAAAATTTACTAGTTGTGCGTATGGTAGAATAGATTAATGTACAAATCGCGAGTATCAGCTACAAGAAGCTAAGAATCAATTAAAACAGATTGTTTGGGTTATAAAAAACATGAAAGGTTCTATTCACCGTACACCTTTAATAAAGTTAAAAGCTTCAAAATGCTTTTGTATTTTCTCGTTTTCTCCTTAAATTAAACAATGAATACCCGTGTTATTATTCACCACTTTAAACTCACAATATCCTAAAAATTCCTTAGTCTCTAAAATACAGATTGCAAAATTTAAAAGTGAATACAGATAGTCTTAGCTACTCATATATCAGTGATAATTTTTCACTATTGTGAACTTCTTTAGTACAAATTGCAACTACCTAAAAACATACTAATACCTATTTTCAGATGTTGATAGCTTAGAAATAAACTATTTATACTAAGAGAGAGGTTTAACTGCAGTATATAGCAATTTTTTTAGGGGGATTATTCGATTGCGATGAGCTTCCCTAACTCCAAAGAAATATAGTTTTAAGGGAACATCTACTAAACTTGAATTTAAGAAATAATCTGTTTTTGTTAAGGAATATCGCTCAACATCTCAATAACACAATGCAATTGTTGAGTTGGCATTTTGCAATTTCATATCAAAATTTCCTGTCGTCACACATTTCTGTAATGTAATGTACCATTAAGGAACAGAATTATGAAAGTCAATTTTTCTTCAAATAACATCATTAATTTTAAACATTTTTGAAATTTGACGATTCTTGCAAATTATTTCAGATCTTTAAAATTTTAAATGTTTATAAAATAAAGTTGAAGAAACTTTAATTGTTTTGCAAGATCAACGGTGAATTAAGCTTGTTAAGCTTACGTAGAGGTTCGAATATTTTGACAGCTGGTGGAGATGCGCGTAAGCTTATGTTAAGCTTATTTATTTTAAAAAATTGGCTGTTTAAACATTGCCAAATAATAAAAAAAATCAATATTCTTAAATCACAAGCTAATGCAAAATTTTATATTAAAAAATATAAAAAACGGGGATAAATTGGCAAACTCAAATCGCTTTGCTATATCAAATTTCACTATAGCTTCTGCAGTATGCTTCTAAATGACTAATATTATGAGTAGCCTAAATTTTTTTTAATTTTTTGTTAAGATCTCCAGAATATTTATTTTAGTGTTCACTTTCTGGTCACTAATGTTAGGAATATTTCTATATTTTGCAGTTTTTACATTCATCTTAAAAACCAAATATGTAAAACTAATAACTTTAGTTGTCTATGAAATTCATAGGGACAAGTAAATTGGTTTAATGAATGCGGAAAGGCAATAACTTTGAAAAATTTTTTAGGAAAAATTTGGTTTCCCTAAATATTTGAAAAAAAAGGAGTTATTCTAAAAATTCCCTTAGTGTCTATTGCTTGATCATGGAATAAAAGTCTTTGAAAGATGCTGTTAACTAGGTAACTGTTTTTAGATTAAAACAATGAAGAAAACTCTACTACTCAAAATCACGATAGCCTCAAAATGTTTTTTTCTTAATTAAGATGAATAACAAGTTTTGTCTTCTTCCTTTAGAAACCCACATAGTACCCTCAACTTTTTTGAAGATATTGGATTTAACAGAACATTTAAAGATTCGATACATACAGTTTATATTATAGGAATCATTAACATTTATGATTTATTAATAAAAATATACATAACAAAAATAAAAAACTAATAGTAGCAGATACAGAACAAAAGCGGCTCTACTTAGTAAACAGATTCAACAAAACTAATCTCAATATTTCAAACTTACCTCATTTTTGGTAATTAAATTTTTGTTAAAAGAGGTATGTATCACTAAAGTTTATTTATAATACTTTTTCGTATTAATTAAATAACAAAATTTAAAATGATTGAAGTTTTATTTCAAATACCGGTAATTATTTCTCCTTTTTCTCTTTAACTACAACCAAAGTTTGGTATGGAATATTCAGTCTTTTGTGAATATTAGAACCACGTTTATAGCTCACATTTACATTTGATCCTATTGATTTTAAACATGATCGTTTTTTTTTTCTTAAATAAGACATTTTTCTTCTTAGTGAAAATAGAGAGAAACATGGCCAAAAGTGTTTTTCAATCGTTTGCCTTATATTTTTTATCACATACCGGTAGACTTTGCACCTGAAATCACTGAATAATTTACGAGCCAAGAATTTCAGGATAGATGATAAATTTACGGTTAGAAAGGAGAGAACAAAATTACGAGATATTAATAAAAGGTTATGATTTCAACAAAAATTCTTTTAACGGCTAAAAAAAATATCCTTATAATTTCAAGCTCCTTTTTTGCGCGCAAGGAAGGGAAAGGTTTCCGCAATCGTCACGTGGCGCATCCAAAACCTATGACATGAGTGGCCAGGATTAGGGGAAAGTGATGGAAACACAACTTTAATCCGTAAGAACATACTTCTCACCACTGCAATAACGACAACCAAACGGAACAGAGTCCATTTTACGATCAGAGGTATGAACACTACGATATTATGCTAACAAGGAAATGGTACTAATTATATATTTAGACTCATTGGGTTGCTTTATTTGAATCATAGAAAATTCGACAGCAATCTAACACCACAAAAAATGTTGAGGTACCAATGGCAAAGATTCTAAGAAAATACAACAGCCTCAGAAAATGATTTCTTAGTTATTTTTTAAATTGTTCTTTCATATTCTATTTGTGAGTTGACCGTATCTTTACTTCCTTAAGCTCGTAATATTGTACAACAGTTAACATTTCTTAAAAGCTGGAGTTCTTCTTAAACCTCTGCAAAAAGGAGGTTTAGTTTTCTCTACCTGTTCTGCTTACACGGCTGTAACACAAACAGGAGCTCCATTAACCCACTGAGATAGTAATAACAAATATGCAACATTGATTGGCAACATTTTTGCTAGAGTCAATCACGTGCTAAACCACTTTGATATTTCTAAAATGGCATGTTCTTAACTAAAAAACCTCAAGTTTTGGAAAGTCGCTGAAAAAAATTTAAGAACAATAAGCACAATAAAGGCTTATTTTTAAAATTATTTCGGCTATTGCTTAAAATTATTTTGAGCTCACTAATTTTTTTTAGTTTAAAGATAAAAACTTCTAAAGTCCAGTTTGATTCATAAGTTTAGCTAGTAGGCAGTCTAATAGAACGTCTACTTTATTCTACTTATTTTTTCTAGGTTTTCATTATTTACAAAAACATGTAGAGCTAGCAGCAGAAAACTATAAATGAAAAAGCTTTTTTATTAGAAAAGATAGCTTTGAAAAAAAAATTTGTATAATCATTTTTTCTGGAAAATATCACACTCGGAATACATGTTTTCAAAGTTGATTCTGTCATTAAAGCTTTGGCTATTCATTTTTTAATTTTTTTTTAAAAAAAAGCACCACTTTAGAACCAAAAGTAAAATAATTCTCAAAATTATTGATCGATAATTAATAATTAAAAATTATCATAATAACTCTTTTTATTGAAATCTTAAGATAACTATATCTCATTGCCACAAAAGAAAAATATAAGATCTGATATACGACTAGACATTCATT